>JAJSPD010000049.1:0-362017 GCA_021307315.1 Bisporella sp. PMI_857
GTTGCCGTCTCTGAGGGAGAGGGAAGAGAAATGTGCTTAGATACGTTCTGGGCGGGGAAAAACGAGCTGTTTCTGGGAGAGGGGCTAGGTAGCGGGAAACATTGGAGGATCACGCCGTTGGAGAATATAGATGGGAGAGCAAAGGAGTTTTTGACGGGCTTGTAGGCTGTTTTCAAGATATTGAGGAGATTGATGCGAGGTGAGCTGGCAAGGCGGGTCCTTGCGCAAGGTATTTGCTTGACTTTGAGCATAGCCCTGAAACATGCAATGGAAACGGTGGCTGGACACCCAGCTCAGCATTGTGATTATTTTGGAACATTAACAGAAATCACATAGTATAACTATCCAATCTTTTAGTTAGGTCTAAGGGTAAATGCTTCAACTATGTAGAGCTGTAACCATTTTCTGGTGTGAAGTATAAACATTGGAATAGCGGTCTTGAATTGCTACAAAGATTGATTGCCTAGTGACAAATGGAAAATAGCGGGCAAAATTAAGACTAGCATGAGTTGGCGTTGTCTATTGTTGGCAGTTCCAAGCATCATCATGAGGGTAGTTTGATGTCCTGCCCAGGACTGATATATTGGAAGGACTCTAGACTAGTTTGTAAAGAAATAACAAATCACAATCATGCCACGTCCCCGGGAGCCAAAGTTCAATTGAGCCTACCACAAAGATGATGCAGTAAAAGCTCACCTGCACTATCTAGAGAAGAGTAAATCAATTTCAGAGACTGATATCAAACTAGGTGACGCCATCCAAAAAACTATGTGCCTTCCGCTTGTGCTGCGAGCTGCATAACCCCTAAACTCCAGCTGTCATTATGGCCATATCTTAACATAAATCCTATATTCCCATGTATCACTCCGCTACCCACAACCGTAAGAAATATATGTTCAATGCCGAGCGCCTGTGTGGATCCCATATTCCTGAGCCTAGGACCGAAGGCAATCTATCCCGTGCGGTTCCGATAAGGTTGTAATTACTGGGGAAGCATCGATTTGATCTCTTCATCGCTCAATATAATCTCGTGGACTGGATCCCGCTTGCGATCGAGTGATTCGAAGTCGCTCTCGATGTAAGAAGGAAGGAAAATTTCTATAACGGGTTAGACACAAGTAGCTGGCGCTTCTAGAAATTAAGGCCGCATACCTGGGTTCCAATCGAAGCCCTGGGAGGACCTCACGCAAGTGATCTGAGTGTAGTGTTAGCCCTTATTCTTGAATTGCCCCACCTAGAGGTTTAGAGTGTAGGCTCACAAGGCGGGGAGTTCCGTCCGGGTCACCGATATTGACAACAGTATGCTCTGACTTGGAGAAAGAAGAGCCTACCCAAAGATTAGCTTAAAATCCACTACGTGCTGTCCATGCTCAGAGAAGCTGCCAGCAAGGTGCCTCTCGTGAATGGAAGCTTAAGGGAGCTCAACGGAGCAAGCCAAACTCACTCAACAAGCTTGGTCTTCTATTATGCCCATATTTCATATTAGGAGATGAAGAATTCGAGGATGACTGATTTGCAGGTGTTCGTGAAGAATTGTATGAAGACGAGCTAGATCCAGAGGATGGAGCCTTGCCACTCTCACCAGCTGCAGCTCTAGTCGGGATGGTAATAGAGGATGACATGTTGGGGAAGCAATTTAGTTAAAAGCAAGATTGAAAAGAAAGTAGTCTCCTCTATCAAAGAGAAGGGGGAATAACAGTAGGTTGACGTTGTTGTGTGCGTATTTGTTGAGATCAGTGAAGTTGTAGAAGAGAGCCTGAGTCAACGTGCATGCAATCACTTGAACGCATGCCCGCTATGATGTGACTCCGCTGGCCGGAGGTGGAAACCACTGCCGGACGGCGCTAACACTTCTACCTGCCTGGGTTGACTGCGTTTTGTGCCTCGATTTTGAGGTATACTGCGGACTAATTACGCCTGAATCCTGAGGCAGAAAGAGCTTGCATATGCGTCTGCTTGCCTGAACATCAACGCGCTCAATTTCATCAACAAGTCTCAAGATCGAATCCAGTCCTCTACCTCTTCTACATAATCTCAGACTCCCTCGCCTCATCATCCATAGGAACCCCACCTTGAAAGCATACTCGTAATGGCAGATGCGGCGGTAGAGAACCCTGTGACTCAGGTATTGCCTCATCGTAAACAGATCCCGTCTTCGATTCCCAACATCGACAGCTTGGAAGGTTTAGGGACAGACGGCAGTGATGAATACTCGACACTGAAGAAACTTCAACGACATCTTGAGTGAGTTGGGCGATGAAATGCTCATTGCAGCGCTGATGGGAAGATAGATATATCCAATTGCAAGAGGAATACATCAAGGATGAGCAAAGGTTAGCGTGCAGTGGACGTCATCTTGAAAGGTGAAGTTAACATCTTTCAGGAGCTTGAAAAGAGAATTAGTACGGGCACAAGAGGAGATCAAGCGCATCCAGAGTGTACCGTTAGTAATCGGACAATTTATGGAAGCTATCGATCAGAAGTAAGCTCATCTTTGAATTATGGCCGGAGCAACACTAACGTCTTCAGTACTGGTATCGTACAATCATCAACAGGCTCCAACTATGTAGTCCGGATCCTTTCTACTCTCGACCGCGAGAAGCTCAAGCCATCCTCATCCGTTGCCCTTCACAGACACTCCAACTCCCTCGTCGACATTCTCCCTCCCGAAGCCGATTCCTCGATTGCTATGCTTGGTGCTGATGAGAAGCCAGACGTAACATATGCCGATGTTGGTGGACTTGATATGCAAAAGCAAGAAATCAGAGAAGCTGTAGAACTACCGTTAACACATTTCGACCTCTACAAGCAGATCGGTATTGATCCGCCGCGAGGTGTTCTGCTGTATGGGCCACCAGGAACTGGGAAGACTATGTTGGTGAAGGCTGTGGCAAACTCAACAACTGCAAGCTTCATTCGTGTTGTTGGTTCCGAGTTTGTACAGAAGTACTTGGGAGAAGGTCCTCGTATGGTTAGAGATGTATTTCGAATGGCCCGAGAAAATTCGCCAGCAATTATTTTCATTGATGAAATCGATGCGATTGCTACTAAGCGTTTTGATGCTCAGACTGGTGCCGACAGAGAAGTACAGCGTATCCTGCTAGAACTCCTCAACCAAATGGATGGTTTTGATCAAACCTCAAATGTCAAGGTTATCATGGCCACCAACCGAGCTGATACACTAGATCCCGCTCTTCTACGACCCGGACGTCTGGACCGAAAGATCGAGTTCCCCAATCTCCGAGACAGACGTGAGAGACGGTTGATTTTCACTACCATTGCCGGCAAGATGTCCTTATCCCCAGAAGTGGACTTGGATAGCTTGATTGTGCGTAACGACCCCCTGAGCGGAGCTATCATTGCCGCAATTATGCAAGAAGCCGGTTTAAGGGCAGTGAGAAAGAACCGCTACAACATCATTCAGAGTGATTTGGAGGATGCTTACAGCAGTCAAGTCAAAGGCGCGACAGAGGCACAGAAGTTCGATTTCTACAAATAGACGGCGGATGATGGCTGGAGGATGGAAAGACTGGAGGATAATTGCGATAGGAAACGGGCTGTGATGAGAGACTGCCGAGTCGATAATACGGACGGGACACCTAGATTAAGGCTGCCCTGCTATGTACTACCAATAGAACCACAGCTTGTAATCTAGAGAAGTCTGGCTTCTGATTCCACATGTGCCATTTATGTTTTGAGCGAGCCTAGACATGATGTAGATACCAGCCGCGTCCGTGACACCACATTCACACTGAATATATACGAAGCTAGCCCACAGATCGCTCAACCAGGATATAGAAAAGGGTGACTTTCGCCCGCCTTCACATCCCGCCTGCGAACGATGTACTCTTCACATATCAAGGTCACAGCATAACAGCAAGTACCAGACACGACGAAGATCCCAGATTTCAACGCTAAAACCGTCTAATAACGTTTAACCGCCCCGCTGCATGGTATCTCGCTCCGCAAGGAGAACAACCTTCCCCCGTCCCCTAAAAAAGTGAGGATCGAACAAAAAATCATCTACCAAAAAACATCGGAGAGGACCATCAAGCCTTGCGAACTCCCAATCCCATTTTTCTAATTTTGCCCCCCCCTCGGATTTTCCATGTGTAGTTCTTTTTGGGGAGGGGAATCTCCCTTTCCGCCCTTTTTATTCCCTTCCTTCCCTTACACCCTTTCCCTCCAATCTAAAGTAAGGGGGGAGAGAAAAAACACAAGCAAGAAAAAAATCGCTAAATCGCTATCACAAAAATAACAAGGAGCAGCCGCTCGCTATTAACGCCGTTGGGTATTTTTCCCAGTCCCATTCTTTCTTTTTTTTTTGGTTGTGGTGATGGTGATGATGATGGTGGTGGGGGCATACCCATCTATTAAAGGAGATTCGTGATTACCATTAAACGTTTTCAGCGTAGGCAACAAGAAAACAAAAATGATGAGGAGGAGATGGGCAGGTTAAGAACCGACCACGACGCCGAGCTCGATCAGCAACCTCACGAACCGTGCGTGCAGCTCGATGAAGAAATCCGGCATCCCGACCAGCTCGGCCAGGCCCCGCGCTTTGAGGCTCATGCCCGCGTACCTCTCCCTCCCGCCTCGGCCGCCCATCAGGAAACTGCTCGTGGGCGTGCTGTTGCTCCCTCGGCTCCCGGTCCCGCCGTCCCTGTCCGCGTCTCGGTCTTTTGACGCCGGGGAGGAGCGCGAAGAGCGTTCCAGCTCGTCCTCGGCTAATCTTTGTATCCAGGATGCCAGCTCGCGGAAGGCCACCGAGAGGAAGGAGAAGGCTTGCATGGCGGCCCATTCTCCGTGCGGGCTGAGCGCCATGAGCGCGTAGACGCGGCGCCGGCCGCGGGCGTTGGGGTCTGGGATGCGGAAGATGAATGCGGTGGTGTAGCCTGCCAGTGGATCGCCGAAGAAGATGGGTCCACCGCTGCTTGTGCTTGTAGCTGGGTTTGCGGAGGATGGAAGATACGGTGAGGTAGGTGTAGAAGGGGAAGGGGTCATAGAGGAGGGAGGAAGCGTTTCGCAGGATAGGGTGCGTAGACAAGATTGCCGGATTATACTGAAGGAGCTGGGGAGGAGGGGTTCGTGGGTTGAGGTGTAGTCCAGATAGTGCGTATGTGACATGCGGCTTGTAAATGATGATTTGCGTACATGTCTTGAACTTGTCCTGGAATGTCGTCGCGGTTGAGGAAGGGCTGTATCCGAGTCGCTAGAATTGGTATTTGGAGGACTGGGCTCATCGTGGGAAACTCGGTGTTCTACCAGCTCAAATGGTTTTCGTGTGCGCAGGATAGGACTGCTCATATCAACCTTGTTCTGTGTCTCCGAATCCTCCTTCGTCTTCTTGGGAAGCGTAAGTGCGCAGTTCTCACAAGGGATGAATTTCTTCTTGTCGTTCTCGTCATATGTCTTTCGGAAACTCGAGTCGCGGCGATTATTCGCGTTCTGCGCGCTCTGCAGCGCCTTCACTCGTGGACTGGATGGTGGTGTCCCCGTACTCGTATTCCCCGGTTGTGACCTCACGCTCTGGCCGCGCTGCACCTCCGCACCATTCTCCTTATCCGAGGACAACGAGCTCGTCCGGTTGGTACTTTTCGTAGGGCTCAAGTCTTCAGATGCTTTTCGCGATCGCGAGCCTGGAGTAGATTGTCTTGTGACCAGGTCGTCGTCGCAGGCCGCGCATTCAACCGAAAGGCCCTCAGTAACCATGAGGGGCGTCGGGCCATGGGTATCGCAATAATGTGCAAGACATAACTGCGGATAAGAATTCCGTCAGTATAAGCTCTAATATTGATCGGTCGGCGCGTCGTCATGCGCACAACATCGCAACCGTTGCGCTCCAAGGCGCTCGAGCTGGCGCAGCGGGGCAACCAAGACATAGGGTGGATATACAACTTACTATGGATGCCATGACCAGGGCTCTGTCTTTGGAGATGATCTTTCTGGATTGCGAGCAGCTTGGTGTCTCAGTGAAGTGCCCGCACACCACCTTTTAGTAGGATGAGTGTGGAGGGGTCGATTCCACCGTCGAGGCGAGGGCGGGAAAAAAAAGGTTGGCCGTGAAGCTTTTGGATAGAGTTCGCTAGAAGACGGACAGATACCGTCGGTTGAAACAACGTCACCAGAAGATGAGTGAAAGTGTAAAGGGGTGGCAAAAGCTCTTTATAGATAGCGGCACAAGTACAGGATTAAGAGCATCGTTATAGCCAGAAAAGAGGGTAGTTCTCTTTTTATTTTTTTTTGGGGGGGGGGGGGGGGGGGGGGGGTAGAGAGGGACACACGACCAACGAAAGAGACAGCAGAGAATTCCTTAATTGTAAGCAAATTAGTACGTTCCTGTCCGGACTCTAGACTCTTGACTCTTGCACTGCTCGGGGATGTTTCCGTGCTACACCGCTTGCTTCAGAGGGACCACGGACACAAAACCACGACTCAGTGGCACCGAATGACCGACAATAAATAATTCAAATAATGTTCCCTACCCCCCCTCCCCTATATTGTACCCCTACTTTGCTCTATTTTCACATGGGAGGGCAGCCCCATACGCCATGGGCCAGAAGTGATGGTCATCCCCCAGAAACCGTTTGTTTAGTTGCAAATGGAACATTTGAAGTTCAACGGCCAAGTCAAAAGGCTATTGTTTAGCCAAAAAGGACGAGGTTACGGGAGAGAGTCGGCATAGCACCCAATGCCAAAGCCACCGTCACAATTTAGATCAACCGGGACGGGCGGATCTGACCCGGGGGGGACAGCACGTCTGACTGTGCTGATGCTCAAGCCCGTGAGAAAAAGCTTGTGATGGCATTGTTCAAGTAAGGAAGAAGAAGAGAGTTAAAGTTTTATGAGGTTTAAGCAGCAGCGCATGCTATGTCGGCAGTGCACCACTCTCCTTTGCTTTCATTGGAACCTACGCAATAATTCAAAAGCTGGGGAGGGAAGCGGGCGGTGGTGCTGAAAAAGAGATATACCAAAGGTCCTCACAGCCCATGTCATTAAACAACATCAGATGAAAGAAAGGGGGAGAGAAAGAGGGAGGGAAGCACGCGGCTTATCGTGGTGCATGATGCATGCAACACTTACCTAACCTCTGCATCTAGGCCACACCACCAACCCCCTGGTCTCCCTGGGTGCGAGCTGCTACAATACCTACATAGTGACAGGCTTGGAGGGGATAATAATATAATACATTACAGCATCCAGTTACACAAGTAACCTGGTAAATTACTCGAAGGATAAACTTCATTCCGCTTTTTCGAACTTCAACCTCTACCCTCACCCGTATTCACTCGAAATTCGAAATTATCCGGCGCTGGTTCGCAGAAAAAAGGTCCCCCCCAACCGGAGGAATGCTCGGTTATGCCCGTATGTGCGATTTCGGCCTGTGATTTACTGAAAATGGGTTTCGGAATCGAATGCAATGCACACGTTGAGCTCCCTCCGCGCTCTACCATTCCTCTGGAATCTTGGTAACCTGGGGTAAGAAATATCAGGTCTATTGGGGGAAGCATCACCAAAACTTTGCACCATCTGGGGGAGTTATTTGTATTTTGCGGGAAATTGTCTACGTGGTAATCGAGTCATATCTCAATACGAACCATGCATCTGTTCCAGCACTTCCACCCATTATCTTTTTTTTGTTTTTTTTTCTTCTTCTGGTTTTTGGTGTTTTCTTTCCCCCTTCCACTAATGTCAGGCACATCGTGTCCGAGAGTACGATGAGTGACCAATTTTGTCCTCGCCAGACAACCTCCACTGATGCCCCCTACCTTCCAACCACCACTACGCACATTGATCAAGCCCGCTATGCTCCAGACCTTCGCTCGTTTCGTCATGTCATCCACTCTAAGCTCGCAAATGCAAGCCTAAATGCAAAGCAAGCAGTGCTCTCTAGCCTACGTCAGCCAGCCATGCCATTTTTGCAACGCCAATCCCAGGGAGACACTTGTGGAAGTGATCTCTGTTCAACGCCCGAACGCCGGCCTATCCATCCTGGTATCAGATTAGAGTCGCTGAACTGGCTGTCCGTAACTATCATCCAACCATAGACAGGCTATCAATAAAGAATGAGAAAGAAAATTCGTATGATACAAACTAGAAAGCCGCACTAAGAACCGGTAGGAAAATCGTATGCCCAGGGCAGGATCGGGTAAAGTCGCTAACCCGAAGTCGATATGCTAGGAAAGATATCCGAAGCCGTCATGCGCGCTTTTCAAGTCTATCGCAAAAATGTGAGAAAAGTAATATTTACATAGTCAACATCCCTCATCCCCTAAGTATGGCTGGAATCAGGCTATTGAGGTGGAGCGCCTTGGCCCCGACCTCCTCTCTGGCCTTCATAACCGTTTTGTCGTTGATTTGGACCGCCCTGCGCACCGCCTCGGCGAGACTGTTCAGGGAATCTCCCATTACCTCGGTTGAAGCCCTGGCCTTGACGTTCACCTTGAGGTTGTCTTTGAGCCCCTTGACCTTGATTGCGAGGTTGGCTGGCACGACCGTTATTGTAGCCTCCTTGGCCACCAGACCGTTGATTGCCAGAGAGCTGTCGAGGCTGTGGTTGCTCTTTCTCAGAAGGTACGCGATTTGTTTGATAGTTGGAGATCGGTCGTGGAATGTTCTCGGGCGAATCATAGACATAAAGAGATTTCTCAATTGTCTGTGGAATTGGTTGAATTTCAGTACCCAAATCCCGCTCGATGTTGTAGAGGTTGAACCGATCATCCCAGTTGATGAGGTTTATGGCAAGACCAAGGTGTCCAAATCGACCAGATCTACCAATTCGATGGAGGTAGGTTTCAGCATTCTTTGGGAAATCAAAGTTGATGACAACATTTACAGCCTGAATATCAATACCACGAGTAAGCAAATCTGAGCAGACAAGATTCCGACAAACTCCATTGCGGAAATCATGGAACACACGATTGCGCATTGATTGTTGCATGCGAGCATGACTGTAAAAACAAGAATAGCCTAGTTCGGTGATCTTTTTGGCCAGAAGCTCGACGCGGTTGGTGGAATTACAGAAGATAATAGATTGGTTGATTTGTAGTTTGGAGAAAAGCGTGTTGAGGCAATGGACCTTCTGCTTTTCCTCGACAAAAGCGTAATATTGAGTAATGCCGCGCAGTGTCAGCTCGTCCATGAGATTGATCTCATGAGGATCGTCCATGTTCTTGTCCTTAAAGTGTTTGACACCAATGGGGAATGTCGCACTAAAAAGCATAACTTGACGGTCCTTCGGGTGGTATTGAAGAAGTTGTTCGATGACTGGTGTGAATTCTGGTGAGAGGAGTTTATCGGCTTCATCCATGATGAACATAGGACATTCGCTGAGATCAGCAACATTCTTTCCAGCCAGGTCGAGAATTCTTCCTGGTGTGCCGACAATAATATGAACAGGATCCGCTAAGCGCACAATATCGTCACGTAGAGTGGTTCCACCGGTCGTTACCATGACATTAATGCCCAAGTGTTTACCGAGTGTCTTACAGACTTGCGATGTTTGCATTGCAAGTTCTCTGGTTGGTACCAGGATGAGGCATTGGATTTTTGCGATTTTGGGGTTAATCTTTTCGAGGGCGGGGATTACGAAAGCAGCTGTCTTGCCGGTACCATTCTTTGCTCGTGCAAGTATGTCTTTCCCAGTAAGTGCAACAGGAATCGCCTCCTCTTGAATTGGCGATGGCTTTTCAAATCCAGCTTCGAAGATACCCATCAGCAGGTCTCTTTTAATTCCAAAGTCCTCGAAGTCAAACCCCTTCGTATTCGTAACATCCTAAATGACATATTTAGATACCAATTTCGCAGGGCATTGTGATAGGTATTGTACCTCAGTCTGTTGTCTCGTATCCTTGGCGGGGAGATTGAGTTCAGCCTTCCAGTTATCTTGCTCCTTGCTTTCACTGTGCACCGGTTAGAACAGATACAAAGGCATTTCGTGAGTATGTATACTTGAGGTTGGTAGCTCCCATCTGTGCTACTAAATTTTCTGCCATAGCTATGTGTTTGCCTTGGCTTTATTGCGTGTATATGAGGGATGGGGAAATTTAGTTTGATCTCTTAGTTTGTGGTATTGTTATGGGCCAAAACAAGATACCACAGCTATCATTGATATTCCTGCAATGTGTGAATAGATCGGTAGAGGAGTTCGAGAGGCTCAAGTCGATATGAGCGCAAATGTGGGAGGGGCAGGAGGTGTCTTGTAGGGTTCGCTGAGTGGTTGATTGTGGGCTGCGTGAGCGTTTCGTAGTGATTTTGAGACTACTGTCTTTGTGCGCAGCAAGCGAATTGATTATTGGAAGTCGAACTTCGGCACTCTAGACACTTTTGTAGAGTTGGGTTGCTGGAATGTGTATGTGGTGAAGAGCAGGTTGACGATCGAGGTTGACTTCAAAAGTTTAGTTTAGCGACCCTGGACTTCAGCGAATCGGCTAGTGCACGTGACTTTATTATTCGAATCAAAATATCTAGCTTTTGAGGATTATGCCGAAATTAATATGGTACTTGGGGGAGAGCCAGGGCTATTGACAGCATAGATAAGCCAGTTTATAGATTTATCTTAGCGTTGTTTGTTATTGAAATAGTCAAGCACGGCTACAAAGGAGCAATGGTAGCCGATTTCCTAAAGCACCAACCGAGGATCAAAGTCATGGCCACCAGGGAATACATCGCGCATAATCATTACCGGGAAGAAGAATCCAAAATTCTACAGCATACGACCACAGATAATTAAGGGACTGTTTTTAGACTTTCGAATAGCAAAATCTTAGTCAAATGCTGGTACTAACACGTCCTAAATCTTATGTCTTAGCATTTCTCGTTCATACATAATTACGGTATCTACAATGCTCAATCCCATCAACTCCAGCATTATCCAGACACCACTTGATTCCGAGTAAGTAATACACCTAGAACTCCATAGTGTCGTTCTCCTGTTCTCGCTTGACTTTGACTCCAGCTTCGTCCCTCATTAAAGCTAACACAAATGATCGGAAATACTCCACATAAGGCTTCAGGCTCGTTTTCTCCCAATCCTGAATACTCTTTCCAGGCTTCTGGTCATCCTCCGGGGCTGTCCATGCATCGATATCAGCAAGTAGCTCTATCACAGTTGGGACACCCAGGGGGTCGAAATCTTCCAAGCGTTTTGTGTCGATCGGCACACAAACCCTGCCCGTTCCAGGATGTACAACAAATGGACTTTTAAGCAAGTGATTAAGCTTCTTGCTGACTTCGATATCGAGACGTGGGTAGGTGTATTCGAGAACGATGTCTTGCTTCGCCTCTAGCAATGCCTTAGCATCTAATCCTTTGCTAGTCTTTGCAAGGGCATCGATATCCGACCATTTTGCTTTAGAAGCTCTCTCAGGGCTCGAATTCCATTTTTTGCGCAGCGCATCATTGAGGGTTTTATCAGGCAAAAGTTGGAGTAACCGATCGAACTTCTCATCTCTCTCCCAAGGATCCTGATCTTGGAGAATGTCATGCTGGAAGTGGGATTTCAAGATCTCGAGACTTCGTCTACAAATCATTAGCATATGTATTCTCATTGGAACTACAACATACGCTACGTGCGGATGCAAAGGTCTCTTCACGTTTACTTTCTTCCCGCTCTGTGAGCCGCCTTTGATAACTTCTAGGTATCCAGCAATAGCTCTTCTTTTCTGGTCATCCATAAGTCGAGCCTTTTTATCACAAACCCAAGCGTGAGCTCCTCGTCGTCCAGAATACACCCACATAATGTGCTTAAATCCGAAATCATCTCGCAATGCCACATCGACAACCTTAATAGCCATGGTAATAAATTGCCAGCACTTGTTGCAGATATTGGCTTTATCGCAGCATGTTCGAATATCATCATAATCTGTTAGATCGATATCGAAACATAATTCTTTGGCTATTGGCTTGAATGCAGCTGCTTTGCGGAGTGTTTTTCGGT
This sequence comes from Bisporella sp. PMI_857, assembly GCA_021307315.1. NCBI lineage: Eukaryota > Fungi > Ascomycota > Leotiomycetes > Helotiales > Helotiaceae > Bisporella > Bisporella sp. PMI_857. The sequence continues at coordinate 11,939 of JAJSPD010000049.1, forward strand.
CGCGAGGATTTGTACTATACACAGGGCCAATTTCGAATCTAGAAGGCATAAGTCGCAATACATCTTTTCTTAGTCTTTGTCCATTAGCGTCTACGTCATGAATGCACGGCTTTGACTCACGTTTCAAACGTTGGGAAGGATTGGTATCTTAGGTAAGCATCATTCTGTAATGTGAAGGCAAATTCGCGGTGGCCGAAATCTGTAGAAGGCGTAGGAGAGTGATTGAGCCATTGAAAGAGATATCGCCATGGGAATAGTCGTTGGTAGAATGAGCGCATTACTTCCGGATCTGACGCTCGCGACAAAGGGCCCCCAGGAGGACTAACTAGTCAGCACACATATTTCAACGCGACCTAATGCTTACATTGGAGACGACGATGCTTCTGGAGAGCTTGAAACCTTAATATTTTGTGCGTTGGAGCTTGGAAACTCATCATCGGAGTCAATATCCGCGAAAATATCTTCTAGCTTAAGCTCTGCCTGTGGTTCCGTCTTCACTTGTGGCAAGCCATCTCCCTCAACACCAATATCCGCCATAGTAATGTCATTGTCACCGTCGGCTGGCTTCTGAGCATCCTCCGTTTCGGTTTCAGGCGTGAGAATTGGGTCATTATCTGAATTTTGGGAGTCGGCATTTTCTGCTTCCGCAATCAAAGCATCGTGATCCATATGAGACTGGTCTTCGGCCATTATAGAGTGCGGCATCGCTTTAGAAACTGTAAAGGTGTAAGACTGAAGATGGTGAGGAGGTTGAATGTCTCCTACCGCGTAAAGTGGAACGCGTCTTGACGCGTCAACGCCAAAGAGGCTTTGTGCGCCAAGATAAGGCAAGGCTCTAGGTTACTGTAGACAGCCTTATCGACCCACCACAATGAGTGAACGCTTCTAGACAACACAAGCTGGTCTCAGTTCAGCACCCAGAGCATATAAATAATGCCTGAGTACATAATACCTGCTCATCTTACTGCTGGCTTTAATTTTAATTTTGTTTCGCAATATAATTCGCAGACATGTCATATCAATCACCAGATCTCACATTCGCTGAGTAAGTCAAACCCTGAATATCACTACACCAGGCCAATATGATCTCTGTCTATTAGGAGCGAGTGTATAGCACGGCAGAGCTGCAGTGAATTCAATGCTATGGACCACTGATCGAGCGACGTAGTATTAATATTCTAAATATTCATGTCGGATATGAAGTGGTTACCAAATCTAACTCAGCATATCAGAAGCATTGATTCTTAGAAAGAGAATCTATCTTCTCTCTCGTGAATATTGAGACTGCCTAGAAACTTATTGTAGAAGTCTTCACTTTGGCTTATTGATACACAATGCCAACAAGTCTTCGACCAAGTAGTTATCTATATCATAGCTGACTCACCCTAGGGATTTAGGTACCGAGGTTGTAGATATCTACGCAGGAAACAAGCACTATCTTGTACATAAGAGGCTTCTAACTTCGAAATCCGATTACTTTGAGAAGGCCCTCAATGGCCAATTCAAAGAAGCTGCCGAGAACACAATACATCTAGAGGACGTCGAGCCAACTGCTGTGGCACTGCTGATCGGATGGCTGTATCGAGGAAGCATTCCTGGCATGGATAGAAAGCTTAGTCCATTCACTAGGTCCGCCCGAACGAGTTTAGAAGAATCTCTTCCAGTCCCAAATGCTATATCTATAAATGGCACGTTGGTTGGCTACACTCCTTTGCAAGAAATGCGGGACACCATATTTGGAGTATCCTTCTTCGAAAGGTTTTGCCACATCTCTGCTCAACCTCCATATTCATCATTCTCCCAAGAAGAACTGCGTATTGCAGACTACAGTAAGCATATCCGAACTCAGAACAATGTCCCGTTGTCGGCCAGGCTCCCGAAGTAATAACTAACTAAAATTGATAGCTAGTTCAAGAAGATTCCGTGGCGATGGCGATGGTGTCGAACAGGCTGCACAGCCAATTTTGTCACAACCTCTGACTCGGCCGATCACTTTCTTTGGAGCCGCTCCAAGGGTTATACAACCGGATTTGCTGCAAGCACCTAGGCCTAGACCAGTGCTTCAGCAGCCTTGTATATTTGGCGCGCCAGTTGATCACAGTGAAGGAAACTCTTCTGGAACAATCCGTACATATTCAGATATTGTACCTTCGTCCAACCCCGATAGTGCTTCACTTGGAGAGTGGGCAGCAGTTACTTTAGCATTTAAAAGAGAGGAGGGCCAGAATGACCATCAAGAGGAAGATATTCGAACCGAAGTCGATCAAGAAAGCAACAGCAGCAAATTTGGCTCAACGCCATTTATTTTGTACCCTGAAGGCACCGGCGAACCTATTCCTGGAATTCCTCATTCTCCACGGTCCTCGGAAGCTTCAATTAATTGGTCTGCGTTACAATGTAAGAAAATTTTTCCAATCTATGAAACACACCTTTGGGTGACCCCCAGTGATCTCAGTGTTGCTAGTCGAGTTCAGCCTGCGATCACTCTATCCGTCCATGATAAGAAGTATGTGCTAACGTAAACCTCTAAAAGTGGCTGTGATTCAATTATGCATATTCGCTGAGACAATCTGCTGGCCTAGTCTGTATAACGATGCGATTAACGCATATATAAGGGGTGAACAAAGCATGTTCCGCCTGATTCCTGAGGAGCAGTAGGTTTCTTGAATATTCGGCCTTTCCCCTGCCACCAAAGCTTTTGTTAAACTACCATTCTTGATCCTATCGCAGAAAATGATGGCCAAACTAATCTTTAAACTCGAAATAGCGTCGAACTCATATACGAAAACACGCACCCACACTCCACGCTCCGCAAATACGTCCTGGAGAATATCTTCACAAGCCAAAATCCCACCAAGTATCTTGAACTTGCGAGGAAGTACGATGATCTGTTGGAGGAGATCATGCGGCAGATAACTATTCCACGACCAGCAAGTCCACCTAAATTCGATGATGCAATGATTCGGTCTTATTACATGGAAGACATTAGCAAAGGTAAAGTGAACTAAAGGGGAAAGAGTAGCCTAGTTCGAGGAGGACAGGATATTGAAATGGAAAGGAAAGGAGGGGAAAACAGCCGGACCTGACTAGGTTTAACCGGGACTGATGGATGAACGAACCAATAACCTACTGTGCATTATGTTCTCTGTATGCTGCGGTAAACCACTGAGTACCTACTAAACCAAGTAAATGCTTAATTTACTAAGTTGAGTTAGCCTCGATTTTAAATTTAGTAAGTTAAGTTTAAAAGCTTATAACTTAATTCACTAAGTTATAATAATTTACTAAGCAGCTAAAGTTTTTGTTTTGTATTATCGTCACAGTTGTCACCTAATCGTCATGTAATCATCTCAGTTACCACATCTGTTCGAGACCAGCGGCACGTGACATGGGCTTGTTTTTAAAAGAGTTATTTTCGAGCTCCACTTTCTTTTTTCTAGTTTAGTATTTTTGTAATATAACTTTACTGTAGCTTGCAAAAGCGTCAGTTCCAGCTTCGTGACAGTAGGCTAACAAAGATCAAAAAAGCGACGCAACAAAAGGAGAAGAAAAAGCTACGGCCATCGAAACATTTTTAATGCAAGGAGACGAGGCAAGAAAAAGCGTAATAGGCTGCAAATTCATCATAAACTGCTACTGCAGTTTCGGAGAAACATATCGTAGAAGTGATTTGTGTTGCTGGTTTCAGGGGCTGGTTTCAGCCCGGAATATACTTTCTCTTTTTAGCACTTTGGCCATTTTGAGGGCGTCACATTCGTTTAAATAGTATAAGCTTTTCTACACTCCTTTATCAAGCTGCTCGGTGTGCGAAATCCTCGTAACCTTGGGAGAGGGTGACTGCCAGAGTGGACGCGTTCTCGGCTCTGGATCTTGTCCTGTGACCCCTCAACTGAGCGAGGACGTAGGGAGATTGGTGCACTGACCGATGATGATGCCGCTCGTTGCTCTTCCAATACTAACCTCAGTTCCTTCTCCAATTCAGCCATGCTATCATCAATCTATCCCATCATCGCCGTTCCGAGGTCTCGAGGAGGGAGTGGGGCGCGGACCCCATTGACATGCTCTGAGCTATATCATCTATGTCTTGCTAGTTGATCTGATTTTGTAGTGGCATGGCAGCGAGGCCAATGGTAGCAGACCAGAAGAGCCGCCAGAACCCGGTTCACGTGTTGCCGCGGCTCATGGCCTTGAGTGGGAACAGCGGGAGAGTCCGGCCGGTGGTTATAGAAATACTGCGGGTAGAAGAGCTAGTGGCAAAAGCGAGAAGGGTGGAGATACAGCAGCCGCAGGAAGGGAGGTTTAAGAGTTGGTGGTATATTTGGAGAGGCACATCCGTGGCATAGTATGAAGGATTGTCCGATGGGACAGGACACCCATTTACAGAAGCAGATGGAAGATGCAGAACAGGGGATTCGATACGAGGATGTTTCGCGTTGTTTTCATTATGGGGTTCTACAGGGGATTTGTGATCAATGGGAACACAGGGGGCGGCGGCAGGATGGTGGAGCGAGCGAGCGAGCAAGCGGGCCGGCGGAGGATGTCAATACGGCGGGGTGTTGATTGGAGCGATTACGATGATGTTATCGGAGGGTGATGACGAGGTCATCGAGGATATGTATACATGGATCCGGGAATGTGGGGTAGTATCCACAGACAGGGTGGGCATATATAGGTGGATGGGGAGGATATGAAACAATGCGGTTAACACAAGTATTCCATCGATTAGCCAAGCAGCATCGAAAGTAGCAAGAATAAAGAAGTAGAAGTGCGTCCCGGTGGCAATATCGTACTAGTCTTTCCTGCTTCTAGCTTCCTATATTGCGGTTGAAAACTGCGCCACATTGGATCTTAAGTGCAACCTTCTAGCATTGCATGTGGGATGTTAGCTTAATCTTGAATGTGCAGTCATGCTTTCAATGAGCTCATTCATTGTTACGCTGAGTATGCCGTATTCAGCCTCAACCACACATTAACCCTTCTATAACCAATGGGGCGACTTGATTGGTCAATTCGTGTGCAGGGCTCACACGTTATGGTATTTTATTGGCTAGAAAAGCATCATCATCCTCAAACCTCATCAAAGTCAGGCGCAACTCAAAGGCACAAATAGTACCTGCCTATTCTTTTCACCGAGATACCACTCAATTCAGATTGCAATTAGCCAAGCATAACTTGGCTGCCTATAAAACTCTATGCGCTCACCCTTGCAACCCAAAATTATCAGGTCCTCTGGGATCATGTACAATAAGAGCTTCGCAGTTTCTCGGAGGACTCGACGAGTCATCCTGTCATATGATTTCATTGGTGAATCTTACTCTGATGAAGATCAATAACGAGAGTTTGTCCCTCATGGATACTTCATCCTAGTTTCTGCGATGACCTAATAGTTAGGTGCACAAGTATATATATAGCGAAGTCTTCGTGCCAGAACTGCCTTTCACTATCCTTCATCCAATTGATTGATAGGTTCAAAAACGCGGCCCCTTTATTCTTGTTGATAATACCACTTATTTCATTATCCTACACAATGAAGTTCTCAGCTTTCAACGTAGCAGCAGCTACACTGCTCCATCTTACATCGGCTCTTCCTTCCCGTTGGTCCAACCACGCTATGCTATGAACACTTCACTAATCTCCACAGAACCTTCAACCACCCAACTCACATCCAGAGCCGTAAGCAGCGTAGGAATAACCTATCTTCCCTACACCGACTCCGGCTCCTGTAAATCTGCCTCCGAAGTTTTCGCCGACCTCAGTTCCATTGGTCCTTCATACAACCTCATCCGCCTCATAGGCACAGATTGCGACCAGGTCCCCAAGGTCCTCTCCGCCGCCAGAGCCCAAGGCTTCAAGCTCTTCCTCACAATTTCCAACACTAACAGCCTCAGCACTGACCTCAACACCATCGTCAGCAGTGTTGGCAGCGACTGGGGTATAATCGACACTGTATCAGTCGGTAACGAACTCATCTACTCCGGCCATGCAACCCTCGGACAAGTCCTCTCCGCTCTCTCCACCGCGCGCTCTACCCTCCGGCAATATGGCTTCACAGGTCCAGTGGTAGCAGTCGACCTACCTCGAACCTTCACCTCGAATCCATCTCTCGGTGCAGCGTCTGATTATATAGCTGTTAACGTTCAACCTTTTTATTCCAGTACCACGACGGCTCTTAATGCCGGTGCGTATGTTGCTTCTCAGATCTCAGTTCTGAGTGGCGTGGCAGCTGGAAAGTCTGTTGTGGTTACAGAGGTAGGGTGGCCGAGAAACGGAAACTGCAATGGTGTTGCTTGCCCAAGCACTGCAAACCAGAAGGTTGCACTTGATAGTGTGAGAGCTACGTTGAGTGGGAGGGTGATCTTCTATGCGGCGTTTGATCATCGTTGGAATAACGAGTATTGGGGTTTGGTGGGTTACTATAGCTTCTAGTTTTGAGGGAAGAGGTTAGCGTTGTATTGAGATGATGATAGGGAAGGAATCTGAAGTGAAGAAAAACTTGTGGGGGACTAGATATTATCATGCTAGCTGTGGATGTTGTTTTAACGACTTACGAGAGATTAAGATTAGCAAGTGGAACTTTGTTGCAAAACTGTTGTGGCAACAAACAATCTGGAGGTAAAAACTATAATAAAAACTAAAAGCTAAGACTCTTGTTGTAGAAACTTTAAGTGCTTTTAACTAATGTAAATTGCTAAGTATATGTAAAGTGAATAAGGTAGTGTGCCATAAATCAGCTTCTATTAATACAAAATTTAATCTTTACTCTTTTATTACGTTAAGGAAAGCAGAATGGAGACAACATAATGACTCATAAGACTATAAAAATATGGCATAGCACTGTCATCAAGTAAATAGTTGCCCAGACTAAAATGCTGGTTCAATGGCCGGCACCAAGCGTTCCCTAACTATGCGCCATATTCAACTATCCTGATTCTTCTATGCGGTCTTCTGATCCCCGATAGCCATTTTACCCTAATCATCATTTTGTCGTCTTATACGCCATGCTCAAACAAGCTTACTACAGTACTCTTCTCGAGATTCATGTCCACCTTTCAAGCTGGGAAGAGTCACCAAAAAACCTCTCCTAACACAGCAACCATCCAACATTAATAAACCCGTTGTTTATTCACCCTCACCTATACGAAACCTGAGAACACGACATTTCAATCTAGCGAAATCATCAAGAGGACTACAAGGGCGAGTACGTGTGTCAACTTACTTCGTAGCTGGCATATCGTTGTTAATTTGGAATGCAGAAAGTAAGTGCGGTATAGCAGGAAGATGGGACGTTAAAAAATAAGGTAATGATAAAAGCCGTTATAAATGAGAAGGATCTACCTCGGAGAAGGGGCCATCTTCACACTCAAAATCTCAGGAATAATAACACATATTATCTATGAAGCAAGAGTGGAGATTTTACGTAAGCCACTAAAGACCTATCATCATTTCCAGAATTAGTGTTTTCAATCTCTATAAACTGACTCGTTCCAGGGAGGAGTTTGTTTAATTCATAATAAATCTTAGTTAACATAGAGTTAACCAGCAAGTAAAAGATGTAGAGGCTAAGGATCTCGCCTGGCCGGAGAGCTTCAAGGACGTAAAGCGGGTTTATATAATGGCCCTGCCGGTTCAGAATCTCAGAGTCCTATCATTCATGGAAAGTACTGGGCATTCACATTTATAAAGCAAGCGGCCGCAAAAGCAGTTGTGACAACAGCACGGGATTTCGCAACAGGAACCGACATGCGGAAACACCTTTCATCTAAGTAACAACTCATAGTATAATGTGTGGCCGCAAAAGCAACCATGACAACAGGCCGGGACTTCGCAACAGAAACTAACACGCGGAAACAACTTCCACCCCAAGCAGCCACCCCCCTTACGCGGACAGCAGCGTATCAAATGCCGCAAACACAAATAATCCATCAATAGAAATCAGTTTATTACACCCAACCAGCAATCCTCCATCTTCCATCTCGTGTAACAATCTTGGAAACTTTTATCCATATCAAAGCAAGGACAGTGTACAAAACAAGATCTTTTATAGTTGCAAACCCAACCCGCTAAACCGCTAAACCCCTTTCTCCACATATTTCCCACAATTAGCCGCTCCGCACAATCTATCCCCCTCACCAATAAACACGCGCAAGAAAAAAAAAACAAAGGAGGCGAATAGATCGTCCAGATCGTCAGGGGGCATGGCCTCGCTTATTCTCGGCTGCGTTGAAAGGAGATTCAGGGGGCCTTTAAATAAACATTTCTCCCTCAACACACCACCCAATCCACACGCTTGCTCTTAATCAATAACAATCAATCAAAATCGCTCTGCTGCTTTCCGCGCTCAGCGTAAAACATTTGAATGAGCTCTCGAGCAAAAACAAACAAAGCTTAAGATATCTACCACCATCATCCCCAAAGGTATGATCACGAAGAAGGCCAAGCAAGATCGCTCTCCCCTCCCCCCCCCTGACATCCTACCCCGCGATAAAATCTTACAGGGCTCGACGATCCCCCAAAATAACCCCCCCCCCAAAAAAAAGAAAAGAAAAGAAAAAAGAGCCGCAACCCCTTCAGCTTCCCATCCAACCCCAATTGCGCCTCCCTCCCCCCCGCCGCCCACCCTCTAACCCCACGATCCCCATCCCCATAAGCTCCACCATCTTCTCATAACAAAGACCCAAGTTTTAATACCTTTTTTTTTTTTAAAAAAAAAAAAAAAATAGAGGTGTCAAACAAAGAGTTCAAGAATTCAAAGATGGCGTTTTTTAAACCTAAAGAATGGAGAAGAGGGGAGGGGATCATGGAGGGGGAAGGATCGTGCGAAGGCTGATGTAGTAGATGTCATGTGAAGCTTGCGAAGAACCCAGCGGGAGGCGAATGCTGCTTGTTTTTTTGTTGGAAGGCTGCCATGCTGGATGTGTTGCAGCGAAGAGAAGGATAAGGGGTGGTCTATGTGATGATAGAATGAACTAATGTCTTATCTGCCGATTGGAATGCCTTAGATCTAGGATTCTCTTGAATGTTGAGAAAATAAGGCACATGACGCTGACAACAGGTTGAGAACAGCTTTAAGAATGAGTCATTCTGCAACTTAGACTGTGACGGCATTTGTAAATACAAAAATGCTTTTATTCCTATTGGCAAGAGGTATCGCTACTTGGTATCAACATCATTATCATATCCTCGTGGCCGGTACATTCCAACCGTTGCCAACCCGAAACGCCATTCCACAAAATTTGTCATAACGCCTAATAAAACCCAGTGCCCAACGGGAAAGTTCATAAAATCACGAAGCTCCCCTTATTGCCTCTCATCCTACTCATGTCACGAGCGTGCTACGCTGTTCTTTGACTTCACTTTTTCCTTCTTACTGCGCCGTGTCTTAGATGTCTTGCGTCGCTTCGTCCATGGCTCAACCCCGCGCCATGATAGTTGTTCGTGAGTTTCTTCCGTATATGCCCAAGTCTCGAGAGGACTAGGGCCGGTGACATCGTCACAAAACTGTGGGAAGTTAAATCGTGGTCTAGCGTCTTGGTTTTCATTCAGCGACAGGTCGGGCTGTCCATCGCCATGATACGCCGAGCCATGGTTGACTTCAAGCGATGAGGGAGTGTACGCGTGGAAGCTACTACCCGCTAAATCTGCATACTTTGGGCTGCAAGGCGAGCTTAGGTCTTCGGGGGACGGCTTTTGATTTTCGAAGGAGGAATATCCGCTGTCGAGAATGGTAGCGTCGACATCACAGTTGAAGTCTCCTATGTAATCTATGTTGCCATGGTACGCCCATTCATTTTTGCCTTCTTCATATGGAAAGAGGCGACTTGTGGTGCCGCTGGCGGTGCTGGTTGACTTGGTCGCCATGTAGCGTTAAGCTAGGCAGCCGTTAGTATGGTTTGCGACTCGAAGGACAAGAACCTAGAACTTACTGACGCCTAGAGCAACAAGTGTACTATTCTCTTTTGATCTGAAAAATAAAACAGGCAACAGTTGAAATGTCTGTCGCAGAGCAAAAATTGCGCGGTGTTGGGAGAAGCAAATTGGAAAGAGGAACATGGATGCATAATTTGGAGGGGGAGCTTAGGAGCGAGAGCGAGTTCAGGGAATCGTGTGGTGGCCTACCGTACTGGTTCGCATATTCCCCCCCAAAAAAAAGTCACCTACCTCAATTCTCAGGCAAATTTTGGCCGACACCTAACACCCAATACCATCGACGTCAAGGGCGTCTTAGGCCGTATTACATCGCTGCAATACGGCTTACGGTCTGATAGCGCGCTTGCGTCGCAGATACAGTCGATGGTTGCTCTGCCATTCCATCTTGGAGTCGGCTTGGCAGCGAAAGCGCGTTGCGAAGTTGCGTGTCCTGCTGCTTGAGTGATGACTCGACTTGAGCCAATCAGCGACCGTGGATTGGGTTCGAGTAGAGAGCAACCCGGTGTCTCGTGCGGATGATGTGATTGGGTGTGGGCGAGGTGCATGAACAACGCATAAATCCTGATCAGGCAGACTTGGAGCGGAAATTTTGACAAAAAAGACCGTCGTTTCTTTCGTCTTGCAATTGCTAAAGCCGCATCAGAGGAGGCCTTTTTATAACGGAGGGACAAGAGGCATTTATCGACTTGCCCATCGTTGGGGTCAGTGGGTAATCATGCAACACCGAGACTCTTGAAGCAAGGATGTCACTGTCGCCCGAAAGCAGCAAACATGGGCATCGACGAAGGCTGCCAATGAACGGCGAGGTGGACATTTCATGGCAATGATTGATTCGACTTCATCGTTCTGGGTGGATGATTGCATGAGATGGGAGCAAGGACTACAAATTGGCGCCGCTGTAGTGAGACAAGTAGTTGTGATCAGGCAACAAGGGACTCTGGCGAATAGGATTTCGTGGAGGTGCATGGTGTCAATACGATGCACCATTGAGACGGCTCAGCCTCCCATCTAACGTGTGCATTTGTCCCAACTTTGCCGTAAATTATCTTTGTTGCACGTCTGTGGGAGGCCATCAATCAACTGTAATCAAACGGTCGATTGGATATGGTCGGGAAACGGATTCAATTTATCAGGATCAGGCCGCCATCCAGCGGTTGTGTTGGCGGTGAGGTGTAGGCACCCTTGCAGATCGATGACCGTATTACAGCAATAAGCTGTTCTCTTTGAGCAGACGACTTTTCTTTCATGTCAATTCAGCCAATGTGCAGTCATGCTTTGACATATGGGACTGTTTGTGCTTGTGCTCGTGCTTGTGTGTCGTGTGTTGAGTGTTGTGTGTTGTATGTCGTGTTGCGTTCAACCGCATATTTTTTATAGCGTGACTGCAATAATGCCTCAAGTGAAACTTTCTTGGTTTGGCCGGTAGCGGAAAGTCTGTTTGTCGGTCTGTGTTTAGGTTAGCGGCAGCATCATCATTTATTCAGGTATTTTCTCTTCAATGGTCTTTATTAAAAGTAGAATATTCTGTTTCAAATAAAGACTTTTGTTGTTCAAAGCAAGGCTTCTCTTCTTGGCTGGTGTAGAGTAGTAGTGGTGGTGGTGGTGGTGGTGGCAAGTGGCTGTTGATGAGCACAATCACAAGCACAAACAATCACAAGCACAAACAATCACAAGCACAAACAATCACAAGCATGAGCTCCTTCCTCAAGTAAATCGTCGCGCAGTATAACTAAAACAGGCAGCCACCATTATGCATCACCAGGTTGAGAGAGAATTCGCCCACCAGATGCCTCATTCTTATTTTCTTTTAAAAAAAAATTCCTTTTTTCTTTTTTCTCTTTTACACATCCATTCAATCTATCCCCTGCATCCCACCCTTTTTTTTAATCAAGCACTATTCATAATAATACCCTTATGCAGGAGCTCTTCCTAAACACTTGTCACATCCCTCAGCAACGTGGACTATGTGTCAACAAACCAATTTACCGATGCAAAATATGCAGTCCTTTCCATCTCATTCGCTCTACATATGGCGCCTATCTCATCATAGGCACCGTTGAGAAGATCTGCTCTGGAAAGCACACCAGCAAATCAACGGATACTAAGGCATGACCAATACTTCCCAGAGTCAGAAACACTACTGACTACTACTTACTCACCCCATTCTGCGATGCGGCTTGTCCCCAGCTTGAGTCCTTATGTCAAGGCATCTTGCTACCTTTCCTGAGTATCCTGGGCTGAATCGTTGAACTATCCAACCTGTGCAGCATACCACTCCTCCTAGACGGAGATACCACATCTGCTTGCCGCTCAACTACGCTCAACTTTAGTTCTTTGTTTCGCCACTTTCCCTCCTTCTGCTTTGCCTCCTACTACTTTCCAATTCAACATGTCTCCTTTTCTCCTCGAAACTTTGACCTCTAAAGAGAGAACACAATAGGGTCGATCGGTGTTATAGTTGTAAGGGGGTTGGTTAACAAAAATGGTCCAAGAACAAGCGTTTGCGGCTGGTGCAGGTACCGTCATAAGTTAGTTGGTGAGCTTCAGAGCTAGGAACATGGTTTGAAGTGGCATGTTGAAGAATAAGGTGGATGAGCTAACGCAAGCACTCAGTATGCTAGGGTATGTGGTGAATCGATAGCTAAGAACCTCAAGGTTGGCAAGCAAGATTAGACGTCTTCATTTGATTCTGGCTGTTATCCTTTTATTTGGTAGATAAAGAACTCGCCTTAGTATATATTTTATTCCAGGTTCATTATGCCCACAATCATACTTATTGTATCACTCTTAACTCTCTCGATTAAACTTCAATCCTCTCCATCTACATCGTTTGTTAAAGGTATCCAGTGTCGTTATCCTTTCACATCAGTGCAGCTATAGCACGTGTGCAGCCTGTCGAGTTCTGATTCAATGGCACACCTGACCTTCAATCCTCTCACAGCTGGCCAAACACTCTTTTCTCCTCGCAGGATCCAGTAGTCTAAATTGCTTTGCGTAGGTGTTTCAAGAAGGCGAACAAATTCTCTTGCAGCAGACAGCTCAGGGACAAGGGTTACGGATACCACTGGGATATGTTCGCCGACTAAAAATCTTCTGATAAAGGTAATAGCCGAATGGCTATCAAGCCGTTGTAGACGACGATGAATCCCCAACGCGATGGGCCCGAGTATTTCCCGCCCGTCCTTTCTAGCTCCAGATATCAATAATAGCAGGAACGGATCGATCTAACCGGCTCCTTCTTTAACAAACACTGCTCATGAATATTGTAGAGCTTACAAACATGTTGACATTTTTGACTCTGTTGCTATAAGCTTATGTTTTTCGTTTTTGCTTCGGAGGTAAGCTGATCCTCGCTACTGTGGATATCTACATAAAGTCTATATCCCATTCTCCCCACCCCCCACCCCCCCCTTGTCAATAATATGTGCCGGCTTTCCGTTTCTGACATTAAGGATTTGACAGGTAGCACCACGGGCACGTCCCAAGGCATATCCGTTTCATATCGGTGTCCTGGACCCCGTTGTGGCATGTGGAAAAGAACGGATCCTCATTAACCATGCTAATTTTATACTCGAGCATTTCCGATCCCTATCTCGGTTCGTTCCCCGGGATATCACAGGTGTCATTCGCTCATCCACCTAATCCGGGACTGTAAATTGTTCGAGCCTGGGCTTGCAGAAGGGGTATATATGCGAGATATTTGCTGAGGAATACCACTTAGCTCGAAGCGATGTATCGGGAAGAATGGTTCATGGGATGCTTTTGGGGGTCTTCCGGACGGTGGGTTGGACGTCGGGCACGGATGCGGATTTTTTAATATGTGCCTCCCTACGCCGGATTTATAAAACTGATCACTTCGAATCATGACAGATAATTGAGTGTCATGTTTCGAACTACTTAGTTGTTGTCAATGCCCATGCTGTTCTTGTCTTATTCAGATGTCACAGGGTTGGCAGGTTGTTAAGCATATGTATGTATTTAACATCTTCACCAAAACATACATAGCTTGGGATAATGCTACAATACGATTCTGGGCGGATTAGCAAAGCCCAGATGTACCCAGACGTGCGGTACCTTTGTGTATATGCAATCTCAGAAATTACCTGGGCATGAAGGGAACTTGCTGGTGTGCAAGACTTCAAAGAGGAAAATGACATTACATTCAAGGAGGTTCATGCCCCCACTAGGCAACTATGCTCACTAACACACGCCGTGTGACAGAGTGGGATCAATATTAGAGCTGTTTTATAGGGAACCAGCTTTCCGGCCAGTCCTTATCGTCAGCTTTGATCTCTCACTCTCTGTAAGCGAGTATATACAACGTGAATACGACTTCACAACAGGTGTAGGCATTAATCTTGGATGCAAACGTAGGCATTGCGTCCTTTAAAGAAGCAGGAATTTTATCTTCTCGTGATAGTATATGTCAAAGATCAGCAGTGACCTCGCTGTATGAGTAGAACCTAAAGTAGGCCAGTGTAGTTGTTGCATGAATCGATACTAGACTTTCAAGCGAGATCTTGATGGTAGGAAAAATTCTTGAATTCTTAGTTCTCTGTTTACAAGGTACAAATATACTAACATCCCATTATTTTACGTTTTGTTGCCAGCTTTGTTATCTTCTCCATGCTTTGTGCTTAAACACTCAAATATATGGCTTTATTTAATATTGGCCTCTTGACTGCTATTACTTCTTTACTTATGTGAGCGTAATTCCAAGAAAGAGTTGATGATACAAATAAGCACTGGCCTGAACCTGGACGCTTCATGAATGCTGGATATAAGGTATCGAGTTTCTCGGGGCTCTTCGAACAGATAAGAAGGTTTGTTTTATACCTTAGTCAAGAAATTTGAAAAAGACATAAATATTCACTTGTTAAAATGGGAAGTATTTAGTGCATCAATTCTCTAAACGAAGCATAGGGTTTGAATCCAACAAGTATATAAGCTGGGAGCATTGTTCAAGAACCTGCAAGATTCTGAATGATTATAAAGGCAATTTTTGTCTTGCTTCTCTATACTATGAGCGGTTAGGAATCTTCTTGCTATTATATAATTTCGAGGCAGTGTACCGTGATTGCTATTATTTCAAGATTTGCTGTTACTTTGCCTTATGTTGTCGTTCTACTTGATTCCCATATGTTTTTGATTTTATTTGTTTTTGAAATTTACGGTAATTATGAAGCCAAAGTATGTGCTCACCAATCGAGAAATCTGATTTCAGATCGAATTTTCAGGATTCTTTGCTGAATTAGATAAGAGAGTACTTTCCAGAATCAATCGACGAGGCCGAATTCTGCCATGCTCACGTTCCTCGTGATGATGCAAGACATTAAACGAACATGCAATCTGCCTTGGGGGCTTTGCTCTAGAAGATACGCAAGTCATGCAGATGCATGTGAGTGGTTAGATACTCAAGCTTAGAAATCCAGATTTGTTCGATAGGAAAGCCATATCTGCCATGGCGATGACTTTTCTAGAAATCAAGGAAGGTATTTCCAACTTGCCTATCAATCGCTGGTGCTTTCGGAGCTTTCTTTTTCCATATCTCATATGTATGGCTCAATATTGTGGCTACAGACAATATGCGTTGCCAAGCACTCGGCAGGCTTTCTACGATCCAAAAAATGTTTGCGCACTACTTTTGCGGATCTGTTGAGGTGAATGCTCTTTCGAAGAACGGGACGGGAAGTTTTGTACCGCACGCGGCTTGGATATGAGTGGGACTTCAATGTTGTACAACCTATAGCACTTGAGATTTCTGGGAGCTG
The DNA here is from genome assembly GCA_021307315.1 of Bisporella sp. PMI_857. Classification (NCBI taxonomy): domain Eukaryota; kingdom Fungi; phylum Ascomycota; class Leotiomycetes; order Helotiales; family Helotiaceae; genus Bisporella; species Bisporella sp. PMI_857. Next base: position 27,637 of record JAJSPD010000049.1, read on the forward strand.
AAACATTAAAAGAACATCGGCCGCAGCCCATTTAGAAATAGAAAAGTAATCAGAGAATTGATCACTCTTTGGCAAGTTTGATCGTGATTTTTATTGAAAATGTTGCTCAGATCTGAACTTGTTGCAGCTTTTGCCTTCTTATATGCTCTCAGTTTAGCCGAGAGAGCATCCGATGTTCCTAAATCTATGATAACTCCCGCTCCTGAACTGAGAAAGAGACAAACAATAGAGCCTTACGGTTCAAGGAGCGATTTTATTGGGTATTATGTTTTGGGCTCGGCGTGTAATAAATTTATTTCCTTCCAAAACACAGATGCTGACATTAGGCATTAGATAGCGCGAGCTACTGTTCTGGTAGTAGGTATAGTGAGCATTATGTAACTGCCAGTAGAAACTGGTTTGGAGGATGCTGGTACACCAGAACCTATTCTGCGTTCACAAGCTGTTATGCCAATGGTCGATCTGCATATGGGATTGCAAGCTATACTTCAAATTCTTACACTAGCACATTTTACACGTCTCGATACTGGTAAGTGGTCATAACATCCAGGAGACCTGACGGGTTCGACTAAGACATGACCTATCAGTACCTATGGATGCATCAGCAACTACATAGTATACCGTTTCGACGCACTCTCCACCTCATACTTTGTGGAATGTGCATACAGCGGCTGGGACACAGATACATTATATCGAATGTCTTCCACCTCTCTTACCTACCCTGTACGAAGTGGTGCAAGGCTGACTACGTCTTCATCGAGTGGTTGGTGCGTCGACATCTTAGAAGATATATTGCTGACATGATTACAGCACCTCCAATTCCTCCAACACCTATTCCAACGCCTGTACCTCCAACTGAGGAGACTACGGTTGTCCCCAGCCCAATAGAAAAATCCAAAGGACTACCTATAGGTCCTATAATAGGAGGGGTAATTGGCGGACTTGCAGTTATTGTTGCTGCTGCCGCGGTCGGAATCTGGTTCTGTCTCAAGAAGCGTAGGCATATGAACGATGCACCCGTTCACCAGCCGTTCCAAACTCAACTACCCCAGCCTCAGCAGGGATATGGCCCATACTCTGCCCAGGAGAAAATTCCCGTCTCAGCGTCTACATCTCCTATCTCTCCGTGCATAGAGCAGCAGCAGCAGCAGTGGGCTTCGAGCCCGCCGAGGATGAGTCCATCTGGGTCACCATCACCAATTTATCATCCGCAGCCTATTCCACGGCCATATTCTTATCAGCAACCTTCGCAACAGGTTCGTATCCAGCAGCACCCTACTCAGCTTCCATAGCGGATGAGTCGCTGTAGGGTTTGATGATGCTGATGAAAATACACTGAAGTTTGTCTTATGAACGTTGTGAAGATCGTTAATAATGAATGATTGTGAAATAAAAAACCAGGCTTCTGATATATTTATTCTTTAGAAAATCATCAAGCTCTTTGATTCTTCTAATCATACGCAGGGGTTGAAGTTGAGGAGCGCTGCTTGTATTGTGAATATAATTCAAAATTATTTCAAACCCTTACATTTTTTGAAAACCAAAAAGTGTTGATATCACATGTTCAGACTTGAGAACAGTATAAACTAAATGATAATGGGATTCTTTCCCCGTGACCTGATTCATCACGTGTGATCGTTACTAAGCAAGTCGCGTAAACCTGTTTCTCAGACGCCGTCGCGGTCCTTGCCTCACAGTCAAAAACTTGAATGGTCTTCAGTATGGCCGTCCCCTACCATTTTGCGAGAACCCTTTTGGAAACACCATGCTGCCTGGTCGTGGCTGTAAAGGCATCTGAGTTCTTCTTCCTGGAACGACAGGATCTGATGAGACATGTGTCAAGGTCATCCGTGGTTCTGTTGGGTAAGGTGCAGGTGGTTTTGCCGCAAAATGCAGGTGATGCGGCATCTCAATTGGTTGATCTGGTAGATGCCTAGTCATCGAGAACTGAGAATAAGAAGTGATTGGAGGCGCTGGGTAGGTGTTTCTAGATTCGAGATGTCCTGGTTTGAGGGATGGTGGGATGTCTACTCGCATTTTGCTCCCAGTTGGCTTTTCGATGGATGCTGGTTTTTGCTTGTATGCTCGATAGTCCAACATTTCCCGTTCTTTTGCCGAAATTTCGCTAGAGAGTTCTGCTGGAAACGACATTTGTGGCACTGACATATGTCGTGCCGAAGAGCAAGATTCCGCAGGTAATTCTACGGCGACACTTAAGTTTTCCATCTCAGCCAGGGTTTCGCTCCGGGGCCGACGCCCCATAGGTGTAAATGATTGCAGTGAAGGTATAGTAGTCGAGACTGGAATTGGATAATCTTCCCATCGGAAGTCGTTATTTGTCGAATATCTTCGTGAGCCTGCTGTTGAAGAACGTTCATTCCATAGAGGTGATAAAGTTGCACTCCCGGACGGTGGTGTCTCAGCTGGCGGTATCGGTGAGACGGGATTACAAGTAGGTGTCTCCGATCTGTCAAACGGGCTAAAGCTGTGCGATACTCTGTGCGTTGATTCTTCATTGTATGACATTGTCGAGAGCATTGATATGGATGACTTAGGCCGCACAATCTCACCGGAAAATCTTCTGTCAGAGCTTTGCATACTGCTGTCCCCTGTAACCTTTTGCCCTGATGTCATTACCTGGGAGAGTTTTGGCCTACGTATGTCTTGCGCAGAGAACATACTATATCTAGCATGGTTTCCCAAATTTCCTTGTGTACCTGAAATGTCGGAGGCGAAGCTTAGTCGATTTTTCGTAGGCAGCTCCTCGTCGTGAGCCTGTGCTTGGCTATGCTGGTCTGCATTATGGTGTTTTGCGAATGGAGCTTCACTGTTCTCCAGGCAGTTAGATCCCTCTCTATTGCCACCATATGACTCGTCGAGATTGACTTCCTTCGCAGTTGCTGTAGTTGTCGTCAGTGTTGGTGAGTCACTGAATGTGGGAGGCGTGCCAGTTCTGGAGAGCGGCTTGAGATTACGCAAAGAATTAAGTATGGCGAGCAGAATCTGATGGCAAGCAGTGAAGCCTGGATGCCGGTTCTCTAGAATCGAGTGTTGCTGAAGAATCCAACGAGCTCTACCAGCAAAGTTTGTTGGCTCATTACGGTCGCTATCAAAGCAGACACGCTCGACATAAAGACCAAAGTCGTTGAGTGCGGCCTTCGCATCATGGACTCCGTCTCCCATCCATGCCAGCTTTTGTGACGAGAGGGCTGACTTTATGGACGGGTTATTGAGCAGATGCTCTGTCTCTTCTAAATCTAGTTGCAATCCCTCTGTTCCATAAATTTCGAGTTAGCATCCTTCATTGAGTTAGCTTTCGATCCAATACATACGGATTGTGCGACCAAAGATGGAGCCCTCAGATTCCTTCTCTGAAAGTTGGATTGCAGACTCAGAAAATTTGAGCGCCGTGTCGATGGCACGAAATGTATCATCTGAAGCCAAATCAACCATGCTCATAATTATAGGACGGATCTGAGGTAATAACTATGATCATAACTTAGGAATAGGATCCGTGTAGCTCTCTCACAGCGACATGTCTAAATATATCAACACGGGTACATATAATAAGGACAAGAGCTATGTCTTTCTGAAAGAAAGTCGGGGCAATAAAGAAGATAGAAATCTGCCCGCACTAGACACGAGCCACATTCCATCACAACATGGCTTGTAGTACCTCGAGGGATTGGGCATATAATGCTCTTGGCGAAGCTTAGATGGCAGATTAGGCACACTAGCGAGGTATTTAGGGCATTATGCCGTGCCATTGCTTCAGCCTCACTGCGCTTTCGGCTATCAGCTCAATCATAAAACGGCCAAGAATATGGAAATGCAGACTTCCCCCGAAAGAAGACTAGTTATATTCTCTATCAGCGTATCCCGACTCTGGCTCGCCAAGTACTGGTGGTGGACATGGCACAACCTCAGATTTTGTGACGGTCTGCCGGAAAGTTGGGTCTGACCACTGATCCTGATCAGTTGCATGTAAGCCCAGCTCCTCAGCTCGGCGCAGAATAACAACCGGAAACCATCCTGCCGTGTACAGCTGCTATTCCAATGCTGCTTATTTCCGACAACCCAGAGCTTTATGTTTGTCTGCAATGGCTTGGACAAAATCTTGCTCGGCACTGATAGAATTCCAATTTGTGGGTTTGGTGTAGCTTTCACGGCGCAATTATTGTTGGCCACTGCTATGTGCTTGTGGCATCTGGACAATTGCATTTGCAAGGGCACAGATTGGGGTCACGAGACTGACTTATACAATTGACGCTTACCGGAGCAGGAAAAAAGGAAGCATCAGCTGGGGGAGATAATTCTTTCTATTTTTTATTATTATCGTGTACTGAAAGTCTCTCCTATTTCAAATGCAGTTCAAGTTCTGCTGCTATTCAGCTATATCCTTCACTGGTTGTCGGACATTAAATGCTTTTGAGATCGTAATAGTGAGCCTTATATCTAAGGCATCCAGATTAGAATTTCCCACGTGGTTACCTTAGCTAGTTGCTTTCCTTGTCTTTCTGTTCTTCATATGATAGCACATCCATATTATAGAGTCTCTATTTCATTCTATTTGCGGGCGTACCACTTCGTCCTCTGTGATCTAGGTTCCTTATACATGCTGAGCAGTACAAGGGACCAGCAAGTGAGCCTGAACACATTCATTTGAAATGAATGTTACAAACAAAAAGATCATTAATTCATGTAGAATTTTCGTAGTATCGTCCTTGAGACAAGAATTCCTTAACCAGTCGGTAAAGTGTAAGACTTTCGCAAGGCATTAAAGATTTTGATACGCTTTCCCCGTACGCATATGCCCCAGGATTTGCGGTTATCTTAGCTTCACTTAGTAGAGGCGGAGACATGCTACCCTCCATATTGAGCTCTTCTCAGAAGAAAGTCTGCAAATATTAAAACGGGCAACTCCAATTGGGGAGCCTGTTGCATTGGAATCCAAAATGCATTTCAGTCACGCGAATACAGAAGGCAGCCTTTGAGCTGTTTATTCTGTAGAATGAGAAAACCTTCATATTTTTCCAGGTAATCTGATCCGCAAGACCCTAAGATATGACATTTGAGGCAACTCCCTCGCTCGTGTAGTGTTTAATTTGAGAGTGTGTGGTCAGACGGTAAATCTGGGCACGCCAAGACTGTCAGACGTCAAGCTATGATTGAACGTTCGAAGTGTGATGGAATACCCTTTAACAAAAACTTTTGCTTCGTCAACTAGTCTGACTGATTCTTGGCTATCTGATTGAGGAATGCTGGAGAACCATGCATTGCGGGAACTGAATACCCCCGCATAAGAGTGCAAGAGGAGACTACACTGTTGAGCTCGTTTGGGCTAAATGGCTAATCGTCGCTGCACTTGACAGCGCTTAGGGTCGATAACCCATGTTAGATGGTCAGTAATCATTCAAGTGACCTCTTATGCCTGTTCGTTGCTTCCGCCGTCTTTTGATGATCGTCCGCCACGTATCCAAGGATTGCCCTACTACGATACCAATTGCTTTTAGGCAACCTATTCCCGAGTGTACTGCATTTGAACTTGAGCCGACCATTGTACAAGTCATCATTCTAACGAAGCCATATCATAATGTTACAAGAACATGGACGCGCTAAATATAACCTATTGGTCGCCTCGAAACAAGCGTTCAATCCCGTTTCTTTGAGAGATTCATGGCAATTCCCTATGGATCTTTCTTGTTCCAATCGGGCCTTCTGAGAGCCAACACTTTGTATTAATGACGCCGAAGCTATTTCAATACCAACGCATCCAATTCTCTCATCGTTTTGCCCCGGATGGGGCTGACAAAGCCACTGGTGATGGAGTTTTAGGCTACAGCCAGGCAAGGCTGACTGGTTTGCATTCTTGCGCACCGTCAACACTACAGCCTCACAAGGGCGATCCCGCTTGCTAACTTGCTCTGCTCACACCTGTAACAGATTTGGAAGGGCAAGAATAAGGCAGACTTGCCAACCGTCAGCCTCGCATCCGTTTGGGGCCATCTTGTAGTTCTTGTCTCATTCCTGGTCGAGACGGTATCCTGAAACAGATATAAACACAAATGATGGCTGCCCATCAATATAAAAATCTCTGCTTGTCGAAGTATTATAGAATTTCTTCGCATGTGACACACTTAAAAGATAGTGGGTTTTGCACTTCTTTGTGTTAGCTGGCACACCCTGCGAGACGGTGTCGCCTTGGTGTTTTCCCCCACAAATATCTGAAGAAAGTAATTCTTATGAGTATCGTCAACACGTTTCTTTTTCTCGAATTCTGGGGAGCAGAATCTTCCTTTGAGCGATTGGCATATGTCTTCGGAAAGTTTGGTACCATTGATAGGTTGTTGGGCTGAAGATTGGCGGTTCTTCATTGCAAACCATCTGACAGGCGTGCTTTTCCTCAGATCCAGAGATGGAATACAATCTAGATTGATCTGCTCCCTGTTCGATTGGTTATTCTTTCTGTCTTTTTCTTCCGCAAGACACACGGCTGAGCAGTCACTGGACATTCTGTAGCCCACATAACAGGGGATTCTTGCTTGTGAGCCAGCTGTCAATATACACTAGCAGCCCTATCTGTGCATTGGTTATGTATCGCTTTCTGAGCGTGATTTTGGCAGGAATAGGCGCAGATCGGGTAGACTCTTATCAAATTCTCCAGATTTATGTAGATTAAGCAGGGTCAAGGATTATATCTCCATGCCCTGATCAACAATTGTCGAGTAGAGAAGTGGTTCGCAGCACGGCTGCTAAGCGTTTGGATGTCGTTCGCGGTTCAGCGATTTTTGATGGTCACGCTTTATGAGAATTCCGCTTCATTAGACAAGGGAGACCCACGTCAAGGCTTCACTCCAACGAGCTGGGTTCGAACATATAGTCCTCCCGTCTACTCCGAAGTCTTTGCTGGAAGTCTGGACATAAATCTGCTGCCCGCTGCGCTATCATTCATGTGACCATAGGCGACCCCCTGCCGCCCAACTCCAGACAATGCGGGCGTCCATAACAGAAGCGGAAGCTGACGGGTGGGTGGTGGTAACAAGGTCTTATGCCAATGGATACTGCTCTGCCGAAAAAGACATTGCCTCACTCTTAGAAGCTGACGGAACCTGTATCTCTGAGGAAGATGAGGGATCGAATGTAATCGTCAAAAATAAAGAAACAGATCACATGCCAAACTACAACCAGTAAGTTCTTGTCCCTCTTTGCGAGCCCTTAAGCTGACCTGATGTAGAGACCGGCTTAACGAAAGCAAAAACCCACACACCATCCAGGCAAACATCTCTTTCCTTCGTGGTCCGATGCTTCTCCTCCCAAGAGGCATTCCGCCTCCTTATTCAGAGGGGAATGAACCAAATTATGAACTGTCCAAAAGTTCACCTGCATCACAGCATGACAGTAGCGAGCGGAATCCCAGTATGACACGACCACGTACCAATGGAGATCTTATGACACATTTCCAATTGTCGCGGCTCTTCCCTCTCTCCCAGGATAAGGTTGAAGAATGGATACAAAATTGTAATTGCGCCAGTGACATCGCCTACATTGGAGAGGGATTCAAAGCTCCCACGACTTGGAACGATGACGACTTCTTTGTAGAAGTTAATCAACCACCTGAAGATAATGAACAACAGAACGCACCTCAGTCCGGTGCGGAAAACAATCCGGCAGAACAAACAGGAAGAGGGCAAAACAGATACCTCGAGAATCCTGAATAGATCAGCAACACACTCTCTTAATGAAGCGTTTTCTAAACAACGTTTTATCTTTCATGTCAGTTCTTGGAAACACATACACAATCTTTAACGGCGTTTCCCAGGGCATAATGAAACGGACGATGGCGCAGTATTAAAGGATCTGCCTTACGGTATGCGAAACACAATTTAACGGCATCATATTTCTCTTCAATGTCCATCTTTACTACCAATCTTTTAAAGCACCGCAACTATGCCGAATGGCAAAGTAGCAAAATAAAAGAAGCATGTGTGCCGGCTTTTCAGCGATTTTCAAAGCACTCAATGGGATTGTTGAAAGTCAGAATTAGACGAAAGAAAAGAAGCTGGGTGATATGTATTCTTGTACGACTAAATGAGCCTTTTTAATGCATGTAGCAATGAGAATTGAACACGTTCCAACCACAGAGATCCGCCTTTAAAGATAATTCCCTGTTGAATTCTTGATGATGCGTTACCAATCAACGCTCCCGTTGGGCAGCAACGCTCCTTGTCCCCCTTAAGCTCAGGCAATAAGAACAATGCATCTTTTGCAGGATTTTGATTCGAGAGACAAGGATTGAATGCATATGTAGCTCCTTTGGAAGAGCTACCAATCCATCTTAATCAGCTGACCAGGAGTCAAAGCGTCTAACACTGTAATGACCATCTACGCTTCATTTTGACCATCTCTATCACAAGCCGGTGTCAGGCACGCCAACTCTAAATAAAGTCGATATAGACTACATCTCATTATCATGAACGTGGGGTTAGGGGTGATCGAGCACCGTTAACGCCGTGCTTAACGCCGTCTAGACCCGTATACACGTCAAATATGTGCAACAACAGAGCAATTACACTATATCTTTCGAGCTCGGGGGTTAGTCCTGTTGATTTTCTGTAAACATAATTCGCCTTCGGGGCCGAATCGCCTCCGACCGAGCAAAATTTTTCGATTGTAGGCAGTGCCGCAGCTGCATCCCGGGTGTTGTAGCTCTACGAATCATTGACTCCCTGGCTAGCAGCTCATCCATTAATCTAACTGTAGCCTGGTGTTTATGGTAGAGGTTCTAGCAGGATAATTGGGGAATGGAGGAATGGGAAATTGAGGCAAACTCTAATTCGAGCGAGATTTCCTTTTTCCTCCTGGAGTATTTATATCTCACCTCCTACATGTCTCGCCTATAAGACAGAATACAAACCTCCTACTCAAATCTGCTATTATAAGACTTCAACCCATCTGCCAGTATTCGACTGCCTTTCTTTTTTCGTATATCTTAAGCAGAACTGCGCCTTGAATTAATCTTTCCAAATGGCGATTGCAAACCGTATCACCAAGATTGCCATTGTTGGTGTATGTGGTGATATATTCTGCCTTCACTCCACCAGAACTCTCCTTCTTGGATGATTCGCTATTTCACGCCCGTATATTCCACGCACTGACAAGTTGTAGGCTGGGGGCAATGTCGGCAGCTTCATAACCGCCGCCCTGCTAAAGACCGGCAAGCACACGATCACGGCCATCACCCGTCTTGACAGCCAGTCCAAGCTACCAGAAGGGGTGATTTCCAAAAAGGTCGATTACAGCAAGCAAGAAACACTTGTCGATGCACTCAGGGGCCAAGATGCGCTAGTGATCACTCTGAGCGCTCTCACTCCGAAAGAGACAGATATGCAGCTCATTAACGCAGCTGCTGAGGCAGGCGTTCCCTGGGTGCTGCCAAATGAATGGGGACCCGACAACACGAACGAGGATCTGGTCAGAGACGTGTTTCCTTTTCAGCCAAAGGGTGAGGTGTCCCATCCCCCCAAAATGACTGGTTTCTTATGAGGCAATGGCTTATGGCTTTCAGTAACCATCCGCAATACCATCGCAGATCTGGGCAAGAGTTCTTATATCGCTGTATCTACCGGATTCTGGTACGAATGGAGTCTTGCAATTCCTGGGGCCTTCGGTGTCGACTTTGCCAACCGCACCGCTACTCTTTTTGACGAGGGGGAGACCAAGGTCTCTATCTCGACGTGGCCTCAGGTATGCTCGCCATAGTCACCCAGCATTAGAGTAAGAAACTAACTCTAACAGGTGGGACGTGCCGTCGCCGCTCTTCTCAGCCTTCCCATCGCACCTGAGGGTCCAAATAAAGAAGCTTTCCTCAACAACTTCAAGAACAAGGTGGTCTATATCAACTCGTTCACCGTCAGCCAAAAAGACATGCTGGACTCTGTTCTTCGTGTCACGGGCACCAAGGAAGGCGACTGGCGAGTCTCGAAAGAGCTGTCGCGAGAAAGACACACAAAAGGTATTCAGGAGATGCAAGAAGGCAAGCGCATTGGCTTTATGAAGATGATGTATGCTCGTGTGTTCTATCCTGATGACTGCGGTGACTTCGAGCATAAAAAAGGCACACTCAATGGCTTGCTCAATCTCCCGACCGAGGACATTGATGAGGCGACAAAGGCTGCGATGGAGCGCTCGAAGGCAGCCAACTAGGTTGGTGAAGGCGGGTCGTTTTGGAATGGGGGCTCCTTTTATTTGAAATACAGTGAATAGTTAAGGGAGCTTGCGAAGCTATGCATACCAAATCCAAAAGGTAGAATAGCTATAAGCTACCATGAGGATTATGGGAATGTTCCAAATGTGCCTGGATATTTGGTAATGAGAAAAACATCACCTGAAAAGAAGTTACTGCAATTGAGAAAGGACAGCTTGGAGGATTCTCTATTTTATGCGATTGCAATATTCGCAAAAGCTTTTATCTTCAGCTTGCCATGCTGGGCTACCATATATTTGTGCTGCAGAATCATATACAGGCTAACGAAGTCAAGCCTCCTCTGAACTATTATCAATCCATCAAGGACACTATAGCCACCCAAATTATTATTCGATCGGATGCTAAAGCCATCTATGGTTGATTTATGGGACCTGCTGTAACGAAGAATTAACCCTAGACAAGCCCTGATATAGTCATGTTGCCAAGCTTTTAATCAACCGATTAACATGTTTGATTATAATTCCACGCTAACTTCTCTAACGCGCATTCGTCCTCTGCCCTTGACCACGGGCTCTACATCGGAGTCCTCGCTTGAAGATTCGGGGGAGCTACTCGAATCACTACCAGAAGTGTCTCGGTTCGCAGCATAGAAGGACTCAGGATAATTCGAAGAATGCACTTTCATATGCTGTGCACCACGGACTGAAGCGTTGATTTTGGGACCCGCTCTATCACGAAGAGAGGGTTCAATAAAAGCTTGATCTTCACCAGTTTGTAAATCACTTTTGGCCCCCTGTGCGCTGTGAATCTTATCACCATCAGTAGTTAATTCAGCTTCAGAGCTTTCCTCCGCAGCACTCTCATTCGCAGCATTGTCCTCGACATCAGTTTCTTCAACAAGTTCTTCAATAACATTGTCGTCCCCAGGAACAACTTGTATACCATTAATGGCAGCATGTCGAAGCTGGGGATCTAATGGGAGCATCTCCACGTGACCAAAGCTCACGGCTTCACCAACAGGGTATGCGGCTCTAGTCGGAGTTTCATCATCACTGATGTCATCTTCAACAACCCTCTCCGCGCTCAAAACCTGGCTTTTCCTAGGTTTGATGAGGGGCGACTTCGCCTTCCTGGTTGGGGTCTTTCCGTAGGTCTGAGCTTGTTTGCGTTTCCTGGCAGTTCCGAAAGAGAGAAGATCCTCATCGATTGGTTCGTGTATATTGGTATCTTGAATGGGATCCCCATCGCCTCTCAGCTGGTCGATGAGCTTGGGTTTCTTGCTTTTGGCTGCTGGTTCTAAAGCTTCTCCACTATGATCGTCTCGTATTCTTCTTTGTGTCTTTCTCATAGATGTGCTTGGTCTCTCACCGTTGACTCTCCTACTTCTAGGAACTGAGGTAGACTTGGAATTTCTGCTGATATTGTAGCCTTCTGGTTCATCTGGCACGGAAGTCTCGAAAGCGTCTACTAGTTCATCAAGTATTTCAGTGAACTTCATATGCTCATAACCTTCAACTTTCCTACAAAGTCTGTTTAAGCACACTCTCCATGTCATGCGCTTATCGTCCTGCTTCATTTCGAGACGAATCAGGTTCCATGGTATTTTGCTCTCGCTGCTAGCACCACTACCTACGACTGCCCTCAAAAGCTTCAGCTTCTCATCCGCAGATAGTTGATAGACGCCTTGTTCGCTTCGTTCTACACGCCAAGAATCACCGAGATTCAACGCAGAAACTGGCTCATCATCATCACCGGAAACCTCACGACGCTTTAGTATTTGCTTCCACTTGCCTCGACATTGTTGGCGGCTTCGTGTATGGCCCAATTTTGCGGATACAATGTTCCAGTCAATAAGTTCTTCAGCATTAGCGTCTGTCTCAATGCCTTGATTGCGGCGATGTTTTCGAATCTGATCTAAGCATTCGCCAATGGCGGACTCGAGCTTTCCTTCCTCTTCTTGGTCCCATTCTGCATGACGTAGATTGTCTCCACAGACAAGATAATTCCTCCAACGATCACGAACGTCTTCCGGAAATCTGTTTAAAGCCTCCCCAATCTGTTTCCATTTATTTGGGTATGCCTTGAAGGCTGCTATAAGCTCATCATCTTGCTCTTGAGTCCAACCGCCTCGCTCGAAGTTATGAAATATGCGACGGCAAGTGTCCATAATTTTCCGCTTTGGCACACCGCTCACTTCATCAACCAGGGCACTCCATAGTTCTACACTATCAGCTTCCCTACCCGATTTGTGAATCACATTATTTATCTCTCGTTGTGACCAACCCTTCATAGCTCTGTGGTTTTCAATGACTGTCTTTATAGTTTCGAGAGCTGTGGGATCTATCGTGAACTTCGATTTCGGCGTAGCAGCTGTCTTGCTTGCTTCCGAAGCTGTGGTTCTCGGATTTCCAGACTTCGGAGTTTTCGCCTTGGCACGCTGTCTTGGGGTTGATCTTGAAGGACTGCCCGGTTCATCGACAGGCAAACGGCGCTTGCGACGCTTACCTGATTCGGATATGGAGAGTGGTTCCTTAAGTGCAGAATAGAAGTCAGACTCGTCTAACACATCTGAATCGCCATATGTAGCAGTTGCTGGTGCGGCCTTTCCTGTACTGTTCCTCGTTGATGTCAGGCCACTGGCTTGTTCGGAACGCTCGACAAAGTGCGATGACTCCGATGGAATATCTGCCTCTGGAGATGATGTAACAAATGTTCTTATATCGCCATTTGGCGCACCTTTATCCGTGCCTCTCTTGAATCTCTTCCTTGAAGTGTCTGCAGTAGAGCCTGCCTTACGTTTGCCAAGTGACTTCGTTGAGAGCTGTCTATGCTCTTCTATATGTTCCTCTTTGAACGCCGCTGTTTTCTTTAATTCGCGTGAAACACTAGCGGTCTGTTGTATGTCCGTGATGTCTTCTAGACTACTGTTAAGCATGTTCGGAATTGACATTGGCCCTCCCGGGACTTCAACAGTTACACCATTCGGTGAGCCTCTATTTTGGCCCCCATTCCCGTTGTAAATCGAAAGACCGGCTTCAGGCTCCTCAATAATCTCTTCATCGTTCTCATCCTCTGGAGCAACCACAAACCGCGCTTTTGAAGTCTTGTTCCTCTTTCGTGATGCGCCATCAGCCTTTCCAACACGTCTGACTTTCTCTTGAGGTTTTAGCTGAGAGGAGAGCTCGTAACGATCGCGTGACTCTTGCTGTAATTGGCCATTAGGAAGGTGTTCTCCATAATCCTCCGCCTCTGATATCTCGGCGCCGACCATCGGCTCATCAGCCTCCCGATTTGCGGCAGCGCCACGCTTTACTATTTTCTTCTTCTTGCCCTTCTTCTTAGCTTTCGACTTTACCCGCTTCTGCACCGACTCTTCTGCTGCGAGATGCTCAGAGCCCGGCAGCCCCTCATACCCCTCCCTACTGTTTGTTTCTTCCATTTCATTATATTGGTATTTCAGATTAGGAACCTCTATGTCCTCAACATCCTGAGTAGAGCCTTTCAAAGTCAGCAAATAGCTACTCTAAACTCACTATAGTATACGCTCGCACAACGAAGAACGATACGTACTTGTGGGCTCTTCATCGGGTGCCATTCTTGTAGTTTTTTCAGGAGCTGATGATCCCATGAAGCGATTGAGCAACGACATCATCTTGCCATCCGTATTAAAATGTTGGCGTTGAGTGCTTGCCACAGTCGATGTTGCGAGGTAGGTTCTAGTGGAATACGTGAATTCTTTCGTTGGAGGTCGCGACTGGAGCGCACGGACCATGTGGACTGAAATGCTGCCTGAAGCGCAATTAAGGCTGCTATTGATGCGCCGCTCCTTTGTTATTATGTAACACAATATATTCAAGTTCTGTTACGATTTGCGCTGATCGGTTTTGCGGGCTTTCATATGCGACCCGACTAGTTGGTTTACTTTGAATTGTTACTTGCTGGTCTTCTAATTTAATTTAATTTTTACTATCACCTTCTACCAGATCTTTATTCAGCTTTTCTTCCCTTTCAGTAAGTCTCTACAGCCTTTTCTCTGAATCTGCTTTATCCAATGAATTACTAAACTGGGACGATCTAGTAGCCTCGCCTTTGGAGTCCTGTTTTCATCGAGCCAATGTGTTCCTCCAAACGCCTAGTGCAAAATGTTTAGATGTATTTGTGGAGCGGGACGAGCCTCATCAGTATTCTTGCCTCAGCTTCTATATCCAAATTATCAGTTTCAGAATGCTCAGGAAAAGTCAGATTCCAAGAACCGAAGTATTCCGCCTCACGGAAAATGCGATGTTTACCCACTCTATACTCCTTGCCCAATATCCAACGAATCCTCCACCTTCGTCCAAACCTATTAGCTCTCTCTAAATCAATGTTGTAATCATAATCCTTTCTTACCTCAGCCTTCACATGCGCCAATTTCAATATATTCACCCGGCTCTTTCTCCCCCACAAGCCCACTTCATTCAACCTCTTTACTTTCAAACCACTACTCCAGTCATCCTCGTCACCGTCAGCCCCTTCCTTACAACTCCCCAAGAATGGTAATACCTCACGGTAGCCCCAAAGACGAGAAAGTAGTATGCAAGTCCGAAGGTAGCCCGGCAAGATCTACGGGTTGAGTACTATTCGCATATATGAAAGTCAACAATATGCTTTGCATGCTCTTTTTCCATTTAGAATCTCGATCAAGCTTAAGCATATTTAGAGTGAGGAGAATTGCTGGAGTTGGATATTTATGGCCATGGTTCCAAGAAGGTTCGTCGTGAGGAGAAGCAACCATGAATTCGTTTTGCGTGTAGGGGCTATCGGACTCCATGATGACTTTCGGGCCTCCTTTGCTGGTGGACTTGACAATCTGTCCCCCAGTATTGACTGGCATAATAAACGTTAGATAAATTTCACACAGCTGGAAGTATTTGAATAACTCACTCGAAACATAGACGAAAACGTTGCTTTTCTCGCAAAATATTGCCAAGAATTATCGCTCAGTAACGGATTGTGTGGGTGCCAACGAGGAGCACGAGCTGGGAGTTGAGCTATTGATGAGAGAGGATTCAGGTCTCACGGATTTATGGTTTTGCTTGATTCTTGGTGGTGGTGATCGCACCTAGTGTTGCGAAACTAGTTGCGCTGCTACTGCAGTGCGTTCGCTGGTTTTTGGATAAGTGGATTGCGCCCCGAGAGCTGTGATTTCGAGACTCTGTGGAACGTTAGCCATTCCCTAAATTCTAGCAGTCTTAGTCTTTAAAATTGCACTCACTTTGACTTTAGCAGCACAACATGTTGCAAAATAGCAACTTGAAATTTCTGTATATCTGAGTAACCTTAGAGGATGTCTCTATCAAGAAATCTCGGGACTCACCCTCGACAGACCGGAACATGTATAGGTACAGCTTCTTTTCACCGTCGCACAGGCCACACAGGAACCGGTTTTGTTCACTCTTCGTTTTACGTTCAGTATAGATGTAAATCGCGAGGAAAGAAGAGAGATTTGTTTCAACTAAGCAGGCAGTAAGAGTCAGTAATCCATGAAATTTAGTCGCGTCTCATAAAATTACACCAATCAAGATCATTTTTGAAGGGCTCAGGGTCTTGGGGACTGGGCTGCAAACTTCATCGAATATATAGCCAAGAATAGTGCAAAATCCTTTAACCACTAGACTGGCCTCTTATATAGGAGGTCCACTCGGTTCGGCAGATTTGAAGACTTGGATTTTGTAAAATTGCCTACGAGTGATTGCTTGGCCTTCCCGCTTATATTTTTTGAAAGTGATTCCATCTCTAACAATAAGTCAGCCTTGTCACCTGCCTTCAGAATGAAAGCGAAAACCGACAGAAACATAAACGATTTATGTGCAGTACCGCGCCATCCAATTGCTTCATAGCCGGGATTCGGTGGAGCTGAGTTTTGAAGGTGCTGAATATGTCTGTGTTCTGAGTTCTTTTTTCATTATATGTCTTTCCGATTTCATCAAGCTCGCCTACAATTCCGTCAGAGAACTTTCTTGCCCCCGGATCGACATGAAACATGGAGCATAGCAGCTCGACTAAGCATTTGATGTAGTCTGCAGTAGCGCCGCCGACTTCGCGATTGCATTTCAAATACATTAGCTTGTCATTTACGCATTTTTAAGTTCGTTGTGAGCGAAAAATGCCGTTGTTTGAGCCTCTTCATGTCTTTTCTTGGTAAAAGCCTCCAGCCTACTTACTTCTGGCGGCATTGGGGATTTTTCAGGTATAAGTATAAGGGCTTCTGTCATGATACAGGCAAGAGACCAGACGTCATAATTTAACAGGACTTTAGTGTTAGAGTCAAATTGCACCGGATAAGGTATACGCACAGCCTGCATCGATTTCCTTGAAGGTTTTGCCTCTGGCGCTCGGTCCTCCAGATCCCCAGCCCTAAGGAATCCATACCGGCTATAGCTCTCGTCAACAAGCCGAATGAGAGACTGAGACTGTCCGAAATTCGTAATTTTTAAGATCCCATTAGCAGTGGCGAGAATGTTGGCAGGTTTGAGATCGGAATGAAAAGCAATAGCATGCCCCGTGACATCATTCATAGAGTTCATAATACCTGTATAAATGACACTAAGAGCTCGTAATATCCCGATTATCTGCTTCCATAACCAATGTTCCAGAAGTGGCTAGTTTAGGCTCTCCTAGCCAAGTGGGAGTTTCCACTTTCTTTGTAATAGAGCTTGAAGGTCCCGTCCAACAAAGGGGAAAACAAAATGAATCTCTTTCCGCCAAATGTGGAATGCTAGTAGGGTTATAATGTTGATTACAACGTCCTTCCACAATGGCATTGCCATACGAAGCTTGTCGAATTCCATGTCGACTTCAAACTTATTCTCGGAACGTGCTGATGTGAGAACTTTCCTTGCAAACACAAACTACGGCGATGGGTCAGCGGGGCTTAAGACTTTCTTAGCACGTTAAAAAAACTTGTTCTACCTCGTTCTTCACACCTGCCATCTTATTGCACTCCAAATACTCGGACATTCTTTTCTTGACGCTTTCATCTAGATATTCTTCCGGAGTGGTGAATATGGTGAGAAAGCTGAACTAGCCGTCTCGGAACTCGTGGTGTAGATCAATATAGGGAAGGCGAGCGTTCCCGTGACATTTGTGGTGGTGAAGTAGTCCTTTCGGAATGGTATACACGACGGCTCAAAAAGGATGGACCGCTTTTTGGGAAGCTCTCAGAAATATATATTTTTCCAATTGAGAAGCGAATGGTGAGCTGTTACCCTCACTGGGAGTATTGCCTAAGTGCACAACTGCGGAGCGCGCAGCTTCTCATTTGAGATCATGCCAGTATTCATCCAATCGGACAATAGATGTACTTTTCCTAAATATACCAGCACTGATAGAACGAGCCATCCTTCATGGCATATCTTCGAAATCATGCTTCCAATATGCGCTCCTTTTGGCGTGCGATCTTTGAAGTCATTACACGAACATGATATGTGTCTTCTCACCACTCTTATAGACAGCCCTCATATGAGCCAACTTCTTATTCTCAATAACATACCTTATGACTCTCTTTCCTTCCTTAATCTTGAGCCAAATCAGAACGTTGAAATGGCAATGTATGTGACTGGCCGAAAATGGCCGGTGCAACTCCTCGACCCCGAGTGAGACAGACAATCAGACATGGATGGATCTAGCTGAAAGGGCGAGTCATAGGCCTAAGATAATAAACAGCGAACTTGCAATTAGACATGAGAATGATTGGATATCATAAGAAAGTATACGGCCAAATCTCAACCAAATCTCGACACAGTACGTCCGCTCTCAGTATGCTTCAATACGCTGTGTTTGGTTAAAAAGTATAAAGGAGATCCTTCAAGACCTAGCATCCACAATCATTAACAACTGTGTGCCTCCCGGTAGCGACTTCTCTCAGTAGACATTCTTCAATTGGTATGTCAAAGCTTGAATAAATCAACACTCGCCATTGAAATGAAGGAATGGAAAGTGTCGTAATCATTATTAATTCCCATTGATGAACCTTTCCATTAGATTTACAGTTTTCCATTGCCTGTACACCGGTATTCGGAATTACTCATCCATACTTCATTGCCCCTTCAACTCCCTACGCAGATGTGAAAAGCTTTTAGCACTTTTGGTCATGCGGGCTCTCACATTACCCAACGATCTACTACCTCCAAGTTTATGTTCTTCTTTCTCCTTTTTGGCTGCATCCTCCTCCGACACCCGATGTAGGCTAGTTGAGCTTCTTGCCGCCTTGAACATCCGACCACTCAAGCTGCTACTCGATTTCTTGGTCTTGAGCTCTGGCTTGCCTATGTTCTTCTCACGTACACTTTCCCCGGACTCTCGACGACTGCTGAAAGGATTATTCCAAGCATCGCTCATCTTGGCTACCATGCCGCTGGAAGATATAGAGGTTATAGAGGGACGGGAGGGCATCTTTTTAAGATTAGAAGGCTTTCCGCTCTGTCGCATATTCTTGCCTTCAGAAAAGTTAACAGTCGTAGGCTCCTCTTTGACTTCCCTGCCATCGGCAGTGTTCTTTGGCAGCTGTGTAGCTCTCTCCTCTTCAACCTTCTCAGCCATCTTAGGCTCATATGCCTCCTTTTCGACTTTCTCAAGCTTTCCAGGCCGTTGCGCTTCATGATGATTGGTCCTTTTTAAAGCTTCATGAACTTCTTCTGTAACAAGATCTTTCTCGAACTTACGAATTGCTTCCTCTAAGCGAAATTCTTGCTTCTGACGAATCTCTTCGATGGCAGTTGTTAACGCAATCCTGCGAGCCCTGATACGGGTATCTTCAAGTTCACGATCCTCTGCTACTTGTTGTCGATGACGTCCTTGCTCTTTTTGAGTTAGTTGTTCGTATGTTTTCTCGAACTCTTTCTGCTTGCGATTTTGTCCCCTTTGGGGAATACCTTCTGCCTTTCGAAACTTCTTCATATTCTGGGCTTCGTCCTCCTTATTAACTACTTCATCTTTTCGACCCTTGGTGCCTTGTGGTCCTAATTTGGCTGCTTGATGACGAGCCTCTTCAGAGTCAATAAGCCTCTTGTTATGATGCCTCTGTTCAGCGCTGTGATTGCCTTGAGAATAAGAGGAATTCCCGAACATAGGGATGATATTTGTTGGAATTGCTTTGGCCACCTTATAGGCTTTCGAGCCGGGCTGAGGTTGAGATGAAGCCTTAACCGTCGTCGCAGATACTTCAAAAACACGAATATTCACAACAATGTTGCCCTCTAAGTTCTCTCCAAACCTAACAGTCTTTTTGGAGTTAGGGACATTCTCTTCATTGCCATTCCCGATGTCTTTTGGTGAATACAAGCAACCCTTCAGAGGTGGTTTGGGATTCTTAGGCGGTTGATAATTACGGACTGATACCAGATCTATTAATTCCATACCCTTGGGACCTTGCAAACTTCGGGCGTCGAGAAGTTGGGGAGAGTTTGGTTCAGCTTCATTCGAAATATGTGGTCTCGAATAAGATTCTTTAGGGAGTTGAGGCTTTGTGTGGGGTGCTTTTGATCGGGAAAGCTCTGATGAGAGTTGTTCCGTGGGTGAGGCTTTCCATGACGATGCTCGCAAAGAGGATGCCTTTAAAGAGGAAACTTGGAAAGATGATACTCCCGAAGAAGGCAATTTTGGAGCAAATTGTTTCGAAAAGGTCTCTCTAACAAAAGGTGGCCTCGAAGAGAGTCGTTTCCATTCTTCGGGCGGAGAAGACCTCGTGATAACTCGGATACCCTTATAAACTTCACTATCAGGAGGCTTCTTTCCATCGACCCTTTGAATCTTGAGAATGCTACATGGTTTCGACCCTGTATCACTTGCTAAAGCCGACTGCTTCCATTCTTCTAAAAGGGGGCCGCTCGGAAGCGGAGCCTCAATTTCTTTTCCTGGCCCTATAGGTCTTGAACATCGTGATTGCGACAGGCTAGTTAGTCGAAGAGGGCTTGATAGCGAATTAGATGGACGTGCTGCACTACTCAGTATCAGAGTAGCTCGATGCAATGCACCCCATTGCTTAGATTTGTGCGGGGCGAACGGCAATATGGAATTTGCAGGTTTGTCTCTTCTCTCTTGCCCAATCTCATTACTGGGAGCGCTATATTTATTTATTGTTTCGCGTGCGAACCGTTGATCATGGGTACGTTTCTGGCTCATTATGAGAGCGTTCATAGTTGGAACTTGCGTATTAAGTCGTAGGCCTGTGCCGCGGATTCGATGTTGAGTCTGTGAGCTATGAGGAGTAGTGCTCGATGAATATCTAAAATGAGCCTTTGATTTATTTGCCTTCCACAGGAATTGAGAGCTGAGCAGTGAACGCGAAGTACTACTCGGAGCCAGTGAAGCCTGACAGCTCGAGCTAGGACTATAAGTCTTCAAAACACTTCCTAAGTAAATACTTAAATTTTCTGCTGTCAACGGCATTCGAGAAGTAAGCTGCGGGCGAGGCGAAGTTGTCCCAGACGCAAATGAATCGTTTTCAGTATTCCAAGTACGAGTTGAATCTAAAGCTGCTGAACGATTTCGAACACTCGAAATTGGCCTTGGTATTTTAGAGAAACTACCTGAGAGAACTCTCAAATTCTTTCTTGTCAGAGAGGCCCGAAATTTCGGCTGTAGACGCGAAGAAGTCGAATTCGAAGAATGACTGCCACGGTTTGAACTAGGTTTAGGAGCACTTGAAACATCACCTACGTTGATTTGGATATTCTCTAATGTCAACGGGGTTTGAAAGTTGGGTCGATGACGTAAATTTATGTCTCCTAGGTACGAAACATTGCCTTGAGTGCTGGAGTTAGATTCGGGGCTCATAGAAAACTTTTCATCCTTTCCAGAGACCTCATCCGAAGTAACAATCTTTTTTCCCATCGTAGAGGACTCGGGTTGATCTTTAAAGAGATTCTGCAGTAGCTGGTGCTGATGGCATCGTGATCGCCAGTTTTGGGTCCTTCTATCCTGTAAGATTCCTTTACGTCTATGCCACTCAAATGCAGTCACCGCTCTGAATCGATTTGTACTCTCTTGAACTAGCTTCAAGTACCGCGTAATCTCTCTGTATGTCGTACGCCAGCCATGTTTTGGCCTAAGGTTGTCTGACAGACTGGAAGTCAGATCATCAAGTGGGCTCCGGTTCTTATTCAGTATAGCAAGAATAATGTTGAAAAACACGGCTCTGAGTTTCTTGAGATATTCTTGGTCGATCCATTTGTTCGCCAGGCGATTTACATCTGGCGGGAACAAGGAATTTAAAAGCGCAATGTGATCGGACGGCAGCTCAACATGCTGCAGATCTTTGATCATCACCTAATGTTTTATCAACTCGTAGAAAAGCTATCGTTTTTGGCGCAACATACCCATATTCTCATGTCCACGTGGATACTAGCATAAATTTGTGCTAATAGTTGTTCTTGCCGAACAGTATCCGCAAGCCACTGTTTTGCGGGATATTGGACGAGGTCTCCTGCATCCAAATCTTCCTCTCTGAATCCTAACCCAGCTATTGCCTTCCGAAAGTCAGTTCGACGCAGAGTCTCTAGGTCTTGAAGAAGATCAAGGGCTAAAAGTCCGGTGACAGTGTTAGCATATTGCTCGCGCTCGTACTGCTCGCTGGGAAATAGAAGATTGAAGTGCTTCGTGAAAGCATCTACCACCTCGTTCAGTGGACCTGGAGGATCCACTAGTTCCTCTGGCTTCAGCTGTCTTAGAGTATCAATGTCCTCAACTGTGAACTCATCCTTAGCATGAGGGTATTGGTATGAATGAAATTCTTGTGGCAGACAGGTTGAATATTCCATGCCACATGTTGAATTGGTCGATAACCTCGCCCATAGACTCGGTGAGTTTTTCACAACGACTGATTGAATATAGGCTCTCCTCTGATTGTCCGTCCAATACCGCCACAACTCTCGTGCTGGGACTTGACGTCCTTACATTGAATTAGCTATTGCGCTTTCCATTTTACGATATATACTTGCCATCAACAGCACTGCTCAGCTCTGCTGCCATATTGCGCAAGGAATGAAGATAGATGGCAATGGCAATTGAGATTGTATTGGAGGCTGAAGGGTCGAGCTTAGAAAGATTCGATCTGAAATTAGACTAGCTGTTTGTATTGGTGGTCAGAGAACAACTGCGACCAAACACCATCCTTAGCGCGCCTTGTTGACAGGAGAGTCCTAGATATTTAGTTTTCGCTGTGATGGACTTCAACATGAACTGAACACCTATTTCTGCATGTTAAAAAGCTTGACTATAGCATCACGCCTTTGAAACGCAATAGTAACGATGATACAAGCTGTCTCAAAGCATTATAGAAGATTATGATAAATCGAGCAAGAGAGTGAGCAAAATTCAGCCGCGTGTGCTTAGCATGTCCATATTCACGCAATTTAAGCCCTGGATGTCAGTTTTGGGACCCAGAAATTGTCTCCCGGAACTCAATACAGAAAATTTCATAGGCGCCATCTCCAACCAAAGAGAAATCCTAGCAGAAGATACGATACCTGACGAGCTTCACCAAGGTCCTGAAATAGGAAACATTTCAACAACATCAATGGACTGCTATGTCGTTATACGACCTCCACAGCTTAAAAAAAGAGAAATTAGAGACTCAAAGCCGGAAGGAAGAAATTACCAGCAAGATGTGCTTTGGAATGCTGACCTAAGAGCTTTCTTGGGAACCCATTACACTAGAGTGAAAAGCTTTTGCCAGCTGTAGGATCTTTACGCAAGCCATAGAAGGGATACGAAAACAAGGGTGAAAGAAACATAACCAAAGCAATGGATGATAGAGTCGTCATTGGACAGAAACTCCTCCAGATCGGTACCGATGTATACCAGGTAGTTGTAGGCCATTCAATCCAAGCTTGATCAGAGGAGCTACACGCAGATTTCTGCCCAGTATTATCAACCATAGGTGGAAGATCTTGGGAATTTTAAATTGAAATTGGAAGCCTCTCCACATCCGCTCCGGGCAGAGCTACGAAAAAGGTACAAGAGAGAAGGAAGGCAGTAAGAAAAGCCGTTCCGGGAACCTTCATACAGCTACTCTCTCTTCAATTGTGGATAAGACGCCATGAAAGATGGTGTCTACAGCATTAAAGCATGGCGCCAGGTCATACAATTATTGAACCACAGCTCATCGCCGCCTGAAAAGATGAAATTGGGCCAGGCTGTGGTATAATACCGGTGCTAATCACTTGATTACTGATGCAGAGTCAATATGTGTTGCCGACATCTTGATCAAAGGGTAATAACTCTAACTTACCTGGTCTTCTATCAGATTTTGCAAAGTGAGACGCAAGCACTCAAGCAAGTCTGAGTAGAGGTGGTTGCAAGACTGTCGGGAATTATGGAGAAGTTGAGTCATAGTGCCTGGAACGACTTGACTGGTTGTCGTTGCTGTTGGCAGTGAGAACAAAATAAGAGCGCGGGAGACGAGCAACTATTGCTTCGATCATTCTCGTTGTTATGAAAGAGTCAGAAAAGACTACAAGGCAAACAGATTGCCGAAGACCCAACTGCCATGTGTATCGTCGAACTCTTCCAACTACAAGCGGGAGGCACATCTGGCGTTTTTAGTCTCGATATTCTATCGCCTCATCTATCATTGCAAGTGGAATGCGATATGGTCGGACCTGTCTTCTTAGTTTAGAGAAACATCGTCAGAACTTAAAAACGGTCAAATTTGCTATCAGTATCGATGAGTAAGAGGTAGCATTGTTGGTGTATGCAATTATGATTTTGTGGCAGCGTTTGGCGGCTTTCACATCGTGCGATGGCTGAGGTTATGAATGTCGATAGAATGGAACAAGGACAGCGCTTTCTAGAGATACCAAAATATGGCGGGATGGTAAAAGCAATAAGATAGATCTGAGAGAGATGGAGCCCTTGAAGTGAGCATGGTGCTCAAGTGGTGTTTATATTATGGCAAAATGTTCCTTTTGAAGAGATAGCCACAGCATGAAGGTTCAACCATAGCTACTCGTGGTTAATGATATCACTTACAGTAGAAGCTCTCTAGGATCAAAGGGGCGTCAACTGAGCCCTCGTCTATACGAAAGGCAACGAGTCTTATCCTTGACAACGGTTTCCAGGCGCGGACTCTAGAAGCGGAATCTGTTATGATGCATTCCAGCCTGGGGCTCTTTAGCCTCTTCGCGATCAAGATACTGAAGCCTCATAAGTGATTGTAACACTTAGCTGCCTAGGTACTATCAGGGATACCGCAAAAGTGTGCAACAGCAAACAGCAATCCACAATGATCACGCATCTCGTGCAAGCCTTTGTACCCACTGTTATGTTGGGAGGTTGATTAGAACTTATTGAAATGAAGCGGACAAGGGATCATGCTTATTAAGACCCACACTCAAGCTGCTGCACTGCATCAAGATGTGTTTTGAGGGAAGACCTATACATCATTCACAACAGATGTGGTTGTGTTAAGGATTGCTTGGCATTCCCATTTCAACTGAATACGGTCACACGCAAAGGCAAATGATGCATAAATTGCTGGGCCATAAAGAGAAATCTAACATCACAGTCACACGAAATATATTCTTAGACCAAGTGGTGACACAAAACAGCATCAACTCAAAATGCATAACTTATTGGCTGTCTGCCGCGAGCAATTAAATATCAGCATTCTTTAGCGTGTATCATGTTAATTTTAGTTTGCCAAGATAAGACTGGCACCATCCCGCCCAATCCTCAATTGACAACGAAATAATATGTTTCTTTTGGATCATACTCATTGAGACACTTTACTCATGATATTCATTTCTTCTCCACCTAACGACAGATTTCAAACACGATAATGAGGCCGGTATGGCGGCGCTTCAACCATCTCCCTAGGTCACACCACATACGCGCTCAACCTGCTTGTTATTGGCTTCACAAACGCGTTGGTATCCAGAGGAGGTGTTCATCAACAACCGAACCTGCAGCTAAAAGCACTGAGGGAGAACCTCAAAAAGACCAAGATGGAAGGGAAAAGGGTCAATCGCGTAAGTTGCCGAATGCATACAATGCCTAGGAATCGAAGTAGCCGTCTTTGCCGTCCTTGTTTGGGGGCCAGTTTGGTCAGTCTAATGAAACCAAAATCAACAATGTTACTGCAGATTCAGTGAAATTGAGTGATGAAGAATACTTCATTAGCTCCAGAGACATATCTGAGCTGCTCATGAATTTGGTCACAAGTTCATATTCAATGAAGACAAGATGTGGCCATCTGGCAGCCCCTTCATCACGTGTAGAATGTCACATGATCATAAGCCTCACGTTTCCAAAGGATCTTGAAGAACATAGTGTAGGCACGCAGACACTGACACGACTGCAGGAGAGCATAAGACATACAATCCGTTTACCAACAGAAGCAAACGCACCAATTCATCAGGCTCAAGTAACCCAAATGGCCCCATATATCAACAAATGCTGGAAGCTGCTGCGACAGCATTCGCCAGTATTGTAGTTGTAGGTTCTGGCTTCGCTTTAGGAGGATACATGTATCATAGGTTCTACAAGTGGCTAGTGATACATAAGATGGAAAAGGCCTTTACACCTGGAGATCCTGTGCTCGAACTCGCGGCCTTAGGGAAGAAGTTGCCAGATACAATATCCAACCTCCAAAACATTGCAACTGACGAAACGCACTGGGTCGTGCGTGACGAGCAAGCAAAGATTGATGCAATTGTGAATGGGACGGAGCGAGGCCGGTACCACCTGCTGATAGGAGAGAAGGGGACAGGAAAGTCAAGTATGTTGCTCGATGCCATGCACAAGATTGACGGTGAGGGTGTCAGCATGTTTGAAGCTCATGCCGACCTGGAGATCTTTAGGGTAAGATTGGGCAAAGCTCTGAACTTCGAATTTCATGAAGATTACATTGGATCATATTTTTCAGAACGAGGGCCTAGAGAGAGCAGTGCGCTTTTGGATATCGAACGTGCTTTCAATAAGTTAGAGAAGGTAGCGATAAACCGCAGAAAGAAAGTTGGGCGCCCTTTGATTGTCATCGTCAACTGCATCCATCTATTGCGAGATGATGAAGATGGAAGAGACTTATTGGAGCTCCTACAACAACGCGCAGAACAGTGGGCTGCAAGCAATTTGATCACGGTCATTTTTAACTCAGATGATTACTGGGTATACGAGCGACTAAAGCAGCTGGCTACCAGGATGGAAGTCACATCAATTACAGATCTACCTAAAGCTCAAGCCATTGCGGCGCTTTCTAAATATCGACAGAGATACTTCCAAGAACCACCGGACTCGAAAGTCCTTGCAGAGGTTTACGACAAAGTTGGCGGCCGCCTGACGTTCTTAAATCGTGTAGCGAAGTCCAAGAACATGATAGAGATGTGTGATAAAATCATAGACACGGAGAAGCGTTGGTTTCTGAATCAATGTTGGGTCCTTGGAATGGAAATGGACGATGATGTTATGGATCAACAAAAATATGCCGTAAATGCCCTTCCCCATTTCATCCTTCCAATCTCACAGAATTACAGTCAGCAGCAATGGTTATGGCTCAAGCTCTAGTCCAAGCAGAGCAGCACGATGAGCATGATGACTATGACCCAGATGACGGCTCCCATAACATTCCACAGATTCCCCTTCACAAAGCTCGGCAGATCATGACTCGTGCGGATTTTATTAGACAGTACGACCACATCAATCTCTTCACCATAACCAGCACAGCGTACGTACGAGCTGACTCCGTGCCAATGCAACGGGCCTTCAGAGAGGTCTGTGGAGAAGAGGGATTTGATGAGCACTTAGAAGCAACCCTGCAAAGAATCTCTGAGATCGAGAGCTTGGGACGTACTAGAGAAATTGTCTCCAAGGATCTCGTCCTTGGAGGCAGGTATAAATTCTTGCATAAGGATGGAGAGCGGAGGGGCGAGAAGATTACGGAGGTCACCATTGAGAACGCTAATCCCAAGACATTTGTGGCAGAGGCTGATGAAGAAGACTGAAGTGTTTGTATATTCATTTGTATCAATATGTATCTATGATAGGCTTTGAAACTGATATTTCGCACTTGGTTTCTGTCATGAAGCACCATAGTTGGTGCTCCCATTATTTTTATTCTGGTGGCCAGCTTTTCTTAAGATTGCAAGTAGTTTTGCGAGCACAGCTTCGCATTTGACATTCATTTTGGTAGCTGTGAGTAACGAGGGTTGTTACACTTAGGCTATGATTCTGTACTATCACCACTTCAAGAGAAAAAAATTATTCGCAAGCCCTTGTCAAGAACTTTCGACCAACAATGCAGGACGTAGGAACATTAGGCGAAGTATCAGCAGCACCTACTCTCTATAACATTTCATACTCTTGCTCACATCACCTCTACCCTCGCTAAGGACTCCCCTTTATCCTCAGTTTCACATTCATCCGATCAGCCGGAATCTGTTCATCTTGCGCTTTGTTCACTTTTGAGATGCCTCGCTTCCTTTGCGAGACTCGTCTTCCAACACACTTCATCTTTCATGGGCAGGTAACCAAGGGCTCCACTCGCTTAGCTCCTGCCTACCAGTTCCGGGCCATATGAGAGCAGTATTATTCTCGATCTCGTCATTCCTACAACACCAACGCAACTACAACTTCAACACCTTTTAAGACTAGCTTACAGCAACCAATCTTTCCAACAAGCGTATGTAAGCATCGCATACGTTCTGGCTTCGGGCTCTTGCACTACGTTGAGATATAAAGATCGTGGGCTGTGCACTGTGAGTGTCTATTTTCTTCGATCTAATCTTCCAAAACTTAGTCTTGTTACAGGGCTGTCACTTAGCTCAAACCCCGTACCATATTCCTCCAGAATATCAAAAGACCAAGCTCTTGAACAAGATGACATCAACTCGGGCCGGAACGATCTTACGACTCAAGAAACCAGCTTCTAAGGCCAAGGTACCTCTCACGCTAGATAGTAAGCAGTCTGCACTTCGATCTCCGCCCACCCTGCGGTACGAACTTCTTTCTACTCCTCCTTTATCTTTCATAGCGCCATCCAACTAAATTCAATAGTACCTCAGGTATGGAGTTGGTCACACTCGATGTTACGGATATGATTGGCAACAAGAAATGCTTCGTCTTACACAAGTCATTTGTCACGCATTATTCTCCTATGCTGAATGCTAGCTTCAACGGCCCGTTCTCTGAAGGACTGACTCAGTTGATCGAGTACTCAACTATGTCGATCAATGCCTTCGGTATATTCACAGATTGGTTATATAGTCAAAAGATCGCTAGTGTCGACGGCTCATTGCCTTCCGTTACCGATCTGATCCACTTGTGGATTCTGGCCGACAACTTAATTATACCAACTCTCCAAAATCAAACCATCCAAGCTATCTCCGAGGTCATGACGCCTACCGACAAGCCGGAATCCTTCATCCTGCATACTCTATATAACAACACGATGGCCAATAGCCCTCTTCGGCAGATCTTGGCGGATATGTTCGTCAGCCATGCCTTCGTTATTGACGAAGAAATTGAACACCACTTTCCGCGTGAGATTTTATTAGATATGATAAATTCCGCCGCTCGCTCGACTCCAAAAAAAACCGCAAAGCTCTCAAAGAGTAAAATGGCGAAGTATCTTATCTCGGTCGATGATGTTCGTCGCCGCTAAGCATCCATTCTTTCTCTAGTCATGCACGGCCATTTCAGACTGGTGCTTGATTATGTGACTTTGCGGCGGGGATTGCCAGGAGCATAACGATACTTTGATGGCGTCTTCTCTTGTTATCTGATATTTTCTGCATAGTTCATTTAGGAGGGAGGGAAAGTCTTTTCTTATTTCTGTTTGATGATTACAGGTTTCGTGGCAGGTATTTTAAAGCCTGTTACTTCTGACGGCGGATTCGAGATTATGGTCAGGAATGTGTTTGACTGAAACCTCACGGGTGAGGGAACTGGGACTGCAGACACTTGATATTTATGGACAATGAATGCTTTGTATCTGGGATTTACATCCATTTGTGCGTTCGTGCGATGAAACTCAATCTCTCTACCTCAATCGTGTCTATGAAGGGCATTCCGGCTATGGAGACATCCGCATTTGAAAATCCCATACATGGCATCAGCTTGTCAGCAACATTCAGCTTGAGACTCACCTGCCCACTCATCCGCCCCGGAAGCAGGAAAATGAACTCGACACAACTGAAACATATCTCGAGCATTATACCTACGTAAACTATCACCAGTAGCACAATAATTCTTCTAGAGTACCAGAATTTGTGTAACGTTGACATGTTACACTCAGAAGCAGTCTTGCACATGGCCTTGAATGCTGACGAGTCGTCCAAAGTGATCAATATATGTCAATGCTTTATCGATTCGGCTTCCCACTACCACGCATCGTGACCTCTCATTCAACTATAAGGCATCAGTT
The DNA here is from genome assembly GCA_021307315.1 of Bisporella sp. PMI_857. Lineage (NCBI taxonomy): Eukaryota > Fungi > Ascomycota > Leotiomycetes > Helotiales > Helotiaceae > Bisporella > Bisporella sp. PMI_857. Next base: position 57,240 of record JAJSPD010000049.1, read on the forward strand.
GTTCAAGAAACCTGGGACACGAAATGAGTTCGCTTCGGTAATCGCTACTACCGCTTGAGGGCTAAATACATGAACTTCTTACCTTTGATACTATAAAATCTCTCTGCTGTAACTCAGTGCTTCCAAAATTTTCTTATCCAGAGAACCATTTACTGAACAGTGCGGCTCTAAGCGCAGTGGCAGACGGGAATGGAAACTCTGCTTCGCGGCCTATTGCAGATATTGATCATCCCCCAGACTTTACCTAAACTACAAATATACATGATGTGTCCTAAATTGATATTAACATTCAGCAGTGGTCCTGGTATGCATATGGTAACAATCCGGGTCACAAAAACCGACAAAGTAACGGCAATTTTCACTCTCTATAAATAGTTTTATACTATTGATCTCCGTTCTTACGATGCAGCCTTCAATGGGAAAGTAATGAGGGTTTGGGCCGGATGATAGAGCTAAAGAACACATCTATCGTGACGTTTGGAATATTTGTGCATTGGCTTTACACGCAAAATTTCTTTTAGAACAAATTATTCTCATTCCTACCCTGCCAAAAACGAGACCGAGGCGGAAATGCAACTTCTTGAGGAAAACAAAAAGGGATGCGCGAAACAAGTCACCTTAATCTCCGATACCCTGATGATCGTCGACAAATTCCTCACCTCCAAACTTCAAACCAGAGTCTCACAGCAATAGATGATCTGAGGATGCTGCATTGCGCAACTAATGTGCTTGCTCAACTAGATTTTAACCAATTTACAAGAATACCGAACAATAGAGCATGCTGCGAGATATTTGATGAGTGTTATCGTCCAAACCCTCGGAAGTGCCAAAGTTTTCAATCCGGAGAATTCCCTGAGGAAATGATGGTAGATGTTTTCATCACGTACATGTAGCAGCGAAACATAAGGGCAATTCATTTAAAGTGAGTGTTTATGGGCAGAGGCTTGGAGTAACCCCACAGTACCTTGTGAGTGAGGATATTTAAGAGGAGCCACGCTATGTGGCTGGCGATATAGCCTTGAAGTCAATCAAACCACCCAACTCTATTAATCACTCAGCTACAAAGAGTCATAAACCTCCGAATAATCCTGTTTCGCCAACGTGGCTCTAGACGCCGCCAAATCTTGCAATGCCGGAAACACCAGACTATAAAAGTCGCTACTCGTGACCACAAAACTCCTTCCCCTCGCCATCTTCTTCACCGTCTCGGGATCTCCAAGCGCCAGCCCGCTCGCAGGCTTATTGTGCTTCCTCAGCGTCCCCTCGTATAACCGAGCCGCATCTTGCCACTCCTTCTCGTTGCCCCAAAGCCCGCCTCCTTTAACCTCCATACTAACCCTCGCATCAAAGCTGCCCAGCCATACACTATCAATATCGCTGCCCACCTCCGTCAAAATCGCATCAAGGTTCTGAATCCCCTCCAGAGACTCAATCTGGATAATAACCGCTGCTTGACGATTCACGTTCTGTTGGGGTGTAGTGGAGGGATCAATGGGGCGGTCAGAGATCCCCGGTATAAGACGACATGGCGCTGCGGACCGGGTACCATTGAGCGATTTGCCGAACTTGGTGTATGAGGCAACGGCTCGTGCTTCTTCGACCGTGTTTACCTGCGGAACGATGATGCTGGCGCCAGCGTCGAGGGCAAAGCTAAGAAGATGGTGGTCGTGCCCGGGTACGCGGACGAAAGCCATGGTGCGACCTTCGCTCATGAATTGGATGTCGTGGACCATCTTTTGTATAATATTAGTGAAACTGTGGTTGAAGAAAGAGGGAAAGGAGGGAAATACCTGTGTCATTGTCTCAACGGACATAGCGGCGTGTTCCCAGTCGATCGCTACGGCATCGAATCCGAGCTGTGCAGCGATTCTCGAGATGGCTACAGATGAAAGTCCACAGAAGTAACCAATTAAAGGAGGGATCTTGCCAGCATGAGCATCAGCGAGAGCTTCTCTTGCGCGATGAGGTTGGAGAAGGGAGGGCGCTCGGTAAGCTGCCATCCCGAGTGTTGGGACGTGCTCCGCTGGGGAGGCATTACTATCTGTGGTGGTCATGGTGTCGGAGGTCGATATCCCGAGAAGGTATCTCAATAAGCCCTTGAGATTGGGGGATAACGAGCCTTTTATACTTTCTGATCTCCGGAACGGTGGGCATGTTGGCTTTCAGCATAACCTTCGGCAACATTTATTTTCTTAGACAAGGCTTTCGGCCGGATACAACAAATCAACTAACCCAGAAATTATCCATTGCTTATCTGATCACAGGGGTCTTGTTGTGTTTTCGTAGAAGCAACGTTTTATCTCGCGAATTCCAACTAATAATATCCTTGCGTTTACATGACGAAGCTGACCAACTGTAATCGCATGGGCGCTAACATATCAGACACGGTAGGATGACCAAAAAGTAGACTATAAGCGGCCCTAATAAAGCGGTGTGGTTTAACATAGGAAATACATTGGCCGATGCCAGAATAGACGTGCTCCATCGAGGCTTGGTGGTGGGTGGGTATCACGTGATAGCTCGCGCCTATATTCCCCTTTCAGCTAGGCGATATATATCAAGCAGTGGAATTAGGATACTCAAATTCGTTCTCGGTCACGTCAGCTCTTTGCCAACGGTAAAGTCTAACATAAATTTAATGTCATGTCTATTACTACATAGCATAATAACGATACGCTTAAAAAGCAAATAAGTTAATAGAGCACGATAGTTTATCATAATTCCAGTCGCAATTAGAACTTAAACTCTTAAATAAATACAGCAAATTTTGCCAAGTTCAGTTTATTATTTTTTATTATTTTTAGTTATTTTCTTAGCGGTGACTTTTTGACTGACCTTCTTATTGCTGAATTTCCTGGCGCCGACTTCTGTATTGACTTCTTGTGTGCGATATGTTGGTACCCCTATTGGGGAACAGTGTATATGGATAATAAACTCGGGTGTTGTATGTTGAGAAGGGAAAGGGGCGGGAAATTCTAAGCGAGAGGTGGACAGCAGATTCTGACCTCGCACCAAGTTTAGATTATGGTTGTACTTGTGGAACAGAGAGCCTATGCATATATAAAGGTAGTTCTTAGGCTCTGGCGACAAGAAATAAGAGGCGTCCTTTGCTTCCCATATATGGTGTCATTGAAAACTCCATCGAAAGGATATCTCTTGCCAGCAACCAATAAATGGAATTTCCTACAAAAGGTCAAATAGAAGATCTCAGAAAAAAGATGGACCCTCCGAGGCCTCCTCCAGAGGTGTGCGTTTGAAGATCCTCCTCTCATAGTCAAGAAATCAATCCTAACACTGCCACAGGAATGAATACACGCCTCTTCTAGGTGCCGAATCCCTGACTCCACCGCCTCCAAAACCCGCCCTCCGAATAACAACGTCACCTGTCGACCTCCCCTCCCACCAATCTCCCTCCCTAGAGTACTCACCCAAGTACATCACTTCTCTCGTGTGGAAAATCGATTTGCGAGTCCTCCCTCTGCTGTTCATAACATTCATGTTCAACTTTGCGGAGAAAACCGTCCTTGCGAACGCTTCTGTCTATGGGCTTGTTGATGACATCGTACGTATCACTTCCTCCCTCTCTCATGAGGTCGCGGACTGAGAACAGAGGATCTATCCGGGAACCACTACGCCTGGGTCGCTGGTGCCTTTTACATCGGATACCTTGCTCTCTCCTACCCGAGCACCTTCCCCATCCAAACCTGTCCCGTTGGGACTTACATCTCGTTCTCTCTCCTCGCTTGGGGCATAATAGTCGCCCTAACATCCGCCTGCACATCCTATGAACAGCTCCTCCTAACTCGCTTCCTCACGGGTGCATTAGAATCAAGTGTCAGCCCGGCGTTTCTATATATCACCAATATGTGGTACACACGAGACGAAGTGCCGAGTAGAATAGGAATCTGGTTTGCTGGGTATTCGTGCGGCGGTGCGATGGCCAACTTGTTGAGTTGGGGTGCTGGACATATTCAAGAATCTTTCAAGAGTTGGAGGTGGTTGTATATCGTACTTCCTTCCCCTATCCCCTCCGTTGCTTCTACCTGCTAAAAAAACAATGAATAGATCTTTGGTTGCACCACAGTCTGTTGGTCACTTATCCTGTTCGTTTTCCTCCCCTCCAACATCCAAGAGAGTAAATTTTTCACCCCGGTCGAAAAAGACATTATCGAGTCCCGCGTTGCTGCAAGCAGTACCGGTATCACGAGCACCGAAACTGAGAATGAGAAATGGGACGCAAAAGAAGCCTTTTATTGCATGCTGGATTTAAAAACATGGCTTTTCTTCCTCATCGCGCTCTTTGGGCAGATCCCAAACGGTGGCTTCCAAGCATTCGCCAATCTCGTGATCAAAGGATTCGGGTTCACCAGTTTCCAATCTTCCATATTGGTGGTTCCAGTTTCAGTTTTGGGTTTGATTATTGTGCTCCTCACCGGATATCTGGCCACAAAATTTGAAAGGATAAGTACATTGATGATCGCGTTGCTGGCAGTTCCGCCACTTATCGGAAATTTGGTGATGTTGTATTCGATGAGTAGGTGGGTGAAGCTGGCGGCGTATTACATGATTCCATTTGGATATGGAATTATTCCGCTGAATATGAGTCTTATTGGAGGGAATGTGAGAGGTGTAACGAGGAAGATGACTACAGCTGCGATGATGCTCATCGCATTTTGTGCGGGGAATATGTTTGTCTTCCTCTTCCTTTATCCTCTTGTTAGAATGCCGCTAAATTTCTTGTTCAGAATTGGACCACACCTCTTCCTCAAGAGCGAAGCACCCTACTACCACACATCATTCAAGTTGGTCGCCATCTCTTATGGCGCAGCTGCACTTTCGAGCGTCGCATTGCGTCTCTATCTAGATGTCATGAACAGGCGATGGGAAGTTGAAGAGCGGTCGCCCACACCGATCATCCAAGAGAGCGGCGCCCCTTCTCCTGTTCTTGAGATAGAGCCTGCTACAGTTGCGAGGGAGGTGAAGTCGGGTTTCAGGTATCGGCTATGACGATTGCGACCTTTCTGCGCGTTTTCTTTTCATTACGTTGCACTCGAAACCCGTATAATGTGTCTAGTTTAAATGGTGGACATGTTTAAGAAAGAGCTCGCAGATAGAGGGGATAAACATACCGTAATGTAATACTTACTAGTAGATCTTCCTGCGCTACTAATACTACGATCCGTAAAAATTTGCGATTTTCAGTAATTTACAGTTGTCTTTCCGTACATACTTATACAGCTAATGAAGTAGCAACCATGAATGAATCAATTACCAAGTGGTCTGCATTTTGGGATACCCTTTCGAGCTTAATCCTAGGTCAACAAAAACAGGATCATCGTCCTTCAGGCCATGGACGCGCTCATGATCTTCGTTCAGCAACTTCTCTATCTCATCTACTGGTGCCACCTTCTCGTCACCTCTTTGATCTTTATTGACTTCTTCTAATGAGTGACAATAATTACCCATCCTGGACAGTCAAATGTCAATAGAAACCTAATATGATGAGATAGGATTATCTCACCCTTCACCAATAATCAAGACTTGGGTATTCTCATAATCCAACAGCTCCGGCTCTAGAGGCATCCATCGCAAATTCCTAAACTTCTTCCGAATATGTTCTGGGTATTCGGCAGGGTTATCGAGAGTCGCATTTGCAGGACCAGGTGCCTTTGGGTTCTTGGTTGACACGGTGTAGCTGCCTCGTTCATGTGCTCCTAACTGCATCGTATTAGTTAATATTCGGAGGCAAATATAAAAATTTACTTACCTCCTTTTGAGCTTCACCAATCTCGGGGTAAGTAATATGATAAGCTAAATGCGAAGCGCGACCGGTGGAAGTGATCGCATATACGCCTTCCGCGAACGGAGTCGCAGCTGGGGTATGGCTCGTACTAGTAGTCTTTGTAGGATAGTCGACACTGGAGAACTGATCTCTTAAATCCTTAATGGAGGAATTTGACTTCTCCACAAATACTAAGAAACGATCTCTATTACTGTTGGGAAGCACCTTCTTAGGTAGCGCCAGAAGCCGGACATTTCCGTCATGTAGAGGACCGTCACCGAGCTTGCACCAACTAAATTAATGCATCAGTGTGTTTGTTTCATTTGTAAAAGCGGTATGGGCATACTTGGAAGTGGGCTAAGAACAATATAGCTCCTCATAGTATCTTCGATATCCTGAGGATCCTCGACGCCAATACATCCGCGGAAGAAGAAGTATATGATGCCCTTCTCAAGAATCGAAGACGGTATCTGAGCTTCCCGCTTCTCATCCTCGACCACAGACTCAGTATTTTCAGATATCTTCGTCTTCGAATCTTGCTCCTTCTGAATATCTTTTTTTCACTTCGTTTATGTCTGCCTTTGTCTACGAAATACAGTATTAGTAGATGTCTCGAAAAGTTTGCTTTAGTACCAATAGCATGTTAACGTACCTCATCAAAGGCATTCTTCTCCCTATCTTTCTGACCGCCCTCCTCCTTCTCTATCGAAGCGTCCTTCTTTTCCATAGTCTTCCGCTCCAGTTTATCCTCCTTAAACTGTCCACTCGAGCGCTGTTCAAATTTTTGGGGATCCTCCTCAATCTGTTCCGCAACAGCTCCATCATCCTCAACACCACTCATTAAGACATCTCCTGGCTTTGGATCATCTACATTTCGCTTATTAGCAGGTTCGGCACCCTCCTTGGCGACCAAAGTCTCCTCAATGGTTTTCTGCGCCTTTCCAGAAGTCCTGCGTGCTTAAGACGGAGGGGAGGATGGGGCCCCGGGATTGGAGCGCTTAGTGCCCTTGGGGGAAGCCTGAGATGTTTGGGAGCGCGTCCTTGTCATGATTGTGCTATTTGCATTAGCATAGGTCCTATAATCCTCTTACCAGAATTTGAGCACCCAATTCAATGTTCTCGAGAGAAGAATAACTTGGCTAGATATTTCAGAGTACAAGCCAATTGGCCATAAGTAATTGCGGGATCGAACAGAACGAGACGTGCAATACAAATGAAGCAGGAAATCTGTAAATCGGCGCGCCTACGTCAGTGAGACGCGATTCAGTTCAGATGACGTCGATGATGACTTAGAGGCAGGTCACGTGTTTTCATGTTCCTTTCTGCCGTTCTCAGTCTTAGGCTCACTTCACTCTAGCAATGCTCAATATTAGGTGGCAAGTCAAGGAATAGATGTGCTGTTCGCCGAAAGCTCTCTTTGGCTCACTTGAGAAATTCATATGACACGGAACAATTCTCCTTAACACTCCGCTTCAAGCCAACCGCTTTGCCTCCTTCATACTCGACTCCAGCGCCTCCCCCTTCGCCTGAGATGCCTTCAAGCTTGAGCCTCAATTCCTCGTCGAGTTGAGCTTGCGTTTTCTTCTTCGGCTGTGGTTCTTCGGCGGATGTAGTTTGCAGCGGCGTCTTCTTCGTTGAGCTGTCTTGATTGCCGCCTGATGTTTCTGGGGCAGTTGATAACTAAATCACAAAGTTAGTCGTTTCAAGCAATCATAATGGAATAGGGATAACTTGCACTGCTGGTCGATGTATTTAACGCTCTTACTTGAGTCCGGCTATGGCGCGATGCCGCACGTATTGGTCTCATAAACATCCTATGATCTAGATTTTAGACTTCCCCAACGCCCAATATCAATTTTGCTATCGAGATTAGGAGTCTGGCCATGCTTTGTGATCAGGATATGATACTGATTTCTTAAGTGAAAGTTAATACGTCATGGTAAAGAGATGTACACTTGAACGTGCAATGGCCTCCAAAGGCTGTCTTGGCATCTCCCACATCAATGCCACTATAAGGCATTCATATAATTTAGAGATACAGTATATATAGTATGCTTTCATTAGATCAAAGGAGAAGTAACTATCGTGATGGGGACTGCTTACCAGGGTTTGATGTATTGCATTGGAAAATCTACAATTTGAGTAAAGCTCATTCACAAAGATGAATAACTGAGAAATTGATATCGGTAGTTCAAGTTTCGAATTCTAAAATCAAGCTCAAGGCATTGAGCGATGGTATCCTAACTCCGTAACCGTTCTATATGCCATACTCCAAAATATACCAATCGTCTGATCGACCATAGACACAAAAAGAAATTCGTCATATTAACCACAAACATCCATCTACTCAACCGCAGAAACAGATCCTCCTCCTGTGACGGGGTTGATGTTATCATTCCAGTTGAACTTGAAGTCCTGGCCCAGCTCCTTCCTCAGCGCAGTCTGAACCGCCTCCAGCACGTTATTGAATACACCAAAATTTGCTGGGTTCTCTTTATCATTCCCCTCACCCTGGTACACGCCTGTCCTCACCAAGCAGGTATTCCATCCGTACATGTTACCTCCGACGATATCCGACTGTGGGTTATCACCAATCATGTAGATGTTCTTTGGCAGACGCTCCTCATTATGGATAGTCTCCATCCATGAAGTCATGACTTCGTCAGCATATTTGTAGGTAGCGAGCTCAGGCTTGCCGTACACGACACGTTCAAGCTCATGCCCAGTAATGGACTTGTAGATAGCCTCGAGGGAGATGCGGAATGTGCCTTGGGACATACGAGGTGTTGGGTGCTCGGTGGGGCAGAGAAGATCGCCTTGGGAGAAGTAGATGGGGATGCGGTTAGCGAGAGGGTCCTTGGCACGGGTGCCGAGAACTCCACCTTCTGATTGTAGGAGATCCATGATGATTTGGAGATCCGTGGCATAGTCACGGGAGTCGGAGAATACGAGAATAGCTTCGATCTTGACCTTTGAGAAGTCTCGAGGAGTCGAGGTTGCTCGTTGCTCTGCAGTGAAGTGCTCGCGGAGGGGGGAGATAGTGGAGTCGGAGGCATAGATATCGTTGGGGACGATAACATTCTTGAAACCATATTGCTTTGCGACCTCGCGGCATTGGTAGTTCTCTCCTCCTACAACGAGAACTGTCTCATAATATTCTGCTAGCGCTGACATGGGGGTGTGAGACTGAATGAATTGCTCAGTGGAGATTGGTGAATGGAGGATTTTGGAGAGCTGTGCGCAGCGTGCTGCTTCTGGCTTGCCAGAACCATTCGTGAGAAAGATGTGTGGGATCTTGATGCCGAGTTCATTATCGCCGTTCAAGATTTCGAGGACTCTCCTTCCCTCTGGAATGAGCCGATCACCGTGGACCAAAACCCCGTCGATATCAAAAGCGAATGCCATATCCTTTGCAGCTGCAGTCGTGACAGCAGACATGTCCTGAACTTGTGAGGATAGAATGTCTCGTGTTGGCTGGATCGTTGGCATGCCAGGTCTGCTTGGTCTGTCGTCTGCATGGTGAACAGAAGAGAGTCGAGAAGAGCGCTTCCCGCGCGGAATAGGAAGCGATGTCCCGAAGCTATTCCGCGATCCTCGGCGAGCTGTTGAAGAAGGAGAAATGCTTAGCGAGTGCATAAGGTCGTTGGTTTGAGCAATTTGTGATCTGGTAGCTGGCACTTCGATTGCTCCATCAAGATCCTCACCTGGAATGGCCAGGTTGTGCTGATATTTGCCTTGCGAGCGCATAGAGCCATGGCTGGCAATCTTTTGAAGATTGTTTCCCTTCGAGCTACCAGGCCGCTGAGATGGTGCAGCAAAGTCGGAATCTTCGAAAGCAGGCATGTTGACGACTTGGTTATTGTTCTGTAGCAAGATTTGTTTTATCGTGTGTTGTGTTTGCGGTATCTTAGCAAAGTTTAAAGGAGCAGTGAAATGTAGAATGGTGATGATGATAGTGGAGGAGGAGCTTGGAAGGAATACTGAGCGTATATATCGATGTTTGGAGAGAACTCAAACACGCTAGAGAAAATAAACCTTCACATCGATGTTATACAGACACTGTTTCCAAGTTGAGTGAATCCGAAATATCCCATCTGTACCCACCTGGCCTAAGTTGCCATCGCTCTCACCTACCTATTGAATTCGAAGGGTGAAACAAGTCTCCAGTATAGTATTACCGTTTGCGGACGGTGTGTAAAAGTCTCTATCAAAAGCGGAACCGCGATATGTGCTGAGGTTGACTCAGTCCACATATAATAGAAGCGGTAAAGGCTGTTAGAAACAACTATGGCGATGAATAGCGGGCACGCTGAACACTTGCCAGGTTCTATTCGACGGTACGGAGATAGAGCCTCGTACGCAATAAGGATACTTCGGTAATGTCAAAGATTTCAGGGGTGCCACAGTTACTTCCTGCAATGACGTCTAAACGCCCCACTTGGCACTTGGAGTTTTTCCGGAATGGCGCCGATGATCATCCAGATGCCGGCTTGGCAATCTTCTGCCAATGACGACACTTTTTGCGGCTCTCCTGCGAGTCGCCTCCAGTCAGTCATTTTCGTCCTCCTCATCCTTTTACAGGATCTTCGCTTTAAGGTTTTAACAGCCTGAAAATGGTGGATCAGAACTTCCCGTTCCTGACGGTCAACGTATCAGGAATAAACAAGCATTCGCCTCAAGCCCTGACTCAAGTCCACTCTTATCCATTCTTCTTGATAAGAATATCTTGAAATTATGGATAACTGGCGTCATACTCTCGCTGCTGTTATGTGGTGCACATAATGCAAAGAGTGAGGAATTGAGGATAGCGCGGAAAAAGGTTGTAAAAGAATTTGCAAGTGTTGGATGGGGCGATGCTCTCAGAGTTTATAGAATGAGGAGAGGACAGAATCACATCATCCATTCACTTTCAAAATATCCAACCCAGTACCACCCCTCCCTCTAAGCAAACACGAAACAAGCTTTGTACTCAAATCTTTCCATAATCAGAGAAGATTGTAAGCAGGAGAAACCACATCATATCAACATGCCTCATAGCACCCAAGTCGGAGCTGCCCCAGCAGTGACTGGCCCAATGATCACGCTCCGCAATGGAGTCCAGATGCCATCTTTGGGATTTGGCACCTTCGCCTCCAAAGGGAGCGCAGGTGAGACACACAAAGCAGTAGTTGAGGCTCTAAACGCAGGATACCGTCATCTCGATTGTGCGAAGTTGTAAGTTTATCTCTAGCTGCAATTACGTTATGGATGAAACTCCTTTCCCGAGAGAACCCTCACGATCGATTTGATTTCCCATCATGAAAGAAAGCCTCTTTGAGTGACGCTCCACTCTGAAAGGTGCTTGACTTTGGAGTGAAGTTCCACCTGCACATTATACATACTACTGCACAATTGCATCAAAAGCTAACTCCCTCCTCCCAGCTACGAAAATGAAGGCGAAGTAGGATCAGGAATCAAAGAATTCCTCTCCCAAAACCCCTCCGTCTCCCGCTCCGACATCTTCATCTGCACCAAAGTATGGAACCACCTACACGCCCCGGCGGACGTGGAATGGTCCTTCCAAGAATCGCTCCGCCTCCTGCAAGTGGACTACATCGACGCTTTCCTGGTGCACTGGCCTATCGCCACGAAGCGCAACCAGGACTACACCATCGCCCTTGGCGCGGACGGGAAGTACATCATCGACCACGAGCTGACCGAGAACCCGCTACCAACCTGGCGTGCCATGGAGAGCATATACACGCGTGGGCTCGCGCGGAGCATCGGCATCTCGAACTTCACCGAGAAAGGGATCGAGCAGCTGCTGAGCTTCGCGAGGACGCAGCCCATGATGAACCAGGTCGAGATCCATCCGTTCCTGCCACAGGAGCCGCTGATCAAGTACTGCCTTGGGCGGGAGATTGTGCCCGTCGCGTACTCGCCGCTCGGGTCGCAAGACCAGGTCCCCGGGACGGGCGAGAAGGTCGCCACGAACAAAGACCTCATCCGCGTCGCCGAACAAAAGGGCGTCACCCTTGCACAAGTTCTGATCGCGTGGGGGATTAAGCGAGGATACGCTGTTCTGCCAAAGAGCAGCAACCCAGAGCGCATTGCGAGCAATGCCAAGTTGATCGAGTTGACGGACGAGGAGTGTGCTGCCATTAACAAGGTTGCGGAGGGACGATGGTCGCGCTTCGTCAACATGAAAGATACCTTCGGCTACGATGTCTGGCCCGAGGAATCTGCTTAGATGCGGTTATTAGAATATCATTTGCAGCTGTGGGATAAGGACAGGAAATTTGAGGGATAGGCGTTAATACCAATGGGATATACCTTAAACTAGAGTCGTTTTAGAGCTCAGAATCAATGAGCGCATTTAATTGCTTGGTGCAGGCCGCTCCATCTGATTTCGATATAACCTCACACTGTGAGGTAGTGAGTGATTAAAATAGTCTCTATGACCTACTTGAGCTCTAGCATATTTGCTAATACGACCTGAAACGGATGGTCATTTTATTGGTAGAAAATACCTCGACAAATTATTTCCTTGGTCAAGAATTTAAATAGTAGATAGGTTAAAGAGAAATGCCTCGCTTTTAAACTTGCTTGATTGTTGAGTTGGGTATAACTAAACCTGCAATATATTATATGATCCGAAAGATGCTTGCCGACGAGCACTTCGTGCTGGCTTGCATATTCATTGACGCCAATACCTGTGCTTGAACTCCACGCCGATGCACCGTACAATACCTATGAAAGAACTTAATCAGTAACTTCAACCCATAGATCTATCAAGCAGCAGACTCCTCCTCAACCGCCGGCTTCATGGCATATCCCTCCAGGAAGCCTTCCGCATCCACAACTTTCTTCAGATCCAGCTTCTGCTCCTCGACCCATTTCCTCACCTTCCCTTTATCCAACAGTACCCTTTCCTTATCCCCCTTTCCCTTCCCAGCCTTCTCTACCACACCCATCTCCCTCAACACTCCCAAACAGTCATCCGGATGGATCCACGTCCCTTTACTAACATCCTCTACGGTCACCATGCCCTTCCCTTTCTTGCGGTCCGTCTCCTTTAGCGCCAACACATACCTCGCGATCTCGGCGCCCCAAAATCTTCTGTATCCTTTCTTGCCCAGGTCAGATATAGGTTTCTCTGGTCCACCGAGAATCTCTTCGCGACGGGAGATCTCGTACGAGACTCCCATGAGCATGGCGCCGAGGCCTTTGCGCTGCCAGGGGGGGAAGACGAGGATACAGGCGAGGTTGTTATTGTCCCATGACATTTTCTCTTTGGAGAAAAAGCCCACGATTTGCTGGGCACCGGTTTTGGGGCAGGCATGGACGAGAAGGAAGTAATTGAAGCCGAAGACGTCGAAGAACACGGATTTGTTATCTAGGAAGAGCTTTGCGAACAGGGAGAGGTTTTGGCAGAATAGCTACGGCGCATTAGCATCAATACTTCATTAGAGGCTGAGGAATATGCTGGCATTTGTAATAACTTACAGTATCAACCTCTCCATCCACCTCCCAAACACTCCACGTTCCTGTCTGCCCATGTGTATAGATCTTCCTGCCTGGCGGTCCCGCCGTCGCCCTCAGACATCCCCTACAATGTCTTGCCCACTCTTCCACATTCTTCCCATATCCAAAGCACCATTTACAAACATATAGGGTCTGCACCACAATTCCCCTCCCATCGCCCAGCAAACCCTTCTCCCCGATGATCTCCTTAGGATACCAGCTTGGATACCAGCTTTTGAAGATAACATCTCCAAACACCACTTTATCAATATTACGTTCTATTGTTTTGTCCTTATTATCCTTTATAGATACGCCAGTACTTGACGCGGATGTTGAATTATTCATTGTCAGAGGCCGGCGCGAACTCGCAATATTGGATTCTAGTGTCGGCATTCTTGCGGGATCAGAGCTTGAAGCAGCTCCGAGACACAAATCGTGCCCTCTGGAAGTTGCTTGGCTTTCGTCTCCCCTTTCTTGCTTGTGCTTGTGACAATGGCGTCGAATCCAAGCAGCGGTTCAGAACCCTTTCCTACCACCCCAGGGAAATTGTGGCCTTTCTGTTGTTGTTTCGTTATAGTAGGATCAAAAATCCGACCTCGACCTTGCAGAATTTGGCATCGACCTCGATATGATCTGTCTTCCAGGGCAAAGGGTGTTTACTAATTGAATGAATGGAGTTGCAGTTAGACCAGATCGTTTCGTCACTGGGGAAGCTTTCTTGCTTCGAGACGCGTGCTCTTGGGTAGTTCCTTCACTAGAATTTGCGGGTCTCTTTCCCTTAGCAACTTTGAAGTTCGTAAGCGTCTTTTGATCCTGGGGTTATTCGGGAGGAAGAGAGCCCGTGATAGACTCGATATCTTCTCTTGAGGGTCGAAGAGGTGTCAAGTACGCAGTCAATTTGAGCTTGGTGTCCACGCCCCACCTGTTATGAGGACTGCTTGCTGGCAAGAACAATTGACTCGGTGGCTTTCTAGACGCAAAGTTTACAGTAGGAGTATTGTCTGGCGGGAGGGTGAGATGCCTGCTAGAGAGGGTTGGAAGACGTCTTGGTTTGTCAGAACTATGGCCCCTCATTGGGTTAGCTTTCACATTTTGTGGGCCACTCATGATTAATGACTTTTGGTGTAACCTGAAAAACTTAGATTTGAGATGAATAGTTGATGAGGAAGCGGTTCTATCATTACCCAAAGCAGAGGCTTAGGAGAAGTGGGAATGAAATCGTGCTTAGAAAAAATGTCTAGTCAACATTGCAGTCTACAACCGCGAAAATAAGGGTTGTGTCGACCATTGTTATAGGAGTACTGTTCAGCGCTACGGAAAAATATTCGTGGTATCATACTTCACTAAGAAGCAATCTCAATGAAACATCTATCAATTACTATTCGCCATAATAATGCATGACGAAGCCGCATACTGCGGAAGGATACGCCGCGAAACTAATGTAGCAGTTCGATACTCTTTGAATGTAGACTTCCCTGTCAATCATCCGAGAGTCTCAAGGTGTAAGTAGGTGTAGTAGCAAGACAATATGTGAAGCCACCAAACCATTGTCACCCTTCCCTTTCATGTATTTCCATTGTATACACCCCCGATGCCCTTGACTCTCATCTTACATACCCTCGAATTCTCCTCCAAGGTCGTCCTCATCCAAATCTCCATCTTGGATCTCCTTGGCCATCTCACGTTCCCGCTCTCGCGCTTCTTGTGCATTTTTCAATTCCAACCTATGCTGATTCATTGGGAATCTCATTGCCTAAATCATAATTAGCACAATTCAAGTTGATGATTAGTTGAAATTTACCTTTACACTTTCATCATGGAGGGTCAAGCATGCACGAATACGATCATGGAAGGCTTCTCCTGGTTCTCTCGTTGCATATACATCTCCAACTTCTTTGCTCTTCATGAAGCCCCTTTCCCGATCTAACGAAGCCTCAATGACACCATCCCGAATAGCCTTTGCCACAATATATTCCGCAGACTCCTCACTATCTAGCTTTAGACGAATGCAGATATCCCGAAGAGAAATGCGCGAATAGGACAACGACATCATCCGGATACCAGTCTTTATAACATTTTGTCTGAGGCGGAGGATCAGGGTGTATGTACCATCTCGGCGGAAAGTATCATTGTGTTGCTTGATTGCCGCTTCAAACTCTCCTAGAAGACCTACTCTTACAGCCTGCACAAGTACAAGGTAAGGCTGCAGAGCGCGTTCGAGGCTAGGTTGGCGGAACGTAGCACGATCAGGGATATCACCCATCAAGAGTTCAACGACGAGTAGCAGCTTGGTTGCGGTCTGCGAGAAACCTGCAGCGCTGGGGCTCGATGGCGCTTTCCGGGTCGCAGCAGTCAAATGCTCGTGGGCCTCGGTATATCGTAACTGGATCGCCCGAATGCGTCCTAGGTAATATAGATACCTGGCCACCTGGTTGTTTGATGCATTTTCAGGAAATTGGGTGTGGGAGATGAGGAGGTCAGCTTGTGTGATATGCGATGTCGAAAGATAGTTTCTAAGTAACAGAACAATGATAGTTGACTGGGTATCAATATCCTTTCGTAGCACAGCGGTCCGGAGGGCGGCGAGGAGAGCAGGTCGGATCGATACAACGGGCGAAGAAGGTGATGGAGGTAACGGAAGCATCTGCTCGCAGAACAAAGAGTAGTAAAAGTACACACGGGCAGAAAGAGAATCAAGGGTTCGTCGATTTGAGAGATGTATCCGTTCAGCCAATTGTGCAGAGAAAGCCGCGCCTTTCTGGTTGCTCTTGCTATCCAGCAAGTAGATCTGAGTTAGAATTCCAAGGAAGATGTCAATTTCGGGAATGATCTCCTTTAGCTCCTTCTTTACGGACTTTGTCTTAGAATCGCTATCAATATCCATTTCGTTCGAGGATGACTGTCCAAATACCGCATGTTCTTTACCAAGGTTGGCCAATAAAAGTTTTGCTACTGGATTTGACGAGGTATATGTTTCTGTAATGACTTGGGCCAGAATATCGGGCGTGAGGCGCTTTCGGATAGAAGAAATGGACCGTAGAGCTCGAAGTGAAAACCTGGCATCAAAGAGTGTGACAGCTCGTTCTAATAATGGGAAGTTGCTCTTGATATCTGTGAAAAAAACATGTCAGCTCGATACCGAATGTGACAGTGAAAGGGAGAGGTGCCGACAAACCTGCTATGGCTTTGGTTACTGGATCAACCTTGACGGCAAAAGCATCCACCCCATTCTCATCCACGGGGCCGTCCATGGCGATATCGCCATCATTATCCTTCGGAGGAGGAGCAGACAGCTTCGTGCCCTTTGAAGGTGGGACAACCACTGTCATCTCCTCTTCTCCCTCCTTAGCCTTCTTTCCCTTTCCGCCTTTCAAAGGCGCTGACGCATCATCTTTCATCTCGATATCTTTGGTACCATTGATACCATTCTCGACTGGATCAGTGCCGTTGGCATGAGGAGTTTTACTGGGCATATCGACCGGTTGGCGTGACAAAGGCGCCGTTTACGTGACGTAGAGATTGTTTCTCGACGGTCGCGTTGAGGTGGTAAGATTTGAGGAGAGGAGATCAAGGAGCGTGAGGCAAGTCGCTACGAGCGCTGCCCTTTGATGAGGAATAGGTGAAAGGCTTCGCTGGGGTTGTTGGTAGTTTGATGTTGTGGTTTATTACGAAGCTGTCTTGTCAGTTCCAATTTCGAAGCTTAAGGCTACGGAGACCGGTTTGTGCAATGCAATTACGTCTGAGCAGTTTGCCTGGAGACCCACTTTTTGAACCTTTACGTCTAGACACTCAGACTGTAGGCACCATAAAAATAATTCGATGTCGATTAGTGAATGCTTTGAGTAAGTGATGAGGATGTATTCATGATCTTTGCTAGCCAGACGACGAGGGTATTGCTAAAGCATCGAAGTCTGGTAAATGCATGACCACGACATTGCTGAATCATTTGGACTGCACTCGACTCAATCAAGTAACCCCATCACGTGTCGCAGATACATAGGTCTCACGGCGATAATGATTGTATAAATGAGCATCATATTAATGCATAGCTATGAAGCGGATGAAGTCAAAACCAGCACGCGCTCCTTTTTTACACGGATATCCCATATGTCCATCCCAGCCCATGCCCATGCTATCCTGCAACGCCAGATTCCTAAGTGAAAGAAGTTTCCATATAAAACTCCACTTAACACCCTTCAGGTGTCTGTTCTACCCCCTGTAACCTTTGCGGCCTGTACTGCACTCATCTTATTGATCCAGTTGGGTGCGGGTTGAATCTTTCTAACAGTACGGATTTCATCGCTCGCATAACCAGGGATACGGATGTTATAGCCACGTTCGAGTGTGAGTTGAATATCACGAATCTCTAGTACAGTCGAGCCACGTTCCTTGGCATTTTTGCAAGCTGCTTGAAGGACCTGATCCACAAAGGTGTCCGCAACGTTCAAGACAGACTTTAATAAGTTAGTAGAATTTCCTATATACACATCTAGAGGTTGGGTCGAGCGACAACCACCACAAGTCAAGTTTATAAGATATCATCGTCAGGGATTGGAGCTCGAAATTTAGGTTGGAAATTTTCATACCTCTTCGACTTCTGGAGTCAAGCCCTCTCCTCCAAGACCATCTCCACCACCAGTAACTTGCTTGACAAGCTCATCTAGCTTCTTCTTGTTGAGGACACGATCTTCTGTGCCATCCATGCTATATCCTGGAGGTCTTGGTATAGCAGGCTGCCCAATAACTCCGTTGCTTGCGCCGTTAGGCCCGCCGGAGAAAGTTGGTCGCGCCGGTGCCATGGGAACTGGCTGTGGTTGCGCAGTTGCTTTTTCTGGTAAAAATTTTGGAATCGGCATCTTATGTTGCATGACATTATTGGCTTCGCGCGGCGTGCCCGCCGAAACAGAATGTTGTGAGTGTTGGCCCATAACACCTGGCGTGCCTGAGGATTGACCGCTCGAGTAAGTTCTAGCAGAAGCCGAAGCCTGCAAGGCCTGTGAATGAGTGAAGGCAGCCGCACGAGGAACAGAGGTGGCCGTTGCAGATTGAGGTCCAACGGAGTGTGCCGATTGTGGAATGGCAGATTGGGGAGAATTAGTACTATTCTGCATGGACCTTTGTAATTGTGTATTAATCTGGGGAACTCCAGCTTCTTGCTTAATATTTTGTACCTGACCCGCTTGTTGTTGAGGCAATTGAGCGGCCGGTGGAGCACTCTGGGTCGGTGTGCCAGCCTGGCCATTATTCTGCTGTGGGGGGCGTCCTCCAGCAAGCTGCTGATTCCGGGCATTTTCAATAGCGGCATTAACTGTTTGGGTATTTTGAAGTGCAGGATTCGCTGGTTGTTGGAGGTTCAGTCCAGGCCGGGCTGGAGCTCCTCCACCACTTGTATTACCAGTACCGTTTGCACCTTGTTGTGCCGCATTCGCTTGCGACGCGGCAGCTCGCCATTCTTTTTGTTGAGCACGAACCTTGGTAGCAAAAACATTGGCTTCACTGTGCTTCAACTTCAGAGTCTCCTTTTGTTCGTTGAACGTCTTCTCCTGCTCAGGGCCGAACTTCCCCTCTTGCTTGGCCCTTTCCTCAAGTTGATTGACATTGATTAGCTGGGATTTCATTCTCTCCATTTGTCCCAGGGCTGCTTCGTATTTTGGTTTTAACTTGGCAATGTAATTCAGAGCTTCCGTCGATCCGGGAGCGACCTGTGGAGGAGCCAGGAATTCACCCATTTGCTTCATATGATCTATGATCGACTGGGTGACTTGTGGTTGGGTTCGATTATTCGGATTTAGAGGATTCTGTGTTCCCGGGCCTTGTGTCTGACCTTGACTTGGAGGTCTACCAGAAGCAGCTGAAGCCGCAGCCGCTTTCTTTAGTTGTACCTCCCGCAGCCTTTGGGTCAAAGTCTTAGAGAAGTCCCACAGCTTCTTCTTCGCCTCTTGATGAGGAGCGGTGTCTGGCCCATTCTTCTCGATCTGCATCCACAGCGCTCCTAATCCTTGTTCCCATTTCTGCTTTTCCTGAGCATTGAATTGTCCTGGTCCCTCTGGCAATGATCGCATCTCATTTGGCCTGAACATATGCAATCCTTGCCGTTGCTGTTGCGGGGCTCCGCCTTCAGATGGCTGGCCTTGGGTGGCCTGGCCCTGTGTACTGTTCATGTTGAGGCTCACCTTATGACAGAAGCAATGAGGCGTTTCTTAGGATACTTGAATATAGGGCGTGAAGAAGATTATCGGGTCATGCGTTCCTAGATTGCCTGTCAAGTTGGCACTACGGTGATGTAGTTGTTGGGGTGCTTGGATGTTCAGGCTCAGCTACTCCTAAGAACGTTAGTGTTAATCCTCGGGCCGGCTAAATTATCCACCGGCCGGAGCAAATCTATAGGAAGCCTGCTTGCTTCAAGCTTTATCTCGTCAATAGATGATTAATATGGTTAGAGTAGGACCTAAGCGTGTTAATGTCGGAGAAGCGATCAGTATCGCTTGAACTGACATGAGTTAATGTAGAATATAGCTTCATTGCCTATCCACTCCGCATATCAAATAGGGAAGTTACAGAGCATGAGCGCTAGAGGACAGTTTTTATCACCTCTTGAGTTCGATGACTGTATGTTATCGATCTTCTCGCAGTGTCATTACAGTCAGTATGCTATTAGCGTATCATATTTTAAAGATAACAATTAAAGATGAGGCAGATGCTCGAGAAGTACTATGATTTGCCAACGTGACCAAGTCTCTCAGAAAGCCTTTAGGATAGTTATAACCCCTATTTAATTAAAAAAAAGTCAATGGTGACTCCAAGTAGGGCGCCTTTTTATTTTGTTTTTCGAAATTTGAATTTAACATATTCCAGGCCCCATAACTTGCTCCCAGTAAGCCCAAAAGATCTTCTAGGTCAGAGGGTTGGATTGGAGACATCCACAATGCCCTCATTTTAACATTTCTTGTCGGATTTGGGAACTATGGCTAGCTCCAATCCAGGTCATCTGTGGCCATACGAGCTATGGTACACTACGTATTGGGACTTCAAATTCCGCCTCAAAAAAATTTGCATCACTGGATTTATTCCGACAATTGAGGTTTCAGAGACGTCAATCGCTGAATGAGATGCAGAAAACTAGGTCTACTGTCCGGCGTCGGCCTCTGGGGACGAGATGAATAATCGAGAGAGTTAACAACTTACCTGATCACAGAGCTCATACAATTTAAAAGCGATATTCACTAATAATCTGTTGCACGACAGAATGATATCGCAGGCGTAAAGCACACCGGCGCTCCGATAATAAATTTGGCATCGCATTGGTACAATACTATATGCGAGCTGGCATCGTTCGTATATTCTGTTCATCTGCGTGGCAATGTGCTACTGGTACAAGGTAGTCTGGTTCTTGATGAACAGTGAATCAATCGTCAGCATATGCTTTCGTGGCCCTTGTTAAACTAATAGGCATAGTAACAAGATGCTTGGATGAACTTAAAGACTAAATTTGGCTCGATGGCTATGGAAATGTTCCGAAAATTGAAAAATGAAGGGAGGTGTCTCATTCCGTAAATGCAAATACCTATCTATCGCTATGCTAACTCCCAAATAAAATATGAACGCTATGCTGCTGTTGAAACGAATATCCTATGTCCCATGCTAATGCCCATAGTTCAACATCATTCAAATGCAGCTGATGCCAAACGTCTATATCATCATCTCATAACTCATGATTCATAATCAAACCTAGTCATAACATCTAAGATAGGAGCACTTCAATGTAAAACTGATTAGCGAACAACCAATTTACCAGTGGCCATGCTTCGGAAAGTGCGCAGTCTCACTCATCATCTGAGTCGACTTCCATATCTTCCTGCACATAATACGGCAGGTTGCGGAACAAGTCGACATCTTGGTCATCTTCTCCTATGCTGACAACCTCTTCACAGCTCTCTGGCTCCTCTAGCTCCTCAATGCGTGGTGGCGGATCATCAAATATCAAACTTGATCGATCCCCAGCCAGGGTCTTTCTTCGTAATCTTCTTGCACTCGAGCCAGCTTCATTTACACCGTCTATCATCGGTAGAATATCTTCGTCGTCAGTATCGCTGCCAACGCTCTGTGCATGGCTACGCTTCGATACCCCAGAGAAGCGTCTCCTTCGGCGACGGTCTTCCTTCGCTTTTGCGAGCCATATTTCTCGCTCCTCCTCGTCATCGTCAAAATCCAAATTGTTTATTCCATTTATCATAGTCGGATCAATAGTGCGGGTTGGGGAGGCACCTTTTGTTGAGCCTCTTGTAGAGCGTGCTCGCTCGGATTCGGCGTCTTCATATTGGTGTGGTCGTAATACAGACTCTGTATCAGAGTCAAATGCAGCATAATCCTCCTCATCAATTTCTTCCACGGTGAAATTGCCTTCCTTCACAATTCGTGTTTTATATCTGGGCGACGGCAGACTGTGTGCACCAGGAGACGAGCTTCGAGAACGTGGACGCAGACTATCTGCGTCAGGTTCGGAAGAGCTATCAGATGCGGGAGAAGAGGAGCGTGGGGAAAGTTCAACGTCGAGGGCTTGGTAAGGATTATAGGAGAAGGTATTGCCGTTGCCAGTAGGTGTGATTACACCATCTTCGGTTGAGAGAGGTCCGAAACTGAAAATGAAGCCTTGTCGGCGGCTCTTGAAATTGAAGGATTGCCTTGGAGCAGTGGTTGGTGTTGCAGGTGGTGACGACGGCCCGGCCTGCTGAGCAAAGTTGAATTTAGGTGAAGTGGCCATTGTACAGATTCCAGTGTTTGGTATGGGTGTCAAGTATTTCGAGGTCAAGGCGTCAACGCCCGTGGCAGGTATCTCCAACTGGGAGAGGGAAGTCGAGGAGGATTGCAGTTCATGATAAGTAGACTCAAAACCTTGGCGCAAGGGGGCTCCGTGAAGTCTGAATCCCAAATCTGAAGCCTATGTCCCTAATATGTAAGTTCAAGGGGGCGTCAGGTATAGTCCTGGCCGAAATTGTGCGTGGTGGTCCCTGACGTGGACCGGCACAGGAGGCGTGGATAAGCCGTTAGACAGCCCGCGAATTGTCAAGGCCCAGTTGCTGGGTGAAGGGTGAATGGCAATGTGCAAAAAGTAGAAATAATAAAGACGCCTGGGTTGCTTATCTGGCGTTGGAAAAGGGGGTGGTTTCGTAAGGAGAGGTAGGCAAGGCGTGTTTGAGGGAGGCTTCCGAGTTATTAAGCTCTGGGATGGGAATATGAAATTTAAAAAAGGGAGAAAGTGGGCAGCCCCGGTCTTATACTTTTTTTCACACCACGATTGACGATGCAACGCACGTCAATGCAAATGCAGGGCCTTGCCTTCTGGAACGCCGGGTGGAAGGCCCACCGCCAGACGAAACAAACAGTCGGTGGAAAATAGTATACCAAGGGCAGATCAATGGTACCTAAACCAAAGCGTTGTCAAGGGGGATGATCTTTGGGGAGCTCAGTAGTGATGTGCAGTGCTCTTCTTCACAGTACGCTGCCTGTGCAGATGTCAGATCCGGGGCTTTCGGGATTGCTTGTGGTCTCGCAATTCTCCAACCGGGTTCAGGCTGTTGTCGGGCTTCCTTCTCTCCTTGCGTTGGGCAGCTATGCCACTGTGCAAGCCAGGAGCTTCCTTGCCCGGGCCAAGTGACTTGCTTTGCTTTTCCTTTTTGTGCCGAAACGACAACTTGTCACGGACTGGAATGTAGGGGGGCACGTGCAGTAGAGGCACAAACAAAATAGTAGGTGAGGCTAATATGATAATATCGACACGGTGATATTATTAGATGCTCAGGATTTCGCGATGCGTTGGCACTGAAAAGAAAATTAATGGTCGGGAGCGGAGCTGATCTGATTTGACACGCGCAAATGGGGAGAAGCCAATTGTAGGGCAGGTGCAGATTGAGTCCTGTCTAATGGATGGCGAGTAGAAAACACGCAGGACAAAAATTTCGAGGCGGCCCCCAACAACAAAAAGAGGGTGATGGGGAAGGGGGGAGTGCTGGCACAACTCGGGAGGTCGGAGCCTGACACAGATCATGTGATACATCATCGCATCTGTCTAGTAAACCTAGAATACAGGTCATATTGAATAAAACAGGGCAAATTACGGGAGTGATTGCAAAGACGTAATTTACAAGTGTTGAGGATGTACAATCTCAAGGAACATTTAGATAGAAGTTACAATGGCCCGTCAAAACTGTGGTTATGTAAGCATATCTTGGCTAAGTTAAGTTAGTGCCGCAACAGCATGTCCAGTATATCACAGGGTAACCTGAGCGTGTAATAAACACCCCGCCAAAGACTAAACTAGCAGCGATTCAATCCCCATCACAACAATGTCTCTTCTAGAGCGCCATCTCGAGCAAATTGCTCTATCCTCAGAATCCATAACAGCATTGCCGTACGTCTGTTCCCTTTCCCCAAACGCCAGCCAGTTCTGACCCTTTCTAGGTTTCCACCACCAAAGATATTCACAAATGCACTACTATCAACATCTGATATAACCTCTCTAATCAGGGATACAGAACCCCATGAACGCGCCTTATTCTCGGTACCACCTCCTCAGCCAACTCCCACCGCGTCTGCCCCTTACCCTCCGCAGAAAGAGAATGGAAGGAGGCAGACTGTCTTTAACGTCGCGTCCGGAGAGGTGACTGCGGGAATCGGGACTGGGGCTAGAGCACCAAGGAAAAATACAGCGGTGGCAGCAGTTTTAGGTCCAGAGTTGCACCAGCAGGTCCGGCGCACAGAAGAGAAGGGCGAGATCGATCTGGAAGTGCTCCTTCGTGGAGCAGAGAAGCTCAACGGTGTATATGAGATGCCTGGCATCCCAAAGAGGATTGAGAATCTCAGGAAGAGATATACTGAATTACAGGGAAGCTTGCAGCATTATGAGCAGAAGGTCGCTAGACAAACGCGGGATTTGGAGCGCATGAATGGTGGTGGCTGGAGTGGCGATGACCTTGACGATGAGGATGAGCAAGCAGAAGGAGAAAGCGAGGTGGAGATCACGGATGAGGATCTAAGGAGAGAGGAAGAAGAGATCAGAGACTTGGAGAGGAGGAAGCGAGAGCTCGAGGAAAGGGTCAGTGGCATGGAACGAGATCTTGGCGGCTTATTGCGCTGAGGTTTTCGCTACTTTGGAGTAATGGTCCTATATGATACCCAACAGAACTGAAATTTCATTCCAAAACTGGTGGAAGAGTGATCCATTCTGTTTGTGTCAGGTATGGTGGAGCAAGCCAGCCGATGCGTTGTTACGGGCCATGGAACATTTTACATGTTCTAGCCATGGAACGCTGTTCGTGATGGTCAGCATCGCCTGTGGCCAAAGTTTGCTGCGGAAGACTGCCATCATAACCTCTCATGTTCAACTCTCTTTCCTTCTGCCTGTAAAATACCTTGCGCATTTTTTGTTGCTGCTTAGTTTGTCTGCAGCTTCCAAGTCCGGAAGGAGTCACATATGAATGATGGTAGTATCCATAAATACAAGGTACATTCATCCGAATGATACACAAGAGGAGAAGCTTCCTTCTTAATACTCGCAGATGGTCGTATTGCTGGTGGCTTCAGCGATGACATTGTTCAGCAACATTTGGGCATTAATTCATATCCTTCTACATTGAATAATATACAAGCTAGCTTCGACTTTCCTCTGCTTCGCATTTAATACTATAAAACGCCACCTCCACTCATTCTTTCACAATCCCTTCTTACTATCAAATACACGAAATACCCTCTTCAGACGGCGATGCCTTTGCTCTCGCATCGATTTCTTGATGATATCAAAACGCCTTCCCTCTTCAGTTACACCTACACCTACGTACGACAATTCAAGGTTGTGAGTATGAGCTTCCACTTTACAGCCTACAATCTAATATATATATTTCTACATGAGTGTCATTCTCAATGGACTCCATGCAGAGAGAAATTGCTCCCAAGATGAAACAGGAGCTAACGCCTTCTAGTAAAGCGCACTATTGTAGTAGATTTCCCTGCTTTTTTTTCGCGCATCACATTAATTTTCCAAGGTCAAAATGCCAATTTCGTCGATATAAGCAAAGACCAATGGAAACGGAAAGATCTAATGAGCAAAAAATCTACCCTTTACTGAATAAATTTCCTTGCTGCCCGGTTTCCACAGGCCAACTACCTAAAGTCAGTACGCCATCTTATATTATCGTGTGTTATTCCCCAAAGCTAACCACATCTAGAATAAACAATGTTTGTTCATATAGAAAGGCTTTTCTGGTGGTTCGATCTCGACGATTCTGATAGCGTTCGACAGCTTACCTCTGTTATATTTATGGGAGATGAATTTTTCGATAGGCCTCTGCCTGTGAACTTGAAATTTACGCAAAAAGCTAATGCCGCGACGATTATTCGGCGACTCAAGGTAGTAGAGCAACCATTATGCCAGATTTTTTGAAGATTTTAACAACGAAGTCGTTCGTCGAGGCAAGGGTGCTCCTCACATGAAGAGTGCAAATAAGCTTGTCCGTGCAGCTACAAAGATGGCTGCTTTTATTGAGAACCGTCTATCTCCCCATTTTGGCATTGACGAGTCTTTTGATGAAGTAAGTCATGTCTGACAGCTATCAACCGATTTTCTCTAATATTTATACGGAACGAAGCTCGGCAGCCAATGGTTGATCCATTTCACGCTAGTCAAAGGAGAGAGAGAGACTGGAGTAAGATATGATTGTTAAACCTAGAGGCTACATTCAAAAACTTGCTGTTCGTGGTTAGAGAGATCTCTCTATGCTATTTATAGAATTTGATACAAAGATGGTGGACTCCTACGGACCACTTGTTGGTGGTGCTGGAGTATTATACACGCATCAGATTGAAACGAACTGGAACTCAAAGAAAGCATCGACAAGCTGAATGCCTGGCGGAAGCAGATCCATCGATACTTGTTCGGCAAGAAGAGAGGTACATATTACTGACTAGAAAGCGAAAAGATAGCGGCTACAATGCTGCTTGAAGAACACTTGGCAGAGCGTGTAGTACAAATGTGAACCACTCTGGCATAAATTTACCAACATCCACAATAAACGCTTCTACAGATGAAAACAACGACCCGAAATAGCCTACGCAAGTGAGGGAGAGCCCGTATACACTAGAGCTCTAGAGAAAGACCGTTTGCCACCGTGGCGAGCCGCCTCTGCTTTTGTTAGCAAGCCCAAGCAATGGCCAGGATGCAAGGCGATGCTAGCGCAGGCGAGTGATGGTATCGAAATAAGGATAACAAGAATCAACAAATATATAAACAATCCAGAGAATGATGTAGAGGTCCTTGAGCCCAAATGTGACAACGATAATAGTTCTGGGTGCCACGAAGTCGACAATGACTGTGATAACGAAATAAAAGGCAGCGAGGATGAGGCAGAGTTATTGCACAAGCGTATTCGATTTGCTTACCCTTTTTAATGGGATGGAAACAATGAAGATCACATTTGCACATCACATCAATCCATTTACATGGAGCTTCGCGGTCATGCTTGGCTATCGTTCTATGCACGATATCTTCCTCGACCACCCAAATCGACCCATCGCCATACTGTCGCTGAACGCCTAGCATAGATCGATCTACATCTCAGTATTCACTCTTCTCCGAGGAGCGTCTATTTTCTTCAACGGGAGAATGCAAACCACAGTCTGGGACGAACTCTGCCCATAGCCTACACTCTCGAACATGAGCTCTCCTTCCGCATCTTATTTCATGACCATGCAATCACACTTTGGCTATTTCTTCAACGCTTGAGCAGATTCCAAATTTGACCTATGGGGTCAAGAGAAATGCTATAAGTTTTAAAGCTCGCCATACTCCTAAGTTCATCCAGCTTCCATAGTATAACTCTTTATTCAAGATTTCCTTTCGCTTCCCTTTTCATATGCGTCGGCCTCTCTTCATGGCTTATTTGTACTTAAAACAGCACACAATACCACTTGCCTCTGACACTGATTGACTTTTCACTTGCATTATTATGGAGTTGCTATGTGTTATTGACATCTGCTTCCTAAGTTATGACGTCAATGCCTCCGTGCCCAGATCTAACATACAGGTTCTTATAACTACTGCAGCAGCATATCAAGTATACATTTCGTATTTACTCATGAAGCTGACTAGAGTCATATCTTCAAAAATGCTAGATCTCGATTCAGCCTCGCTCATAAAAATATGGCTGGTAGACAAATTTGCATGCGGAGGCTTGCCCGTTTACCACGAATTGATAATACAGTTTCCGATTAAATACCATTCACTATGCTTTAGAGATACTTTCAGCAAGTTTTGTACTTGCTTATCATCTCCATACTTACCAACAACATGCATCAAGCAGGCGAGCGCATTCTCTCTCTTTTCATTATGTATTGTCAACGACGAAAACCGAAACAATTGGTACCAGGCTTCAACTCCGTCGATTTCGTCCCACACAGATATTGCAAGAGTATTTGCTTTGGTCGCTACTTCAACTTCCAAGTGAGAATAAAAAAATTATAGCGGCGTCGTCGGCCAGCTAAATGTGGTCCTAAGAAACCGCCAAGCGTTCGCTTAGATTACCCCACGACGCCGCCTTGAGCAGATAATACACTCTCACAAGCTTTCCAAGGATGGAGTTAGATTTTGAGCGTACCAGAAGGTATTATACCATCAAGATGTCCAAGAGACCGATAAAGCAGCATGGCTGGATTCTTAGGAAGGAACTCCGTAATAAACGGCCTGAAAAGCCCTTTGCTTTGACTTGATTTTCGAGGTTGGTTCTCAAGGTTGGTAATTTACAGCTTAAAAAGCAACATATCCTGACGCAATCTCTCATATATGACGTTTTGAATCTGTATAATCCCCCCCTCCCCCTCCTCCCAACTCGATTTTCGTCAGCATATTTTGCGCTGAGCCTTGCGGATGCCTGAAAGCCTCGTAAGATAATAACGTAAAGCGCTAATTGTATTGAAACCATGTTTAGGTGGTACGAGTCCGAGGTTCCGCACAGCGCGGAAACAATACTAATGTTGTGGTGGTGGGACTTGAGGTGAGGCACCGGCCTGATTTTTCAGTTCCCCTTCTGCCACAATAGCAGCTAATATCCGCGACCCAAAATACCAACTATATTCATAATAGTACACAACAATATATTTGGTATTGTTTCTACCAAATTTAGTCATAATAGTAACTTTGTTTTACACTATCTTTTCTTAGGAAGGATATATATCCACCACCTTCCTCCCCTCTCGTCCTCATTTCTCTTCAGACCAACTACAGATATAATCTTCAACTGATCAACAACCAAGAAAATTCACTTGATTGGTAATACCTTTCTACAGCGAGCCGAAATGGCATCAATCCTAGACAAGGTCTTCATCCGCGATGTAGATTCGGTTCGCCGGGTCATCAGCGGTTTGGAGTATAACCTCATCAATACAATCATAACCCCACAGGAACCCGCCATCACCGAGCTTACAGCCCTGGAGGCTAAAGCTGTTGATTTCAGTGAGCAACCTGAGAAACCCTAGACATAAAGTCACTGACATCACTGGAAATAGTTATCGGCGCTATTCGAACAAACCAGGCACATACCTTGCTCCTGGAGAGCACCATCCGCTTTATCGGATCAAAGTCTATGACAGATTCCGGACTTCTAGCAGCCACACAAGACTATGTCGGCATTGCCCCTTCTAACGTTTTCTCTACACCAGATGCATACGCTGACGACTATAATGCTGCGGAACGTGCCTATCGGGCGAAGATTGGTATTGATATCTTCCGCGTAAAGACACACCTGATGGAAATCGTAAGACTCTCCGTATAGCGTCATCAGTCTGCTAACATTGCCTAGGCTCCTGGAGCATATTATCCTATCACAACCTCCACATCAAAACGGGCACAACTGGACAACTACTGTGATCGTTACGATCTAGAGCCCCGCGATCTCTCACAACAAGATATGGAACGCATCCGCACCGGACTAGCACTTCAGGCTCCAGTACCACAGCCACGAATAGCATCATACGCAGGTGTTAACCGAAACCCTGTGGACAGCCATCCAGTTCCAGCACGACTTAATGAGACCATTGCGCCACCTTGGTATGTCTTGTTTCGTCCATTGACCCTTTATCACAATACAGTGTAGATTGAGCCAGAGAGTAATCTCAGCAACCTCCTCATCTTTGTTCTTCAACCATGCAAGCCATCTTTTTTTCATTCCAGCACTTAGTTAT
Organism: Bisporella sp. PMI_857; assembly: GCA_021307315.1. NCBI lineage: Eukaryota > Fungi > Ascomycota > Leotiomycetes > Helotiales > Helotiaceae > Bisporella > Bisporella sp. PMI_857. The sequence continues at coordinate 86,752 of JAJSPD010000049.1, forward strand.
TTTCACACGATCATATGCTAACTGGATTGGCAGGGACTTGGAAAGCCAGAACCTTATTAATGCGGCTAACAAAGCAAGAGATGCTCAAATTGCTGAGGCGAAGAAAGCTCAAGCTAACGCCGAAAAGTTTGCAAGGCAGGCTAACAAGAGAATTGCCGACTGGAAAGAAAAGGTTGCTACCGCCCGTGGTCGAGATGATGGTACTCAAACGGATGGCCCACTCGTTAAGCAAGTTGGAACCCAAACCAATTCAGTTCAGATTGATGCAACTCATGATGCCGTTCAAGGTGTTGTAGCTCACACTGCCAAAGGCCAAAACACTTCTGCTCAGTCTGGTCTCCGTCGTTCTACAAGAAATACCTCAAAGCCAGCAACTACAGCAGAGCCCGCCTCTGTTGTACCTACAATATTAGGCTCAGCTCAATTCAGTACGGCACAGAATATGGTTGCTCCATTGACCAGATCTGCCTCAGTCCAAGCAAACGAGACACAAAGCATCTCTATCACAACTACCAGACCGACTTCTCCTCAAGCTAGTCTTCCACGAGCCTCAGGTGGTCCATCTATGAAGCCTATTCTAGCTCAAACTGGAACAACCCGAGCATCTACCGCGCGAGCTACTAGGTCTGCCTCAAAGTTAGCCGGGCCTGTACAAGCATCTGCACCACGGCCTATCCCAACCCAAGCCGGATCATCAACCACTTCCAAGAAGCGGGCTCGATCGGAGGTGGAAGCAGATGACGAATTGGCTGAATCCACTGTTGCACCAGTCGCCGGCCCCGCCACAGCTCCCAAGTTAAAGAGACGTCGTAAAGAGAACCTCTACGATGCAGAGACAGACCCCGAGCTATCTGATGAGATACAGAGCCCAAAGAAGAAGGCGCCCGCAAGAGCAAAGACGATTGCCAAAGCTAAGGCCAATACTGGAGCTGGAGCTGCGACTGATACCTCCCAGAGCGGAAAACGAGGCCGTTTCAAGCCAGATGACGAGAGAGCCCAACTTGAGATGGTGGGTAAGCGCCAATGCAACTGCTGCTATGGCGTTTTCGATTTGGAGAATTTCAGAATGCATACAACGAAGGGGGTTACCAAGCGTGTTTTATATTGCCAAGATTGCCAGGACAAGAAAGCAACTAGTCGAAAGGTCAAGCGAGAGGGAGGGCAGGCAGAGGGAGGAGATAGAGAGGAAGAGGTAGGGGGAGATGAAGAGGGTCAGTGAGGGACTGGGAGGAGGCAGAATTTGTTGCGAGGCATGTGACTTTGAGCTCCAGAGGAGGCTCATCTTGCTTTTAGCTATCATATTAGGTGATGCTCCAAGATTTCCATACCCGGGAAGCTAACCACATTATGCATTTCGTGTTGATCACGAAAGATTGATATTAGATGATAACAAGAACGATAATTATTACAACGAGTTGATTAAAAGCCAAGTTTTTAGTATGATGCAGAAAGCGATACTAAGGTTCATGAATGTAGACCACTAAAGTCATTAAATCTGGCCAAAGCAGACAGGGGAGAGCCAATAATGGTTCTGGCCCATAATCATAAGAGGCAGTAGTCTCTCAAGGAAGCTCCGTGAGCCATATCCACAAGCAGACCGTCGTGTTTAAGTTGGAAGAGGGCTTGCAAAATCGATTTTCTGTTATTTCGTACCGAGACTTCCGATCATAACATACCTTACGAAGAACGTAGCGGATTCCTCAAAGTGGAGATAGTGGGTAGCTCATGATGTTGTCCAGGTAAGTCAGGCTAAGCAATCAGATTTCCTTGATCAATGATGTTTTCTCAACCAAATAAATACCTCGCAATAAGATTTATTTGGGTGGAGATTATCAGGTGCCAGAACGCACTGCTGCAGGTCCTCTTCAGCAATGAACAAATAAGTAATGCAGATACGGGTATAGGGGGCATACAATCAAGGCTTTGTTGCTCTTTTATCTACATCTCCGGCTCTCAAAAGCTTTGGCATGAAGAAAAATAGAATTGACACAGGAATATCCTAAATTGATAATTGTGACTTTCTCTTCTGATAACGTAACATATCTTTTAAAGCTAATACCCACACAACTGAACCAATCCGTCTGACTACTTTACTACAATGCCGCCAAGAAGAACTGCTGCTGATGTTGATACATGGGATGAGCAGGCTTACGTACCGGATCGGTCTCCCGCTCGTCCCAGAGCCTCAATAGAAGTCTATCAAAACATTTTACCGGCCCCACATTCTCCACGATTCTTAACTTTCGCTGAAGCCCAGTGGAAGGCATGGCCTGACCGCTCATAATACTGGCATAAATTAGATCCTGGAGCTTGGGAGGGTGTCAACGCCATGGGATAGGGCTCAAACGGAATAGTAGTTAAATTTTAAAGAGTAGGACGCGGTCCTGGGCCTGGATTTCTCGCTGTTAGGCAATCGAGCATTCGCGATGAATACTTAAAATGGGAGTCCTATTTCCTATTGAAGATCATGGAATTTGAAACATTCCATGCTATAAAGATTTATAAAGGTGATCATACAATGAGCACCTTTATGTGAAATACATAGTTGTCTTGTTACCTTTAAACTCTTGCTAATTTTGGAGAGTAGGATACCATGAAGAACCAGGAACTGGTGCCTCATCGTCTAGAGGTCGCCTTCGTTATGATGTACCTTGAGTAAGGAGAGTGCGAGCTAATCCTGAAGAATATATCTCTCGGATATTTGTAGAATTCTGCTAAGGTGGCGGCGTGGCAAACACGTTTGAAATTTAAGGCTTAAGTAAGAACGTACACAACCAGGGTGCCTTCAAAATCGTACCGATCTGCAAGGTAGTAACGCGCTGAATGGTATCTTATTTCTCTCGGAAGAATACATCTGGCTTTTGGTTAGATGTATGGGAAAGGCGTTGCTTATTCTAGAGTGCGGAAACGAGGATCTAGATTGTTTGCGTCTTGGGCAAATGGAATCGCTCATTTCTATCCCAAGCTAGAAAGCAGCGGGAAATCCATTCAATCCCTGAACAGGGCTTAGAAATCAAGCAAGTTAACCTATCCAAAGTCCTGGTTGGAGATATGGATCCTGGTGGCAATGATCCTGACCAAGCTCAGCACTAAAAGTGGAATGTTTTCAAGGCTTGTGCAACCAGGGCATATTCCTTCATAAAATCATATTAACTATGAGTTTAACTGGAGATTTTGGGCTCGCTCTAGATATCCCAGAAAACGTGGATACTTGGCGAGGTCCTTAAAAAGCTCGTGGCATGCAAATACAGGTCTGCCGACCATTATATAACGTATCCTTAAGCACAGGCCGGCAGTTCGAGCGATTACTTATATACCAGTTAGACTCCCACTTTGCCTTATTTGCTGATGTCTATGACGTGTAGTGTTAACTGTTATTTAGTGCGGAGAGCAACTTAGCCATTTATGGCTCCGGTGAGTGGTATCCATTGGTAAATCTGACTTCATAGTTCTAATACAGAACCAGGAACAAAGACTTCACAAGCCATACTTTAAATTCGTAAAAAGAATTCCCACATGGCAGCATGCCCACCCACAACGTAATAAAATCGATCTAGAGACAAACGTATGGAGTACTGAATCTATCTTGTACCGATGGATGAAAATCGATAGTGAATACGTGCTTGACAAGCTCGTTCTGCACTGATTTTCGCACCACAGCCTTTCGAAGCGACTTGGGACCAATTATAGCCAGGCTTTGGTACACCTTCTGTTCGAAATTCTAGCATATGATAAAAATGAACGTCCCACACCGGCGGGAATAACAAGAGAAGCGGATAGAATCCTGGCTATATATGATATGACAAATTCTAATCAGGTCGCCAACACTGTACCGCAAGGAGAGCCACTTTTCACCGGAACAGAAGCTACATAGAGAATTGGAAATTCGTGCACTTGTTTTAAGGAAAGAGATAGTTTCCCCCATTTCATACACCAGTACCTAATGTCCCACTCGGCTGCCAGATGCTTTTACAAATCCTCGGTGCAGAGCGCGGTTTGCGCGAATTACTACTGGCGATTTACCTGGTTCATGGATGCTGTAGTGACATGGTTATTTTATATGGGCATGAAGACACTGCTTATTTGGAGAGAAAACAAGGTACGTGCTTATGGTCAATCAAGATATACTTTGGGGTTGTCTGTGCTGCACATGGCCATAATTGAAATTTAAGTGACGGGCCATAGAATAGCTATTGGGCTACGTAAGAATGCAATCAACAGATGTAGAGTGCATTCATTCTTCCAGCTGTAGGTTTGAAGAGCTGTGTCGTATGCGTAAATAATGAGTGATAAAGTTACAGCGAAGTCTTTGTTAGTTTCTGGTTTTTGCTTGCTTAATTACGTTTCAAGGAAAAGAATCGTCGCTCTCAACAACATTCTTGGTGCTCATTCATCTCGTCACGCAGATATAGCTTTTGCGAGAATTTCGCTGTACATTGGCTGCGTAGAATACCTCTCGACCGCCACCGCCACCATCATGGCGGGCCCTTTATCTCAGCTTCAGATCAATGACGATTAAATTATACTTGCTATGATGAGGGAAAAATAAGAAGAGGCATGGCTTATATGATCGGAAAATTAGTGTGGTCCTGGACATCACTAACTGGGAGCCTATGTCGATTGCTAAACCTTATACGAATAAAATTGAGACGACTTTGTAAGAGAAGAAGGTAAGTTATGATAGCTGCAATTCTAGAGGCAATACAGGTGGTACTACTACACGGCAGCTGCACTAGCAGACCGGTTTGAATGTCCAAAGATGAGCATCAGCATATCCAAAGGCTCTCTCAAAGTTTCCAGAATACAGGAACTCGGCCACAACCAAATTAAGAACAGAGGCGTTCGTTTTAGCACTTATGTAGATATGTAGGCGAGCACAAAAACTAGCACTCGCATAGATGTGATCGTTGTGGTATTGCAGCCTGACTAAAACCCTACTATGTCTATCAGCTTTTGGCATCTCCGGAAGCTTCTGCTTCAGATATGATACACCCGCCGTCTATTCGTGTCCTATTCATTACAGATAGTGGATACAGGTAAATTTGTACAGAAGGTGGAGATTTTACTATTCTCCGCTGGAAACCTTAAATGTGGCCTTACTTCCGCCGCTTGAGAGTCTTTATAGCCATTTCTATCAGACCTTCCTTTGCTTCGCTCTCTGGGAAGTATTCTATCGCTGCAATGGCCCTGTTGATGTATTCTTCCGCGAGGGCTCGTGTTTGCTCTAGACCGTCACTTTGAAGGACCAATTCCCTTGCCTGTCGTGTTGTTAGTAAACGGTCATTATTTGGGCAGGTAAGGCCTTACTCTGCTAACATCTCCTCCCTGACTGAACTTTCTCCCTACTAGGTTGCCCAGTTCCTTATTATTCTTCCATGCGAACAATAACGGTGCAGTTGCAAGACCCAATTCTAGGTCTGCACCCGCAGGCTTCCCTAACTCTGCTTCGCTGACAGTATAATCTAACATATCATCCACCAATTGAAATGCCAAACCCAAATTCTTCCCATAAGAGTATGCAGCTTCAACAGTCCCAGCATCTGAATCACCTAATAATGCTGTCGCACGACATGATTTCGATATTAAACTTGCAGACTTCAAATATGTTTTCTGCAAATAGTAGCTGATTGTTTCCTCCGTCCACTTTGGATTCTTTTCATCCGATGAGGTATTCTTCAATTGCATGAATTCTCCCTCGACCAAATTCGCAATCACGGTAGCTAGAAGCTCCGTCACTTCAGCGTCCCGAAGGCGTGCTAGGCCAACAGATGCACGACTAAGCAAAAAGTCCCCTGCCAATACTGCCATTTTGTTTCCAAATTCTAGATTTGCTGAGGTATTTCCGCGCCTCGAAGTTGAGTGATCGATGACATCGTCATGAAGAAGTGAGGCTGTATGTATGAGCTCGGTGATTTCAGCCAGCCGGCGCTGAGAGGGTAATATATCGCTGTCCGCTGCCGAATAACTAGATTGCTTGCTCGCTAGCGGGTTTAGTGTGGGTGAGTCAGGATTGACGTCTGAAAGAATTGAATTCGGAGATATAGGAGCATCGATATCAATCGGGTTATGTTGACCGTTATATCTGGGGTGTTTAGGGGCTAGTGCTGTCGCTCGAGACATAAGAAGAACGATCATAGGTCGCACATGTTTTCCTTCTCCCTGTGTATAATATTTTGCAACTGTGTCTAGAGATGGATGCCCAGAGCCCAGAAGTTGTCGTATGTTACCAGTCAGGAACTTCATCTCTTTCGCAACCATTCTTAGAGGATCTATCGTGATATTGCCGTTGCTTGCTGCTTTGGAAGTGGCATTTGAGAAGACATTGGATGCGACCGAAACAGCTTGAGCCCATGTTGATTGGCACCTTCGAGCAGAATATTGGTGTCTGGAGCTCGCATGGGGTAGGGTCGTATACCTTATTGCCAATTGACATCTTGAACACGTCGGAAAGAGCTGAGAACTGGTGGGATTTGAGGCATTGAGGAGCAGCGAAGCCCTCAACGACTGGGACCTCATGTCACTTCAAATCCGAGGATTGATAACAAAAGAACCTTTTAGAAATATGAATGTAACATCGAGTTCAGGATGTAAGAACAAGCGCGAAGAAAGAGGATTTATCCGATCTTCTGGGCACAATAGTTTAGATATTTGGTCATAAACCAAAATATTGATGCCGTAGATTTCCGACTGATAAATTATCCTAGTCGATATTCGGCTGGAACAACGTTATGCCGAAGGCAGCTATGTCGAAGCTTAAGCTTCCTTCAGTTATTGAGCACGCCTACTTGTCCTCCCTCTTTCATGTCATGACGTGAACATATTTGAGGACATGGTGCTTCTTACGATAACGCCAACGATACTACAGGCTCTGACGAAGCTCCAGAGTCTGCCTGAAAAACCTAGTGTAGAATTAGTTGCCAAACTTTCAGGCACGGCGCAACTCCCACGTACGACGAACGAGAAAGAAGTGGCTTCCGCAGAAGACTACCATGGAAAGGATTCTGCCGATGCCACAATTGATAATGAACAATCACGAGATCGGGATGTGTCGGGGAAGAGGCGGCTCACCAAACAGTCAGCAGTTGAGCCATCTTTATCAGACCCCAAATTAGGCAATCCGATATCTCACGGCCAAATTATAGATTTATCGAAGGCACTTAAATGTCTGGAGGCGAAGCCAAACGCTCTAGATACCTTATTGCGTGGATCTAAAGTCTATGTTCCTCCTCCAAAGCCAAAACCAGAGCCGGTACATATATACCATCCAATTTGCGACTATTTGCTAACGATAATCTAGACAGCAGAATACAAAGCTCTGATGGCACGCCTCCGCCATGAAGAAGACGAGCGATCCTACCAACGGATGATCAATCCTCCAACTCCCATGGAAACTTTCGCCGAGCGCTTCCCCCTCTCCTCCGCAGCACATGCGTTTGCTTCTGCTCCAAGACCCTTGGATAACGAAGTGGATGATGAGATAACATACTCGGATGTAGATCGGCAGATAGCACTCATTTTTAACGTCTTAATAAGTGTATTTGCGTGCGCAGCTGCCATATGGATAGTGGCAAAGTGGTGGAGCACACCGATGCGGCTAGCACTGAGCTTCAGTGGCAGCATGTTAGTTGGAATCGCCGAGGTTGTGGTATATTTGGGGTATGTTCGGAGGGTTGGTGAAGCGAAGGGCAAGGAGAAGGCTATAAAAGAAGTCAAGGAGGTCGTGAGAACCTGGGTGGTTGGATGTACCGAAGAAGATGCACCGATCAAGGTTGAGGAAGAATCATCCTCGAACGTTCGAAGGCGTAAGATGGAAGCTGGGTAAAGTCGAAGCTATAATAATGAAATATGCTCATAAGACCCAACCATATCGATCGTCCTCTAATTATCTCATTAATTCCTTATTATCCGAGACATGAGTTCCCTGTCAACCAACTTTAATGCGCTTGTTCCGAATCGTAAACTGCTTTGCTATTTGATTTTCACGCTTTTGGACCCTTTTTATTGATTAACTAAATAATTCGTAGCAGTAGAAATGAATACTCCAGATTTGAGTGACTCGGTTCCCACTGCTCATGTAATCCTTCAACGCTCATACCTCGTTACTTACTAATGCGGAATAAGCTTAATTCTAGGTCATCAACGCACATACATCTGAAGGCAATAAAAATTTGCAAATTTTATGGATATATTGACGCCACAGGTCAATACTAGAGTAGAATTGCTTCTTCGAGAAGCCTAAATGTTGTCTTCGCTGGTTGCGTAATTAAGCTGATGGATTCCAGGTTATTATAGGTTTGTGCTTTGAAGAACTTCGTGAGAACAGAGCCGCCCGGAGATCAGTACTCGAGCTTTTCTGTGGCCCCCTGTGGTACTTATCTGTTTTCGAACAGGGTCTTAAAAGGATCCCAAAATCTGGCACTAGAGTTCACAACAGCCAGATATCTTTGAAGGATGAAAGGTACTTGATTGCTTGCTAACTCCAGTTTTATGTTTTTGTATGTCCCAAGCTAAAGCCGAATATACAGATCCAATAATTCCAAAATTTCCCATACAAAATACACCATCCCGATGCAGTGGTTCCCAAAACGCCATTAGCCATACTCCGCAGCCAAACTCCTAGCCGCTATGCTTCAAATTCATTGCTTATGATGGATCGCTTACTCGAGATCGACCTCAACGGAGTGAGTATTGGTTCCGTTCTTCTTCTTCTTCTTGGCCTCCTCCTTCTCGGCCTTCTTTCTCGCAGCCTCCTCAGCCTTCTTGCGCTTAGCATCTCCAACCGGGTCCTTGCTCTTCTTTTCTTCAGCAGGCACGGGAGCGACTTCAGCTCTGTCGGGAATACCCTGAGTGAAGCGCTCTGGGCCATCAATACCATAAGCATGGATCTTGGCTGACTCATTGCCCGCTTCACCCTCCGCGCACTTGCCATTTGGTGTGATCTGGAGATGATTAACACTTTCACCGTTAGATGGGTGGAAACCACCCGTCACGGTTCCGCCCGCCTTGCAGTCAAAGTGCTTCAAAGCTTTCTCGGCGAGGTCTTCATATTGTGCGTAGCGCGGGTCGGATGGCTTGATCTTGTCCTGGTATCCCGGCCGACTGGCAAAGGTTACTGTGTAGTCATTCTTTCCGCGGGCTTTGATGCTGCTGGATTCATATTCTGTGGGGATGGCGAACGCTCCTGAGATCAGGGATGCTGCGAAGAGAATGCCGGATGCTGAGAACTTCATTTTGAATGGAAGATTGTGTTATGGGGGGACGAGAAAAGGCGAAAAGCTGGAAACTGGAAAGTGTTATGAGACTGTTGTGGAGATGAGAAGATGATGTGTTTGATGCCGTTCTTTGAGCAGCTGTGAGCCATCTTTATATACGCCATCATCTTCATACGTCGTATATTTTTGGATATCTCAGGATTCTGATAGCTTGGGGATTACTGTTCTTGGAGACATAGGAAGGGTTGAGCCTCTACAGAGCGCCGAAGAATAGAAACTCAAGGAGTTCTGTAGGGCACCTGACGCTCAGCCCTAAAGCTGGGATGCCAAACGGTCATTGTCCAATCGGTGAAGCTCCAGCGACCGAAGGATGCCAGGCCAGGCAATCTCCTGTCTTTGCGATAGCCCACAGAGATATCAGACGCATAGATACAGCCCATGCCTTCCGCCCCGATATAGTGGGTCATATCGCGCTTACAATGCACTGCCGCGATGGCGCAATCCTGAAACTTTTACTTTGAAGTTCCAGCTCGGCTATTACTCCGAAGTATATACCATTATGTCATCTTGAGTTAAAAGAATGCGCAATAACAGCAGCAAAAGAAAATGCGAGGAGATATATGTTTCAATTGAAGGAACAGAAGAAGAATCGCGTGGCATAAATGTTTCGTTATAAATTGGGGTCTTAAAAGACCTTAACAAGAATAATAACTGCAAGGTTCCACATAACACGCGAGCAGATGTATCAGGCAGCAAAAAAGCACGTATCTTAACTGCTCATAGTCCAATGCCAAAAAAGTTGAGATATTACTAGCAAAGAAAGCAAAAAGTTTTTTAGAGAGCAACTGCTCACTGCGGAGGGAATTGAGCCCAACGCGGGGGTCGAACCCGCAACCTTGAGATTAAGAGTCTCACGCTCTACCGATTGAGCTAGCCGGGCAGAGAGGTTGCTTGTTAATTGAGATGCGTTGTGCTTATTGGAATTTATAGAGCATGACAGACGAAAATATGAACTCTTGGCGCGGACGCTAGCGCGGCCAAAACCTCACCCGTCTCTTTAGTAAAAATTTTTTACAACCAGTCAGTCCTGCTTTAAGCGCATGAAATTTCTCAAGATATGGGATTCTAATATCAGTGTCGACTATATTAACACAGCTGGGAAACAGACAATCCGAATACCTCGATCATGAATGAGTTCGGGTGCGTTCTCTTCCTTGTATGAAGCTTATGGCGCATACAGTCCGAACCTGTACAGATTTTATGGTATTGAAGGCCATAGATTTGTTCTGCAGTATGCAGATCTTGAGGAGATGGTCTTTATATTCAACAGCAATTTATCTGGGTTTTCTATTTGATAGAAGCCTCATTCGTTATACGAACCACTCTATCTATCTGACCTTCTAAAGTTCAGAGAATTGCTTCACTCAGCGGTCCTTATTGTATCAGCTAGCTACGAGCCTATTCCTTTTCAATGCGTTCCAATCTTATACCCTGAACCGGTCAAATGATTCTAATGACTAAACGCACGGCCGTCCTACTTGGTGAAGCCCAACGGCAAATTCATTGTTGGTGCATTTCGTCTATATAGAAGTCGCATTCAAGCACCTTTCCCCATAGCCCAAAAAGTCCTCATACTCCTCACCAAGAGCCTCGCTTCGCAGATCTTCCCAAGTGGTGATCACGTGTCTCGAGAGTTAGGAGTTCACTTGGTGGAGCATGACATTCCTGAGTTCACGCCCTATTGAGTACAATAGTGGAGCAGTTACAAAATTTGAAAGCACAACACCTGATTGCATAAATACCAGTATATAGAAACTCCAGAGGAAGCGAAAATGGACATGAATTCGCATTAATTTATGCACAAGTAAAAACTTTGGCCAGAAGTAGCGTCGACCCCGCTCGCTGAAATATGACTCAGAATGCAAGTCAAATCGATTTAAAACACCAAAAGAAATCCGAGCTCACTGGATACTGATTCAAATCATCGCTTAGCTCAAGGGAATCTCCCCAACAGGCATCGATAAATTTATTCCGGATAAGAACTTGTCAATTTCCTTTTTAAATTCGACTTTCTGAACTCGAATCGTTCCGGCGTCAAGGTCATCATGAAGCTTGATTTCACAACACTTGACGTGTTCACCACTACACGTTACAATGGTAATCCCTTGGCTGTTATAAAAGTTCCAGCAGTTGAAAGGTCCAGTAAGTCTTTTCGTTTGAGAGCTCACTAGGCTTCTTCATGTTCGCGATTCGTATTGAATTCAGATTGACTTTTCAAAGATTTGACGCAAGAACAAAAGCAGAAGGTGGCTCAGGAGTTCAATCTCTCCGAGATTGTATTTCTTCATCAACCAGCTGAAGGAGGCTCTTACAATGACGTAACCATTGATATTTTTACATCCTATGCGGAAGTACCGTTTGCTGGGCACCCGACCATCGGGTCTTCTCATTTTTTGTTGAATGAGCTGGATAAAGATACTGAAGCAGTCATCACCAAAGCCGGCCGCATCCCAATCTCAAAGGATCCCACTACCGGCCAAGTGCAGGCTGTGGTCCCCCAGACCTTCCATATTCACAAGGTGACCTACGAAAGCTCCTTAGCGGCAACTCCTGCCGAGACGACTAGCATTGTTAAAGGCATGTCTTTCATCTTCAGTCGCCTGCCAGATCTGGAGACACTTAAGAAAGCAACAGAGAATCTGAATGTAGTCAAACATGGTACCAATGGCACCTATGAAGCAGGTGATCTTGATGAAGGATGGCAGGTAGGCTTGGTTGGTACCATGTATTTCGTGGATCAAGGTGTGGATGAGTTTGGGAGGAAACAGTACCGCACACGAATGTGGGCATCAAGAGAAGACCCAGGAACCGGGAGCGCATCTTCTGCTTTGGGATGTTATCTAGCAACTCTAGAGCCGAAGGATGCGGGAACAGGACCGTTCCGATATGCATTTACTCAGGGCGTTGAGATGGGTAGGAGAAATGACATTGCGGTTGAAGTTATCAAAGATGATGCGGGAGGAATCCAAACGGTTTTGCTCAGTGGTTCAGCGGTTAAGGTGATGGAAGGCTCCTTGGAGATCTAACAAGAATTCGGTCATGTGAAGGTTGAGATATTTCATACTTTGTGTTCCTCAACAGCACATTCTAATTCTTCAGAATCCAACATGGTGCTCTAAAATACTATATTTCGGCCCAATAATCTGTGTCACCCGTTACATCCCTTAGGCGAAAGATAAAAGCCTTTTTGCTTCGTACTTCTAGAACTAATCGGAACAGGAAAGAGGTATTCTACTCTAGTAACAATTTAGTATATAAGATCATACTTAATGTAACAAAACTGTCCATACCCATCTGCATGAGTTTGAATATGTTCGCTTTATTCTGAGATTTTGGGTCGGTCCCGTGCCAGTTCTACGTATACAGTTGGAACATCAATTTATCTTAAATTTTGATATCCTTAGACGGTGCCTATACTTCGGAATTCATGGCATGTCCTGGAGGATACCCATCCTTATGATAGCTAAAGACAAACACATCGCCACCAATGAGCGAACATGAATTGTACTTGCCAAGAGATATGATTATTTTGTGGGTCTTGTGCAAGGCTGACGACCCTGCCTTCCCAGCCTCCTGCTATAGATCATGTATCAACACTCAGAGCAGCATTAATTGACTAAACTTCACTTCGTGTATAACTATGCATCAACTCGTTTCCCTCCTGGCACTGGGGTCTTTAGCTGCAGCGACTGCCATCGGACAGCGTCCCTTGCCTGGTCACGTTGACTCCCAAACTCCGTTTATCAAACCCAAGCCAAAGAATCTAGTTAGCTCAGCAGCCCTCGAGGGTCATATTTCCGAGAAGAGCCTACTAGAGCGCGCGAAGGAGCTTTATAAGATTGCGGAGCTCGGAAAGGACGAGTACAACCATCCTACTCGTGTTATCGGAAGCAAAGGTTAGTCCTTATCTGAAATCTTCGCTCGTTCCAGCACCAGCTTGCTAATCAATTCACCTTTCAAATAGGACATACTGCTACTCTTGATTATATCCATAGAACAATCGCAGGCTTAGGGGACTATTACACGATTTCCAACCAAACTTTCAATGCTGTTATTGGGAATGTCTTTGAATCAAGGCTTGTCCTTGGAGATAAAGAGCCTCTGAGTGCGGTTCCTATGAGCTTGACTCCACCCACGAAGAAGAAGAACTCTGTATTTGGCCCGTTAATCCTGGTTGATAACAACGGATGCCAGGCTGCGGACTATTCTTCCAAAATTAATGGCTCGATAGCATTCATAAAGCGAGGCACTTGTGCGTTCGGTGACAAATCTGAATTAGCTGGTAAAGCTGGAGCAAGTAAGGATTCTTTTACCAGTAGTGATATATCACTGACATAAATTTTCTATAGTTGCTGCGGTCATTTATAACAACGAGAAAGGGCTTTTCGGTGGAACTCTAGGAACACCTTCTAAGTTTCACGTTGCAACTTTTGGACTTTCGCTGGAGGATGCCACTGAATATCTCGAGAAGCTGAAGGCCGGGGAAACTATTAGCTCTTCCGCCTATATCAATTCCATTGTGGAAAACGCTGCTACGACTAACATAGTTGCCCAGACTACATCTGGGGATCAAGACAACTGTGTAATGCTTGGTGCTCATTCGGATAGTGTAGCAGAGGGGCCTGGAATTAACGACGATGGATCTGGGACACTTACCTTACTCGAAATCGCTACACATTTGGCCAAGTATGAAGTCAACAATTGTGTTCGTTTTGCTTGGTGGGCCGCCGAAGAAGAGGGTCTACTCGGTTCCGATCATTACGTGAACCAGCTCTCCGAGGAAGAAAACCTGAAGATCAGATTGTTTATGGACTAGTAAGTCAACCTGAAGACCCTTGTCTTAGGACACTGCTAACACTACGTGTAGCGACATGTTGGCATCTCCAAACTATGCATATCAAATATATGATGCCAATAATATCGCAAACCCCGTAGGTTCTGAGGAGTTACGGGAACTCTACAAACAATGGTATACCGAGCATGACTTAAATTACACCATGATCCCGTTCGATGGACGAAGTGATTACGATGGATTCATTCGACATGGAATTCCTGGTGGTGGAATTGCCACTGGTGCCGAAGGGATCAAGACTGATCTAGAGCAAGAACTCTTCGGCGGAAAGGCTGGGGATTGGTTTGACCCATGGTAAGTCATGAGTTGAAACGATTTTCCTTAAATAAACGGTCGTATCTGCTTTTGGATCTTGCCTCTTTGAGTCAACGGCACCAACGCATTACTGATGGTCTACCAAAACAGCTACCATCAATTATGCGATGATATCAGTAATCTCGCTTTGGACGCGTGGGTTATCAACACGAAGGTTTGTGTTTTCCCTTATCTTTGCTTTACGGCTCTCACTGACCACATTTAGCTTGTTGCACATTCCGTCGCCACATATGCTATCTCTTTCGAGAACTTCCCTAAGCGGACCTCCATGGAAACGGCAACCCATGTACCATATCAACCCAAGTACCACGGTCTACTCGTTCTATAGAGCGAATCTACGTCGACCTTACACCATTCTTCTTTTTTGTAGATGAAGATGTGTCTGATGGCAGGCATAGAGTAGAATAGACGGAAGAAACCCGAAGCCCAATACGGGTAAATTACAAGTATAGAATTAATGAAAATATTATTTTTGTATAACTTGTTCTTTTCGTCCTTTTCTAAATGATAATTGCTATAAGATCGTTATCCCTTAGAAGGAGCCTGGGGATTTGTGTCGGGGAGCGAAGACCCGAATACCAGAGCGGCTGACGCTATGAAAAGAAAGACAGAAGGACTGAAAATCATCTACAACTCTGTGAAAACGACATACAAATACGAGCTGACTCCTTTCTTCAACAATTACGACTTACGTGGCATGTGGGAAAAGCTCAAAACGCTTGATCGAGCTAAGAACCCCTTACACATGTATCGACTTCGGAGATCTTTCCGAGAGCTAATTTTTGACCCTACAAAGCAAACCGTGGGCCAATACGCCGATTGTCTGAACGAGTTCAAAGTCTCGTTAGAAAACTCCGAAAACCCTCTGACAAATCAAGACGTGCTGGAACAACTGCTGGAAGGGCTGCCAAAGGATCAAATGTGGCAAAACCTACTATGTTGTAGATTAGGTAAAGACGCAGGGTGAAAAGAGTAAACATGGAGCCACATATGCTATAAGATTGAGTTGTAGAAAAGAGAAGTAGGACTGAAGGTTCTGCAGTCTCATTGGTGCATCTAATTATTTTTAGATATTGCGGTTAAACCGAGCTGGAGCAGGGGTATGGCTTACCAAGTAAACACCCACTCACTCTTCTCAAGACAATTACGCAAGCTAAGCTCATATACAGCTATCTAGCTTGATGGCTTGCCTACTCGCAATTTCCCGGTTGCTCTGCGTGGTTTGCCATGTCACTGTCATTAGTTCAATCTATGTATAAGCCCCTTGAGGGCGATAAGATCAGGGTTTTGATCATCAGACCAGGGCCGAGATCAGCAAAATTAGAATGTATCCTGAAACACATGTCCTTAGAATATGGCGAATCTTATGAAGCCATGTCCTATGCTTGGGGTGATCCAACAGCGACGCACTCCATCAGCTTAGAAGTTGCAGATGAAGTCTCGGTGGTGGGAGTCACCAAACACCTTTATGATGCTTTGCGCCAGTTCCGGGAGATTGAGAAGCCTGTGACGCTTTGGATAGATGCCTTGTGTGTTGACCAATCAAATGTGTCAGAACGAAGCGCACAAGTCATGCGAATGACCGAAATATATGGTCGAGCCGATCGTGTCCGGGTTTGGCTGGGCACCGGCGACGAATCAACTGATGTAGCAATGGAATTATTGGAAGACATCCTTGATGTTGAAACTGGGGAGGAGGCAGTTTCAAAAGGACGGAAAAGCATTTACAATCTACTGACAAGAAGTTGGTTCAGTCGTCGCTGGGTGATACAAGAGATTGCCTTTGCAAGAAAAGTCACAATCTTCTGTGGTACCAAAAGCTTAGACTGGAAAAGCTTTGCGGATGCGGTCACCACATGCGAAGATATTTTTCTTCGTTCTGGAGACTTACTTGTAGGTGCGATCAATAGTGAGGATCTTAACCGGCTAGGCGTGTTCGGACTTGTCTACGTATCGAACAATGTCTTTCGCCGTGATTTGAAAGGCGAACGAGTCGTCCATTGGCTGGTCTCAATTGAAGCCCTTGTTCAAAGACTTAATCAATTCTATGCCACGGAGCCACATGATATTGTCTATGCCGTCCTAGCTCTGGCGAAAGATACATACGCCTCTAGACGTATAGTTGTGGATTACACCAAGCCTGTTTGGGAGGTTTACAGAGAAGTGGTATCGCTGATTGTAGAGCAAAGCGAATCGCTAGACATCATTTGTAGACCTTGGGCCGCTAAGCAAAAGGACAATCCTTCTTGGATACGAGATTGTACTACCGCAGCCTTTGGATTAGATTCATATGGAATTTTATCCAGGGTCAATGCAGATACTTTGGTGGGAGAACTTGGAAAGTCTCCTTATCGAGCATGTGGAAAGTTAACCGCAGTCACTACCAAAGACGATTTCACATTTTATAATCGAGAACCGTCATCTATGCTAATGGCCGAAGGATTCATACTTGACGAGATCGGTCACGGTGGTGAAGTCGCAACTCACGGAATTATTCCTCATAGTTGGCTTGAGTTCGGGGCCTGGAATCTCTTCCATTCCAGTCCACCGCCAAATGCTTTCTGGAGGACATTAGTCGCCGACCGAGATGGAAAAGGCAACAATCCGCCCCCTTGGTATCCAAGAATATGCCGACAGCTTTTCAGGGAGGCTATATCTCCCATAGGGTTTAACACAGAAGTTATGATGCTAAAGCATTATCAGCCAATGTCTATGGCCCGTGAGTTCATACAGCGCTTACAAGCGACAACATGGAATCGGAGGTTTGCAAAGACAGCGATCAATCAGGCGCCAGGGCTGTTTCCTTCGAACGCAAAGAAAGGAGATCTCATTTGCATCCTCCATGGATGTAGTGTGCCAGTGGTCATGAGGCCAAAAGATAACACCGAACCGAAGAGGAATGGCGACCAGCAATCACGAAGACCTCTAGGAGTACACATTGAGCCATATCTAATACAACTTCGCAAAATATATGCCAAGCAAGGCGGCAATTGGGACAACGGATTTGAACATGACGAGATATACTACAGAGATGAAAGACATGAACCTGACAAGATACTTTTGGATAGTTTCCAGAGCATGCCAGCGATTATACCCAAAACAAGCACTGAGCGGTCTCCTCAAGACGGAGATTCATACGGCTACGAGGAACGGAGCTGGGGAAACTCTATCGCACCCGCAACACCATCGTATCTAGAGATGCCCAAGGTCGAGTTCGAATGCACCCTGATCGGAGAGTGTTATATGTACGGCGTGATGGACGGCGAAGCAATGGAGATGACGCGAAGCGGTGGGATCGCCACGATCAATTTCGGAATCTCTTGACCGCGCAGGGAAAATACAATTTCTCAGCGTTGCAAAAAAGTCCGACGGATCGGTCTTTTTATACTGGTGATATTTATAGATATAACTAATCTACGTAATCAATAAATTCAAAACTTTTAAACTCCAAACTCCAAACTTTTTACCGACCAAATCCTACCAAAAGCGATGCTCGCTGTCCCCATCCTAAATGCATTTTTAAAAATCGCTTTTTTAAATCCCAGAACGACTTTTTCGAACTCCTACTCCCAATGCACGACCGGATGTCAGGCGATAATCCAACCTCTTTTGTACATACTTTTGTTTAACTTATATCCTTAGTGTTAGTTCCTTAGAATGTCTTAGATTTCTTTGGTGCCTTGGGCTTCTCAGCCGGCTTTTTTGTTTCTTCCTTTTTCGGGGCCGGAGCTGGGGCAGCAGGCTTCTTGGGCTGCTCCTTGTTCGGCTCTATTTTAGGTTGCTCTTTCTTGGGCTCTTCAGCAGTCTTCTTGCCCTTCAGATCCTTATCCTTTGGTGGCCCCGCAGCCGGGTTTGGCTCAGGCTTGGTAACAGCAGGTTTCTTGCTTTCATCAAACTGACTCTTGTTTGGGTCCCAGTTGCCCTTCACATCTTTAGGTGGCGCCGAGTCCAAGGGGTGGTTTGGCTTTTTGGAAGGTCCGGCTTCAGCATTCGCCGGTTTTTGTGCGGCCGGTTTGGAATGAGGTGCTGGTGCAGCAGGTTTTGCTGCTGCAGGAGATGATGCTGGAGGTGATGCTGCAGCCGGACCAGGAGCCTGGCCCATCTCTGCGGCGGATTCGGCACTTATCTTTTTCTTCTCGTCGGCCACTTTCTTCCATGCCACCGCATTACCCGCAATACCTCCTGCTGCCCCGACGGCACCTGCTGCTGCAGCGGCATACTTTGGCACACCTGGGATATTGGACAAGCAGACTGCTGCGATTGCGCCAGCTACACCGCAGGATTGGTAACTAGTTAACAAGTTAGCATTCACTAATGCAGTGCGGATGAAACTACAAACATGGCAGCATTCTTGTCACTCGCCCATCCTGGATCGCGTTTAGATATAAGCGTGCCGTCCGAGCGGAGGATCAAGTCTGTTACTGCATCTACTGAGTGACTGCCATCACGAGCTATGAATCGCGATATTGTAGATGGTGTCTCATAGATTTCTCTTTTAACGAGTGATCTTCTCGGTAAGGCAGCTGCCAGATCAGCGGAGGCCAGTAGAGCCCAAATAAATGCCTCGTTGTAACGCATCTTGGTTGAAGTCAGGATGAATGGATGAAAGAAGAAAATGAACTAAAACAAGTGTTATGGATGCGAGTTGATGTTGACGAGGAGATCATACAAAGATCCTACATATTAGTACATATATACTTTCCGAGTTCATTAAGCATGAGATTGCGCAAGTGACCTCCAAGGTTACCTACAATCTCATGTTACAATAGAGATCCAGTTCCTTTAACTGGTAGAAAGGATTGACTCCTAATACTACCTCATGGGCTATCCAACCACCGCAAACAGTAAACATCCAATGTAGCCTCAGCCATAGACAGTACAACATCTTGCTTTACTCTTAAGGAATAGACAACTCATGGTCCCTTGCCGACTAACGGTATACCTTGCGCGTTTTCGAGGCGCATGTAACATACATCGCGGTAAGGAGCTGAGCAATCACTCGGCTAACTTATGCATACAAAATCTCCGCAGCTTGCGACAGTTTTAAGCTTATCTCTAAGTTTCAGATCGCCTGGCAAGGACTTTCTGGGAGGCTCATCGTCATTCGCCTCCTGCAATCCTGATCCCCTGAGGCTGAGCGGGCGAAGCGAGAGCAGGAGACCCCGCGAAGCTTAAAGCAGGGGAATTCACTCGCAATAACGATGTCGTGCGTTAACAGCCGCAGTCGATAGAGGATCGATCAGGATTTATCTTCGCTGATTAGCCCAAACATACGGCACTTGCATCAGTATGAATGTTTTAGATGTCGATCATGTTGTTGATAAAAGTGGAGTTGCCAGACCATCCCGAAGATTGTTAACAATCCTGCTTAGTAAGTATGATGTTTACAATAACCTCTTTAGAATATTCACAACCTATGCACCACAGGATCTCACTGTTGCTGTATATTGATAGTAGTGAGCCCGATTCCTTGAGACTACAAACCAGCAGAAAATACGTGTTCATCCGTCAGCATACTAGAGAACATGCAGAACCTCCAATGAGCTTGGGACAATTTTCTGTATGAGTCATTGAAAACGTGGAGTAATAATTGCCTTACATAGGGCGTCTTCAATCACAAATAAATCGGTTGCTCATAGGCAAGAGATTTTAAGCATCCTTGGCACCATATATATATATATATATCTGGATTTGTTCATTTTTATCCTATGAACCAAACCAAGAAACTTATACTTTTCAACAATTCGTCCAACACACTGTGGCAAAATAGATTTCCCAATACAAAAGCGACACGTGAAAAATATTTCAACCCTTTTTTGTATTTACCAAATACTCAATAATGGCTTCTGCAACCTCCCCACCAACCGTCATCTGCGTCTTCTGTGGTTCCTCACCCGGATCCTCAGACGTCCACCTCAAGGCCGCCCGCGAACTAGCCCAAGTCCTCCACGACTCAAACATCTCCCTCGTGTAAGCCCTCCCCATACACCTCCCACCTTCTTTCAGGGGGGGAAAAAAAAGGAAAACCACAATAAACTAACAACTTCCTTAGATATGGCGGCGGAACCACAGGCTTGATGGGCGAGGTAGCACGCACCCTCGTCTCGCTCTCCGGTCCCGAATCCGTGCACGGCGTCATCCCCAAAGCGCTGGTAGAATACGAGCGGGTCCCCAACCCGCTCGACATCGCCCAGAAAGCCAGTGAGAACACCTCGCTCCAAGACGGGGCTCTCGGTCCCTATGGCCGCACTAGCGTCGTGCCGGACATGCACACTCGCAAACGGCGCATGGCCGAGGCGGTCATGGCTGGCGGCCCGGGCTCCGGATTCATCGCGCTCAGCGGCGGGTATGGCACGATAGAGGAGTTGATGGAGATGGTGACGTGGAATCAGCTGGGGATCCATGATCGCGGCGTGGTGGTGCTGAATGTGGATGGGTTTTATGATGGAGTTGTGGGGTGGGTGAAGACGGCTACAGAGGCGGGGTTTGTGAAGGGGGGGAATGCAGATATTATGGTTGAGGCTAAGACGGCTGGGGATGCGGTAAAGGCCTTGAGGGAGTATAAGGTTAGCGCGGGACGGTTTGGGTTGGATTGGAGCAAGTCTTGAGGATTGAAGTTGGTGGAAGTTAGGCGTGCGGATGAAATAGGTTGTGGATCTCCATATCCTCTCTTGCGTTCTGGAGTACAGTGGAATGAGAGCTAAGGCCTCATAAAGCCTTCATCAGACATTACATTAGAGACGGAAGACAAATTCTAGAGTCAGAAAGGCGCAATCTGGGAAGAGAATTCAACATGAACCTGTTATAGATAGTTAAACATCCGCACACTAAATAAAATGAGAATACAATAGAACCGCAAGTTAATCAGTTAGAATCAGTAATAGTATCACCTGAGAAGTCCTCAAAGTTGTGGCTAAATTACATATCGGTCACGGTTGGGATATATCATTAAATCTTTCAAGTTGGCTTTTCATGAGCTCTATACAATGAATTCGTGAGATGAATATATACAATGAAAGGTCCCTGTTGCTTTTGTGTATCCACACAAAAGCCCTCTATAGAAGAAAATCATACATCATGAAATTCACCATTTATTCGTCCAAGAGGAAAACAGTGGCATCAAGTTGCCGAGCATTGAGCTACGTAACGTTAGATATCTTCGCTGAGAGGCTGTATAGGATACTTACGATGCTTCGAGAAACATTTCTCAAATTAGTGACGCCGGTTTGAGCACCATCTGCGACGATCTCCGTCTTAACCATCTGGATGAGCTTCGTGACACCGTCAAGTCCATAGCAGTTGGCGTACATGAATCTGTTTGAATTGAGCTACTGGTATAACGAGAGAATACAGATGTAAAGCTTACGGTCTTCCCATTCCAACCATTTTGACACCCAAGGCCAAGAGTTTAAGAACATCGCTACCATATCTAACGCCGCTATCCGCCATGACATCTACTTTCTGGAAAACTTCTGGCGCATTGCGGTAGATCTCGTAAGCGATCTCCAGGGGAGAAGGAGAGTGGTCAAGCTGTCTTCCCCCATGGTTGGAGATATAGATGGCTGGTGCACCTTTCTCAATCGCGAGAAGAGCGTCCTCCACCGTGCTGATACCCTTTGGGATCACCGGGAGTTTTGTCTGATTCCTGATCTGATCATAAAGCTCCCACGTTAGTGCACCAGTGACAGAGTTTGCATTAGTAGTATCAAAGCGTGCCGCACGATGGCGCGTGGAAGTGAATGGTGCATCAATCGTGAAGACAATGGCTTTAGCATTAGCAGCTTCAGCGCGCTTTATATTATCCCAGGTAACTGAGATGTTTGCGTTAGTGTAGATCTGTTGGAACATAACTTGGGGACCGTTGAGGGTGTCATTATGCTTTTGCGCCGCGAGCTCTTCGATAGTCTTCGAGGCGTAGAGAGCTGCTGTGTATAGAATGTTTTCATTTGCTGAGGCGTCGACGAAGTTTAGCTCTGCTCTTGCGTCTCCGTAAGCAGCGCGTGCTGCTGGGGCGATGAATATTGGGGCACTGAAGTTGTAGCCCATGAAAGTCACACTTTTACAATGAGTTAGTACAAGAGAGTAGCATAATATCCCTTTGAATCTAGACGTACGGAAGAGTCTCATTGAGTTTTGATACATCGTTTAGCATACGAGTTCGGAACTTGACCTTTGACCAAATATCTAGGTTGTTTCTGTAGCCTTTTGGAATGTCAGAATTTAAAGAACGTATACGTGGGAATATATCGACATACTCCATTCGCCACCCGCAGCTGTTCTGTAGTAGCTGTATTGCTGGTTTGTCAGATGCTGTTTCGCCGCCCAATCGAAGTCGGGCACTCCGCGAATATCCTTAAGTAAAGGAAGTGTACCCTCTGTGTAGTTTGTGCCAAAGAGGTAGTCCACTAGCCCAGTATCTGGCTCATTAATCCAAGGCTCTGCTGCGAAAGCAACTGAGGCTAATGCAGTTATAGAAATGAAAGAACGCATCCTGATGCTTGAACTATAGAGTATGCACCGTAGAAAGAAATGGATTGAGATTATGACAGGCCGCTGGCTACTCCCCAACAAGCAAATTACGGCTCTTGAATATATATACTGGTTTTGCTCAAGAATCTTCCGCGCAGATGGGGCTCCTGGAAATAAATTACAAACCCGGCCATGCTTCAAGTAAGAATTCAACCACTCACATTAGGCTCCCATGTCGTCTTGGCACTTCTCATCGTCGGATCATAAATCTAATGGGGAAGTTGCATTCTTATGCTGGCATGGCAGAGATTTTTGGTGATCACTGACAGATGGAGGCGGAGAACCAGACTTTGGGATTTAGTCCTAGGATATGCTGAAGGGAAAAAAGACGAGGCCGATGACGCAGGATCACTAGTCAAGACCAGTTCATGGTGTACTTTTTAGATAAAGTACCTTGCAGCTCCAGTAAACAGCCTTTGAAGTGTGAAGAATTGATTCTCTGCTGGGGGCAGTCCTTGCGTGAAAATTTCGGCCATCTTCCTTGGAATCAAATCTTATCAATCTGGACAGGGTCAAAATTCGCAAACTACCCCACTTTACATTTTATTCTTTTGGCCATGTTGCAACCTGACCTTGAGATGAAGGACTCGAAAGAGAATATTTCTATCCAAGAACAGAAGGTCACCTCATGAAAGGATTCAAAAGAACAGTTTGGCTCCATCAAAGAATGCAAGCAATCAACTTAGCCGCCGGTACAACTTCGTCGGCAGCTTCAACTTCTGACTCCGGCTGAAGGTCGCCATAACCGTGCCGAGCCGCCAATGTTTCCGTGGAGCCGTTTTACCTTCGTGGGCTGCACAAATCCCCACTTAGGATGTTTTTATAAAGATTCAGGTAAGTTGGCTCGTCACGAGTCAGAACATTTTATCAGTAACTTATTTTCCTGGTCAAGCAAGCTAAAATCACATTGAAATGACGGAGTTGCACAATCGCGCGTTGTTATGCGTGCGGCGTGTGTTGGCCATGAGCTTATTGATCACGCCAATTCATGAGATTCTCGTCATGCGTGATGCATTCGAGCAGAATCAGAGTTAATGCGCCTCTGCTCTTCAAAGTGACTTATATATCTCCTTGCAAGGCCGGTAACAATGTGTCACGTTAAATCCCCGGATCTGTAACGAACTAATATGTGTTAGAGAAGAACGCAAACCGTATTTTGGCAAATATATCATGAAGACGTGTTTCGACCTTTTGCCAATTTCTGAGTCAATTAGGCTACAACGACCATTCTGGGTTCAAGATGAACCGCAACCGGCCAGAACTTAGTAGAATAACAACACGAAAGACAACAACTACGATGATGAGAACACCAAGCTACTAAAGACAAGAATTTGTTCCTTTCATGATGGGAGAGAGAACCAGAAAGTTTGCGTTAAAAACACAAAAATGATGATAATCATATGGCAGTAAGAAATTTCAGATATCACGCTGGCGATGAGACATCGATCGAGCGCTGATGGGCATGGAACAATCGAATTTATCGCCTGCAAGCCGCCAACAGTAAAACATGCACAGTGTCTTCTAGACAGCGGAATGGCTGCCTGAGATATGGCCCAGTAATGAAACCAGTATCGAATTCCAGAGCCTTCACAGGTGGTCGTTAGAACTTCCTTCTCATTCCAGTCTGGCTTTTACCTGCGTGTCATTCTGGGCTATACATCTCTATCTGCAAACAATGGCCAGCAGACGGCCCGCAAAAGTAGGCAAAGATGATTTCAGATGAGGCACAATCTGCTTATGGCGGATGCAAGACTTTTCTTCGCCTTCCTCGTGCGGGCTTGCCATACGATCGTTCATTCATAGAAGCATCCGCCTGAGTAGTCATTAATACGGCTCCATTTATTGATCATCCACACCTTGTACGGTACAAAGTGAAGCTAGATTCCCTGGCCTCCAAACATGTCTTTGTAATACGCCTGGCCGCAATCTGAAGTGCTCTATGAACTTGACGTGAACAGCAGAAACTCTAGTCTGTCTTGTCGGTTTTATGTTCAAGAATTATGCAACTGGACGCATAATATTATTGCAGATACGATGATGTGCCGTTTCGCCGCTGTCTGCATTAACTTTGCAGGATAGAGCATCCATGCACTTATCTGCTTAAACATTGGAATTATGGTTGGGGTATTTTGGTGTGATTTGAAAATGAATCAAATGTGCGCAAAGGATTATTCACGTTCAAGGCGAGGATAAAAAGTGGTTGAAGTTCTGAGATTTGGTTTAATAATAGGTGAATGGAGCGGAGAGTCTGGCTCCACTGTTGGTCCTGCTTCCCCTAAGAAGGCAAGTATGAGAAGAGGATTTATTCCCGACCGAGCGTACGTCCCCATATATCGGACTTTCATATCACGAGATGAAACGTTCTTGAATCTTCACCGTTCTGAGGTTCGAGATCCGGAATCTTGCAAATGTCGTAAACCGACCACTGAGAAGCGCTCGTTAGGCTCGAGTTTTCAGCTCGGCGCCGCTGCCACCCCTGTCCAACCATCACTTATTGAAGGGGCCAAAGTCAAAGAAACAGTTCCGTACAGACGTGCAGATCCACCAGGCGAATTTTGGGGAAAGCATGTGGACGCGGTTGCTATTCTTGCCCTCGACTTTCGAGGAAAGTTGGAGGATAACGAGGTCTCTGCTGTGCCATATTCCTTCGACGCGACGCGGAGGCAAACCTTCGTAATAGGGCCAATGCAGAGGCTGGTAACGAGCTTTGATTCACCAAGTGCAGGCTTGAGATTCACTTGCTTCTTACGTGATCTCCTTTCTTGACTCCTGGATAAATGCAGAGTGGGAATGCTTCTAGTTGAGCATCTCATATTCATCATAGAAATTTTGTTTCTCAACCACGAGCAGCAAAATGGGCTCAATCGACGCAGTGAATGGTAATTTTTCGAGTCAGGAACTCTCCGAAAATTACTCTTCTGAAGAAGCACCTCCATATGTTATCAAAAATGAGCCTATTGGAACTTTGCGTCGGGTCCGAATCGTGACCATTGGAGCAGGTGTCAGTGGAATTAACATGATCCGCACTCTGAACCTCAACACCAGCAACTTTGAGCACATTGTTTATGAAAAAAACTCCGAAGTTGGAGGAACGTGGTTCGAGAATAGGTAAGTTAAGGACCTTAATAGGAAAGCAGCTAAAGGCGTGGAGCAACAAAGTAATATCTATAGGTACCCAGGATGCAGATGCGATATTCCCTCACACAACTACCAGTTTTCACATACTCCAAACCCAGGTTGGAGCGCACTTTATTCAGAATCGAACGAGATTCAGAAGTATTTGCAGCACGTTTGTGATGTTCATGGCTTGAGAGGCAATATAAAGCTCTCGCACAGTGTTATTCACGCACGATGGCAAGAAAGGTCAGGCGAATGGCTTTTGAAAGTGAAAAACAATGCAACTGGAGTGGAATTCGAAGATACATGTCATTTCCTGCTTGATGCATCCGGAATCCTGAAGTAAGTGCGCGTGCGCCCGTGTAAATCTTTCACTGACCATCAAAGTAATTGGAAATTTCCTGACATCGAGGGTCTACATACTTTCGCCGGCGATCTCATCCACTCTGCAAATTGGCCAGAGAAATTTGAATATGGAAACAAACGAGTTGCGGTAATTGGAAATGGATCTTCAGGAATCCAATTAGTTCCTGCTCTTCAGCCAGGTAAGCCAGCTTCTGTCATAGGGCTTTAACGTGTTACTCACTACTTGATAGATGTGCAGAAGTTAGTTCACTTCATCCGTTCTCCAACATGGGTTCTTCCTCCACCTTCGCAGATGATGGCCGCCAATGCGAACTCCGCTCTGATAGCCTCTATTAAAATGGATGCCGAAGGCAATTTTACGCCAGAGCAGATAGAGCAATTCAAGACGCATCCAGACCTGTACATGAAATTCATCAAGGCTGTCGAAAACGAGCTCAACGGGAAGTTCAAGATGGTACGACTTGGGAGTTTAATATCGCGCTGTCTCTAACGTATTGCAGACCATTAATGGAACCCCAGAGTCAATGATGGCAAAGAAGATGCTAACTGGATTTATGGGCCAAATGCTTAATCAAGATAAAAATCTCACTGAGGCGCTGATCCCCGATTTTCCAGTTGGAGCCCGACGACTGACACCTGGGATTGGATATTTGAGGGCGTTAGGCGCGACAAACGTTGATTTGATCAACGACGGTATTCAAGAAGTCTGCCCAAAGGGCATCAGACTCAAAAACGGAGAGCTGATAGAGCTTGATGCCATTGTTTGTGCTACCGGATTTAACACTTCGTTTGTCCCACGGTTTCCAATGATTGGCGAGTTTGGAAATCTCCAAGACATATGGAGGGATAATCTTCCAGCAGCGTACATGTCATGCATGGTCCCCGGCATGCCTAACTATTTTAGTGAGTACCTGTTCGACTATTCTTAGTATGGCTTTGCTGATTGTGGAAAACAGCCTTTCTCGGCCCTAATGCACCCATTGGACATGGCAGTGTACTTACAATCACCGAACACCTTGCCAAATACATAACAAAAGTTATTCAGAAATGTCAGCTAGAGCATACAAGATCCGTTCGCCCTCTCCCAGCTGCGGTAGACGATTTCTCCGAGCACATTGCACAGTTCATGCCTCGTACCGCATGGTCTGCACCATGCAGGTCGTGGTTCAAGAACGGAAAGGTGGATGGTCCTGTGACAGCCTTGCATCCCGGAAGTCGATTACATTGGTTTCACATGTTAGAGAATCCGCGATGGGAAGACTTTGAGTGGAGACGAGAAGTGAAGAACAGATTCCAATACCTTGGGAATGGGTTTTCGACAAAGGAAGCGCCTGGGGAGAACTCGACATGGTACTGGGACTCACCTGATGCGCTGTGGTAAAATTACTGTAACCCGTAGAAAATTTTTATAGATCTAAGCGTTGAGATTGAATCGATTTATATCCCTACCTAGATGTCTGTTCCGTTGCCAGCTTCTGCTACTTCGGAGGCATATTTTCTCCCAGCAGCCGTGTACTGAGCTGTCCGTTCCAATGCCTTTGGTTATTGCCGCCACTTTGGTTTCACATGCTGCCTACACCATAGTACTCAAAAGGTAATCGACAAACAGCATATTATGTGTTGGCCATTTCGTATGTCTTGTTAGACTTCAAGAACACCCTTGAATCGGACGTTTTTGCGTTGCTGTTACGGGCGAGCGAGAGGTGATGCTTGGCAGTTTTGGCAGGCAAGCACTTCTGCGACTATATCTCCATATGCTTCCATTCGAAATTGGTACGTACCAGCCACTCCATCATTACGAAACATCTCCGAAAAAGTATCACCGAAGACAAGTTAGTCATAACGTGAAGTGAGACGTTCTGGAGACAGCACAACTCATTTGGCCGGAAGCATCGTTCTCTGCAATACCAACAAACTACGCCGCAATAGAAATGCGGCTGACAGCTCGCGTTTTTTGCTCTCCTGGAAGCCCGAACGGCTTTAAAGTTTTTCACGGTTGAAGTCTGAAAGCATGATAGGTGTAGCGAGCAGTAGAACCGATTAGGATGATGAGTAGTTATATTCCTGTGGGTGGCTGTTGTCTCGCTCCGAACTTATGCGAAACGGCAAAAATCATATGCTTCTTGCCAAAGTACTATTGCGTCTTATATATATCGTTCAACAACTTACGTGCGAAACTGACGGAAAACAGAACCGTCAGATGGCAATCGAGTACATATGCGGGCACCCCTGCTTACGCGCGCCAGCTCCCTTATAATATAAGGCGGCGAAGATGCCATTAGCTTCCGCCCACATTCTCATATCGGAACCTTAAGCTGGATTAAAAATTTCCTTATTTGGAATGCCATACTGGTACCGCCTCAAGTTGCCATCGCTCAGCAACAATTAGTTGAACTGGTAAAGCTGCTATGGCTCCAACCCGCGATCGAAATCGAGCTCCTGCTGAGACGCCTTCGGTACCTCGTGGACGAATCATTGCGGACTATCTTGTCCTGCACCGCTGTCTACAACCGACTGAACAGTTTACTCTAAGCACAGCTGTACGGTTTATGGCTGGCCATCGACTGGTGGCGTAATGATGCGAAGCAACTGTGATTTGGTCGAAGTTAAGTTTTTTGGCTGGGATCCGTTAGAAGTCCCAAAGTCTCGCAATGAAGACTAAGGGCAGGAAGATGCGTTTTGTACTAAGCTAAGAATGACTGGAGGGAAGCGGTGGAACAGTTGGCGACGATTCCTCGATGTAACAGAGGAAGAAGGGCTTCCAGAAGACCAGCGGCCCACCAAGGACGAGTTGAGAGGGATCTATATCGGATGGCCAAAGATGGAGGAGTCTTGATTCTAGACGATATAAAGGCTGAGATACCTTGGGAGATTGGGATATTACGCCTAGTCACAACGATAGAGGAGAGATATCGATTGCTAAGGGACATATTGGGTGCTTTGTATATGAGGATCCGATGACATATCCTGGATTTACTATGTTGCATCCGAGGAAGGTCGATAGAGCTTGATCTTTGTAAGTATATTTCACCATCGTTAGTACTAATTACATGACGTTAACGTTCTTTGCGCAGAGTCAAACTGAGCTCTCTTGAGCAATACCCTGTGCAAAGAGCGGCTATACAACCCACGCTCGACGTGTCAAAGTTCCTCCTATTATCCCGAATGAGAGTCCGTGAATTTTTTACTACAGCTGCATGGCTTTATGCTCGTTTTTAAATCATAAAATTTCCAGAAGTTTGAGCTCAAATTTCCCATGGGACCCTTTTCCAACACATCGACAGATCTGTCGCGCACTCTTAATCCTCCATGATCTCTCATTACTACCTCAATTGAAGACAATCCCACCATCAATAATCAGGGTCTGCCCGGTCATATAATCGCTATCACTACCCGCAAGAAAGCTAACGCACTTGGATACATCCTCCGGAACACTCGTCCTTCCCAACGCAATCAGATCCTCCGTATACTTCTTGATCGTCTCCCCCTTCTGTCTCCCATCCTTCTTTCCAAGCTCCTCATCAATGAGGTCCCACATCGCCGTCCCGACTATGCCAGGCGCATAGCCGTTGACGGTGATCTTATGTTCAGCCATCTCCATCGCGAAGGCTTGCGTAAACCCACGAACGGCAAACTTGGAGGCTGAGTAGTGAGAGAGCGTAGCGAAGGGGCGGAATGCCACAATGCTCGCGCACCCGATGAGCTTTCCGCCACCGCCCTGCTTGATCATCTGCCTGGCAGCTGCACTGTAGCAGTTAAACACGCCGAAAACATTGACCTCGAACATCCTTCTGACATCCTGTTCAGAAAGGTCTAATAGCGGCTTGACTTGCGCGATCCCTGCATTCGCGGTCATCACGTTGAGAGGACCGAGGGTCGCCACGGAAGTGTCAATCAGTTTCTCTACTTGAGAAAGCTTGGATACGTCAGCAGCATATCCGCATGCCGACCGTCCCAGGCCTTGGATTTCTTTCACGGTCTGATAGTTTCGCGTAGTTAGCCATGCTCAATTAAGGGGCTGGCTGAGTGAATCTTACTTCATCAATGCCAGCTTGATTCGCCGGAATATCGTTCACGCAGACATCGAATCCATCTTCTGCGAGGCGAATGGCTATGGCCTTTCCACTGCTTACTTATCAGCAGAGCTTGCGAGTATCTGAGATCTGGTGACATGCATTCCACGTGCAGATCCAGTCACGATTGCAGTCCTCTTTTTGTTATCTCTTGTAGCCGCTGTCCGGCTTTTACTATCTGTGTTACTAGATCTTTTTTCCAGTATTGCACCCCAGCCAGGCGTATGGGAGAAATTGCGCCGGGACATGGACGGAACCACCGAATTCAAACAAATCGCCTTAGATGGACTAAGATATTTCAAGCACCTTGAGTGACGTAGAAGAGACATTTTGAAAAACAGTAACAGAAGAATTTGCGAAGAACGAGGAGCAAGAGACTTTGATTTTTTTTTTCTCGGCAATTACTATCCTGATGAAGCATTCGAGAGGGAAGGAATCCACCACTTTTATAGACGGAAGATTTCACCCGAGATTGTAGGAATGCACAGGAACACCTCTCCAACCATGCATAGTGACTTCAAGTTGTACAGGAGAGGGGTGCTTACTGAGGTACCCCGCCAATACCCCGCATAGGATGTACTCCCAGTTCGGCATGCTGCATTCGCCAGCAGGCGAGTAGATTCCGAACCTCAAGATAGGTACATATCTGTAATAAATACTATTACTTCGAGACAGCCTTGCACAACTCAAACTCGCAACAAGGCTTTAGTACTGAAAATCAAACGGCGTAATTAGTCAGTTGAATGTTTGAGCCTCGTCGTTACTTGCATTAAGCGGGTCCTTGGAACAATCCTTGCCAGTCTCAAAATTTGTTACCAAATATTGCTTAAAAGGATCAAATGGTGTGGTTTGCTGTTGTGGTGGACTCGTGGGCCCCGAGAACACGGACAGATTTGTGAATTTCTGAGACATATTGAGAAGTCGGTACAGAGGCAGTTACATACTAAATAGAAGGACACAAGAATAACAACCGCCTGCTAATACATAGCTACTACCCATCCGGAGTCTACTTATCAGGTGATAGTCTTTTTGAGAACAGCAAAATGTATCCATTTCAGGACATTAATATTTTCGTGGAATCTTCGAATGCTCTCATCACTACTCCGAGTCCACCGATATCCTGAACTCGACATCATCCTCTGTCCCATACAAAGTATCCATATCCCTGATCCAATGGTACAAGCAAGATCCACAACCTGACCTGGCGCCGAACGTGTTCAGTTCAATCAGATAACCCTTTTGCGCATCCTCGTCATACATGACATCAAAAGAGAAGCCCTGTGTGAGCAAGAGCGTGCCCATCTTGCTCGCATCAATCTCCTCCAAAATCTCACCATGGACTCTTCGGATCTCCTTTAGGATATCAACCAGAATCGCATCAATTTCTCTGTCCGAGAACCGCCCCTGCAATACGGAGCGAGTATGCCATTTGTACTGGCTCACAGCAGTGATGCTACCATTTGGTGGAGCGCAGAAGACGCGATATTCGTGTGCGGTCGACATTTTATCGTTGAATGGCAGGAAGTAGAAGTTGATGCCCTCATCTTGACCAGATTTTTCCGTGCGTTTGAGAGCGCCATCAATGGCATTTCGTGCTCGGAAGGAGGACGTGATACGCAGAACCACATCGTCCACGTTGCGAAGGGGTTGAGTGCCGTTTTTGCCGTCTTTCGGAGAACAAGCATCGAGTCGAAGGAAGAGACCTGACGGTGGGAAGACCAGGTGCGAAAATGAGGGCAAGATCTCATCGGCGAGTTCTTCAACTTCATGAAGTAGAGATTTAGCATGTACCTTCCTGATATAACTTTCGTTGAAATTACTGACCATATGTTCGGTTCAGGACGTGAGTATGAACTGTGCTGCTCGAAGCTGCAAAAAGAAGCCTCCAAAAGTCTCAGAATGTCATTGATCAATCATCTCCATCTTTACTCACTGCCCTTGCCTTTGAGTAAGAGCAACTCTTTGAATCTGGTCGCGATCAATGCCCCGAGACCTAGCAATGAGATCGAGCCATGGGCTAAATCTTGTCGGTTCTTCGGTAGGCGCAGCTGTGTTTTCGAATTAGCACAACCTTACTCATTCATATATCAAATCTTGACGTGCTTACTAAGGCCAGGTGCGTCTTGCTCCTTATGGAAACTACTGTTATAATTCTCTGGGTAATCATCAACCTGCTGGGAGGGAACTCTAACAATCCTCATGCTTGCAGACATCTTAGATTGGAAGGTGAAATGGATCGAAAATATCAAAGGTTTAAAGCCGTTAGGTCAAGGGAGGAAATTTCTGAACAAATATGGCTTCACAAGCACCTTCTTTCACTATTCATTAGGAGTTTTTATCCCCGATAGGCAGCTTGCCTCGTGACTCAATTCACCGTTTTCATGGTATCATTCAAAGGACCATTGCTAAATCATTATTTCGGGAACTCCGAATACTCACCATCAAATAGCTCTTGATACAACCTTTCTCAACGTGTATATTACTTCGATAGAAATGACTATGGACGATAATCAAAGCAGTCTAACGGGCGAAACTTTAGATGTACGGAGGTGATCTTTGGTTGCACTAGTATTATGTTACAAGATATAATTCGGAAGCCAAGCCGCTCAAAGTCTATGCGATTAACAAATTTGTGCTTGTTACTGTATTTTCTCCGACGATGTTCACAAAAGATAGAGTGGCGAAATGATCTTAAATAGTCACGCCGGGAAAAAGCCTTGAGGTGGCCAAGTCTTGATGTCTTGGCGCCTATCTTGAAATTGTTCCAAGGTCGAAGGATTGAGTGGGTTCGTCAAATATTTTTCAGGATTTGAATAGAGGCTTTTTGTACATATTTTGGTGGTGCTTCTCGCTGGCTATTTCATCTATTCTTTTGTACATTTTCAGTTCATCATCACTCATTTAGATTGAAAGCATGCAGTTTCACCTCTTGCCAGCCACAATTCTGGTTGGCGTCTGCGGCTTCGTCAGCGCCCAATTCAAGTACCCATACCCAGTGGAGCCATATACGCTCATTGACTACACCTCTGGCAAAGTCGAATCCGCCCTCAACTTCTCAGCAGGTGACAATATATGGGGAGGATGGACTACACCGGTGGGATGGATGTCATTCTTTCTGCTACGATGCACGCACATCCCATCCTCGACACCCATTTACCCATCGAACAGCACCTTCAACTCTAGCGTTGGTCAAGTATCTAGCGATGGCACATGGGAACAAATGATGTTCTTCTCAAGCGGCGCGTTCGGCAGCGGTGTCCAATCTGGCTCTTCGCCATTCCTCGGGTATGATTTCTTCGTTGGTAACGAAACCACGGGGCAGATGTGCTGGTTCGAATTATACCCAGGACATGACGGGCAGGGCGAGTCGTCTGTTAGCGGCGATGGAGCATTTTATTTTGCGAGCATGCCATTTGTGGTCAAGAATATGAGGCCAAGTGGACAAGTGGTTACATGGCGGGATAATGGGACGCCAAGGGGCAAGCCAGTGAAGAAGTTTGGAGGAGGCGCGCAGAGCCCTAACACCACGGACAGTGCAAGCTCGGCTGCAGAGACGACAAAGGATAGTGGTGCGAGCACAGCACGAACCCTTGGAGTCAACGGAGCCTCAGGACTGGGAGTCCTGCTATGGCTATTTGTTGCTGGTGTTAGAGGAATGACACTCATGTGAACAGGAGACACCATGAGTTGCCAGAACTAATTTAATACTTAATGACTGCAGCACAAGTCGCGCCTTCTCTTCGTTCCTTCCAGCAGTATTTCACGCTTTGAGAACGGGCAAGCGGTTTTCCATTTCGATGACGTATACACATTACTATCTACGCGTGGAGAGAGACTGCTCAACAAGTGCAATCGAGTACTGTTACGCTGTAGGTCTTTGTCTTTTTTGTTTTTGATTGGTATGTTCTGAAAGCAAGCCCAACTCTTGATATTTACCAAGAATCGTTCGCAGGTGTATCCTGATTTTCCTATCAAAATCTGGCCAAGACACAAATTTCAAAATTTCTTTACAAATACGGAACCTCAACTGAATTATATGCCTAAATATAGTTCGTTGCACAATTTCCACTTTTGGAGGTAATAGTCAGCTCGTTACCTCTGATAAGATATTAGCGCAGTTTGCCCTCAGCCACTGATCAGGCATCAGCCCCACTGCCAATATATGTTCAGCTTGTCGTTCTCCTTCCTCAGATCTAGTTACGCCATAATTATCAATACTTATTTGCATTTCCACGTGTCTGTATCCTCTATCATGTTGTCCTTTAACATCACTGTCACTGGGCACTCAGTTATAACCCACCCAGCCGAGCTTGCGGTCCTGTCCCTCAGTATTTCCGATACCGGAAAGACTCATACAGATGCCTCGAATTCTGTCAAGAAATCCGTAGGCATCATCGAGGCTTTACTAGGCGATAAATCGAAAACAGGCATCGACGGCGGTATCGTTTCCTGGAAGAAGCAAACCACTCCAACCATTGGGCACGAGAATCGAGGAAGCATGAGCATGAGCAAGAGCCTTCCACGAGTTAGTGCGGGCTTCGAGATCACTTTTCGAGACTTTGTACTTCTGGGGTCGTGGACTGCGAGTATAAGCGCCACGCCTAATGTCAATATCCGAAGCATCACGTGGAAGTTGACGAATGCCACGCAAAAGACTTTGGAGACAAAGGGCAGGAAAAACTGCGTTGAGGATGCCTTGAATAAAGCTCAGGATTTTGCTGAAGCGTTTGGTGCCTGGAGGGAAGCGGTCAAACCTGTTGAACTCCAGGATTCAGACGTCACGACCAGCGCCAGTGCAGAAAATGGGAATCGAGGACTTGGAAGGATAGATTCATATGGCAAATCATGGGAGAGCGGTGATACAATAGTCTTCGTGGATGAGGAGATTCGATTGAAAAGCAGCATTAATGTCAAATTCATAGTCAATGGTATCTAAAGTTATGCAAGCAAACACCAGAATACGCAAAATTTCATGGGTAGCTCCCAAAGACATTACCTCAGAGTCATCACAATAGTCGCCTCCCTTCCAAGTTGGCGTTGTAACATCAAGTATCCTTAGCCTCTAAATCATCTTCGATCCCCACACTATAACCCCCATGCTCTGGGTCCATCGACAACGCGAACCATTTCGATCTTGCAATCCTGCGGAACCCAAAGCTCCGGTAAAAGCGTACCGCCTGATCGTAATGCTCCTTTTTTACCGCCTTCTTCTCCTCCTCATCCAGGCCGCAAGTTTCCATCCAAAAATCAGATCCGATACAGTCGATAACACCCGGCTTCACGACCATCCACGACAGGCCGCCCTTTGTCGCGTTCGCCTTGCGAATCAATTCCAGAAGCAACACGCTCGCAAGCCCCCGCCTCCTATACTCCGCCCCAACATACAAATACGCCAAAATCAGCACCGCACCCTTCGCCATTTCCTGTCCAAAGGGTCCCCCATCCTTCACAATATCAGAATTCAGAGAGCCGGATGCGCAGAAGAGATCTTTTGCAAAAGCCAAAGCGTCGGATTCGCCTTCGTTAAGCTCCTCGACGGCTTGGTAGAGGTTTCCGGGTTTGTGAACGCTATGCCTAAGAGGGGCGAGCGAGCGGTCGAGGTAGCGCGCGTGTGCTTGGCCTATCTCTAAGTCTTTGTCTGTCGCGGAGACGAGGCAGACCAGGAATGTTCGAGCGAAGTGTTGGGTTTTCTTATCGGCGTGAGTTTGATGGATGAGCTCGAAACCTGCTGGGAGACGAGAACCCTGTGCGTAGCATGGTAAAGCTGTTCCATTGGCCCCAGGTTCCTCTTCAATGCTTGCCTCGCGGTCGGCTCTCCGTTGCTCATCTCCTGATTCTAAGGCATAGAGGATTTGTTCTGGAGCATTAGGATCAAGTTGTGCGTGGACTTTACTCACAGTCAGAATGGGATCTGCGGTTTTGCTGCTTCTTTCGATGGCTACCTGTTTCTCAACTCTGGTCAGGAGATACGGCTCTGATGCAGCATGGAGCCGCAGCTTTTGGGCTTGATCAAGGGATTCAAGGCTTCGATGAGAAGCCATCGTCTCGAAATGCGGCATACCATCCACCTCATTCTTTAATTCAATAAAAGGCATCTTGACATCAATGTTAAAATGACCTGGACTTCTCAACTTCCGCAGCGTTAGCTTAGTTAAAACCTCTAGGTATCTTCCCGTATGGAATACTCGTTTCTTGACATGCATAAAATATGAGCGTATTGGACCCATTCTTTTATATCTACGGAAAATATGTATTCACATCTCGACCAAAGCCCTAGGGAAACTATTAGTTTTTTTTTTTAGTTTTTTTTCAACCGTCGCGCACACCAAACCTCCTAGTGTAATCTTATCCTCGCGCCACCACCACCGTTTCCACTATAACATGCTCACCACACCCAGAAATAGATGATCTAAAGGTATAAGAAGGCATATCTAGGTTCCGATCTAAAAATTCTAAAAATTTAAACAGCGTCCTTAGGGTACCACCATCACTCAACGAGCTCATCACCATGGGAAGGAAATTGCCGCCGCCACCAAACCGTCCAGGTAATAACTCCCCAAATATCTTACATGGCAACGGTATCCTGCGTTTCTTGATCCACCTTCCTCCATCCCCTACGGCATCAAAAGAGGCTTATAACATAATCATATTTTATCGTTGAAATAAAAAACATATCCACTCTCCCCTTTTCTAAGCGAGACCGCCAAGAAACCGCCAGAAAAAAAAAAGTCAGGCGTAGGCAGAGACATGTATCTCACTTGATAATTGCGCCCGCCTGACGCTTTAAATTCTGAATCAGGTTGGTCTTACGTAGCGCGGCCGCACTGGTCAAAGATCTCCAAAGGCACGCGACGTATCTAAATTTGTTATCTTAGTAAAGGCTTGATGCCGGCCTAAACCAGGGGTATATTTGCTCACAACAACCACACACGTAGACGAGACGGGCAGGTACTTTCTTCTTTATATTAGTAATTATATATCGCTATATCTATGCTTCTATCTTCCGGTCTACTCTTCCAAACACCTACGCCAAGGCAACGCCTATGCAACGCACACAAAATGATCTGCTCAACGCCTTCAATGCTTCTATCTTACCCGCCTTCGCATCCGCCGTCTACCTAAGGATTGCTCAGATAACTCATCGCGCGCTGCAGCTCCGTACTGTCAGCCCTCTGCGTCGCCGGTTCGGTCTTCAGCGTCTCCTCATCATCCCCGCTATACGCGTAGCGGCTGCGTTGGCGAATCCTCGCGCCAAACACCCAAAACAGGTAGGGGATGGCGCAGCACGCGAGCGCGATGAACGCCAACAGCGTGCTGGCCCACTGGTCGCCGAGCCGGGCGTACATCTGCTCGGTGAAGAGCACGACGGCGGCGCCCCAGAAGGATCGGAGGAACGTCTTTGCGGCGAGAGCGGAGGCCGCTTGGTGTTGGTAGCTGTCGACCAGGTAGTTGTTGGCGCTGTTGTAGAGGAAAATGAAGCCGAATCCCACGGGGAAGCCGGCGATGGCTGGGCCCGCCCACGAGAGGCGCGGGTAGGATGTCCAGGCGAAGATGAAGAGGCCGATGGGGATGAACCAGCAGGATACCATCATGGGTATTAACCGGACTTCTGCTGGTGGGGAGCCGTTGTGTTTGGCGCAGAGCTTGAGGTAGTGCTTGTTGACCAACGGAGCGCAGGCGGCGGAGCAGAGAACCCCTATGGCGATTGGAATGAACATTAATCCCGTGGTGCCTGCCGAGTAACCCTTTCCTCCTTGGTAAATGATGGGATAGGCGACGAAGAACATGTACAGTAGGCCGTAGAGAACGGACATGTACAAGCTCACTAAAAAGACGATGAGTTCGCCAAAGAGCAGCTGGAAGGGCCGAATGAGGAAGATGCGAAGACGCTCACTGAAAGGTCGCAAATCAAGGTCTTGTTCTGTAACATGCTCGCTCTCCCCGGTGCTTTCACGTAGTTTGCGTGCTCGTCGCGCGAGGATGGTAGGTGCGTAGGTTTCGGGGACTGTGAACGTGATGAGAATGTAGACCACACCGGCGAAGATGAGCTGGATCCAGTATAGCCAACGCCATCCTGCCGCATCGGAAAGAAATCCACCGACGAGGGGACCGATTGCTGGACCGATGAAAGGGGCAGCCGAGAAAGCGGCCATTGGAACACCGCGCTCTTCTGTCCTCCAGAGATCGGCTAAGGTGCCGCCGACGAGGGTCATCGGTGCTGAAAAGGCGATACCGTCGATGGCGCGGCAGATTAGGAGGGTTTCTATGTTCGGTGCCACAGCACAAGGGATGATGAAGATAACAGCGAGTAGAAGCGTGGTTGCGTAGATCTTTCTTCGTCCAAGAACCTCAGATAGAGGAGCGAAGACCATAGGACCTGAAACAATCAGTACCATTGTTCTGTCAAAACTTGCGTCTCGAGCTTACCTAGACCAAAGCCCACCACAAAAATGCTGATGCTAACCAGCCCAATCTCCTCTGAGACATTAAATTCCCTTTCCACACCTGCGATATCTGCCGTGATTACTGAACTTGCAAAGGCAACCACGAAACAAGTGACCGCCACCACCATCGTACAGTACCATTTATACGCTTTGCTCCAGTTCTTGGGATTTTCTGGGTCATTTGGCGTAAAAGTGACAAGCTTGTATTCTCTCTTCCCATCCCCGGCTATAGGACCTGGTATCTCGCCTGAAGGTGCAGTTGTTGTGTATTCGGCGAGGTTTGCGTTGGCTGTAAGTGTTCGATATGGGAGGTTGACGTCCAGGTTGGGGTCACGGGCTGCTTTGTGAGAGGCATGTGTGTGGACGGGATGGATCTGAGAGCCATTTGTGGTAGCGTGCTGTAATGACACATGAGTTGTAGTTGGTTCTTGTGTCGTAGCTATAGGTGCAAACGTGGTATCTGCTCTTGTTTCTGGCATGTTTAGAAACTATATATATGAAATAACAAATATTCGAGATATGTGATGATATCTAAGCAAGAAGCTGTGCTCCAACACTGATGTAGTACAGAAGACCTCGGGCATCCACATCCTTATATATAAGCACCTCTAACCCCTGACTCTGATTCATTTTTAAGTATGACCTCCTATCAAAATCCTGCAAACCAAATGGAACAAAGATTTGATAGAGCACTACTTAGTGTTCCACAAAAAGGGGACTGATATCTCACACCATTGGTCTCTGAGGCGTGATGTCTTGGCATTTCAGGACATATCTCGGCAAGTATGGAAAACACCCAGACGGGGCGACCAGCGATGCACCTCTGTCAGCCATATCCGGCACCTCGGCAGGAGGCTTAAATATAAACGAGCCAACAAAATGGTAAGAAAGAATCTTTATGGAGAAAGTGCCAGAAAAGATATCAAATAACATCACTCGTGTTCCGTAAGGAGAGCCCCCAAAAAATTTCATCATCGTGCATCTCGATGGGGCGTCCGCATTTCGCATCTCTAGACAGCGGAATGAAGCCGCATACGATAGTTACGAGATGGTACTTCTTGTCATGAGTACATAACAAGCTGCCTAAAAGAATGACTCGTCAGCCACAATGCAGATGCGAATAGACTTCAGGCTAAGGACTATCCTTTTTTTGGTGGGCCTCCGGAGCCCTGTATCTACCTTCAGGCCACATCATTTTTTTTGCCGAACCTCAAAACCTCAAACTTTGATAAATGTTAAAATTATTTATTATTACAACAACCAGATATTGTACAAATGTATATTAGTTGTATAATTATTATTATATACATATTTAAACTACTGTAATATATTTACCGCTTAACTACATTTCGTACAACTAGAAAACTTTTAATATATTGTAATTTGCTTTTTAGTTTTACTGTAAACAGCTATTTATTTTAAGCACTACGTAAAAGTAAAGCAATAGTTTAAGTGCTACTTAACAATCGACGTTTAAACTCGTACAACACAGCTAAACTATTTACTTATGCTAAAAATGTTTGCGAACAAAAAAAAATTTCGTACAAACTTAAAAAATTATAAAGTTTTTTTTGTTTTTAAATAAAAGCAACAACGCAAACGGTTTACGTTCGCTTTCAAAAGCATTATTATCGATAAACTTTTCAACGTTATTCGAAAGTAAACTAAACGCACAACGTGCACTGTAATTACGCTACTTGCAGTTACTGCAAGCATTATTAAAATATTTTTATACTGTACAACATTTTAAAAACGAACGAAGTTCGCACTTTTAGTACTTCGCGCAGTTATTACAAACAAAAACACTAGCTTTTTGTATTAAAATAGCATTAATGTAAAACGGCCGGTAAGTAGCAATTTGCTGAAATATAATAGCTTTTTGTACAAAAAGCATATTATGTTTTAGTATAACTAAAACTGCTTATTGCAAATTGTTATAAACTAGCGAAACTATTTGCTAGTTAACTACAAAAAAAACAGAATAATTCTGTAAATTAAAGTTAGCAGCAACAACAGCAGCAACAGCGTTATACAGAATTATAGTTTTAATATTGTACGAATATTAGTCAGCTACGATTTCGTACAAAAATCCGTTTTTTTACTATTACTTTTACTTACATAATAATAATAGTAATAATAATAATAATAGTAATAGTAATAGTAATAGTAATAGTAATAATAATAATAATAGTAATAATAGTAGTAGTAGTAGTAGTAGTAATAGTATTGCTGCTGTTGCTTTAAATAACAGTTAACTAACTATAAACAGTTTCGTACGAAATTGTTACACGTTTTTATTATACAATCAAAGAAATACTTATATTATTGTTATTATTGCTAAAAAGAAAAAAAGAAAAAAAAAATAAAAAGTAAAAAGCAAAACAATTTCTAAACTAAAAAAAAACTTACTTAAAAAAAAACAGCAAAATCAAAAAAGCTTATATAACTATTGTACAAACTGTTTAATTTCAAAAATAACAATAACTACAAACTTCTAAAACATTTTCGTTCGATAAAAAAATAATCAGTTAGCAATTTTTGCTTTTAAACTCGGCTATATTTTAATTTTAATACTACTACTTTGTTAAATTAGTTTTGTGTTTTTTGTATAAAATTTTCGTTATACGAAATTAAATCTAAATCGAATTCAGCAAAAATATTAAATTTTTACTGTTGTTTTTGTTTGATTTTAAGCTTTACGTTAAGCTTTTTATTGTTAAATTTTTTTTGTTTAATTTTCGTACAAAAAGCCGGATTTTTTTTTTTTTTTACAGCTAGAATTAAATAGTAAAAGTATTGCTACGATTTTTTTTAACTAAATAAAATGCAATAGCAGTTGTTAAGCCAAAAAAAAAAAATTTTAATAAAGAATTATTTTTAGTATTGTACAAAATTGTTTTTTCAATTTCTCGAACAATATATATAATATATTGTACGACTTTAGTTTAACTAGTTTTTAAATATAGTAATTCAATTAAGTTTTAAACAGTTAAAATGTTTTAAACTAACAACTAAATAGTTACTAGTGCTTTGTTGTAAGTATTTGTATTTAAACCGGTACTAATTTTATAGTTGTATAAAATGTAATTTTTCACGAATTGTTTAATTTAACTGTAAACTATTACAGCAATTAAAATACTTGTAAACTAAAACTTTAACAAATTATAATTTTCGCTATTGTTTTTTAGCTGTAACTGTAATAAAACATTGTATAACTTACAAAAATTAGATTTATAATTATTAATATATATATTTGTATTTCGTACAAACATTATATTTTACAAAATTTTATTTTTTTGCTAATTTCAGTTATAGTACTTTTTTTTTCGATTTTTATTAAACGTATAATAAATCGTTTAGTAAATATTACAATTGTAAAATTTTAAAAGCTAAGTAATATTATACAAAATACAATTTAATTTTAAGTATTAAAACTTTAAATACTAGTATATACTTTAACTTTTGTAGTATTTTTTTAACGAATATACTAATTAATAAAATCTTTTTTAGCTTTTTTAAGTCTGTTAATTTTAGCTAGTTGTACGAACTGTGTATTTCGCTAAACAATTTACTTTGCATTTAAAATTACAATACTCGATTATTGTTAAACAAAAAAATTGTCGTATAAATCAATAATTGTACAAAATGCATTGTACTCGCCGTACTAATCAATATTATTATTATAGCGCGTACAAGTAACTTAACAAAATATAAACTATATAAACAGTTTAAACTTTATTAGTTTAAATAAATTAATATAAACGTTGTACAAAGTTAGTTTTTTAATATAATTTTATAATCGTTCGGCAAAACGTTTTTTTTAAATAACTTAAAATAATTTCGTTTATACGCTAATTAAGCATTAATTGCATTACTAATATTTGTATATTTAACGTTTTTTTTAATTACGTTATACAATAATCTTTTGTACGATTTAATGTTTTTATATTTACTTTCCGGTTTTATAGTTTTTAGCAGTTTTAGTTGTAAACTAAAAGTCAAATAAGCTTGTACAAACTTTCGTAATATATAATATATTTGTACATAAAGCATATTTTCAGTTTGTTAGCTATTAGTACTAACTTTTTAACTAGCAGCAGTAAGCTAGTTTAAGTTAATATTAACTTTAAAAAGTTTTGTACAACAAAAGCTTAATATTGCTAACAACAAATATTTATTTATATTTATGCTAAGTATATTAGTATCGTACAGTTAATAATTAAACTGCAGTTTACTTTATTTTTTTATACTGTTATATATTTTTTTAGTAAATTTAAAATTAATCGATATTTCGTATTACAAAACTTTATTAACTGAATTTTCGTACAATTGTTTAAGTCGGCTAAAAACACTGTTTAGCTTATTTGGCTGTTTACGAATTTTGTAAATATTTTATAGTTTTTTATATTTAAAAGCAGTTTGTTGTACAATAAGTATATATATAGCTTATATAGCAATTCGATTAGCTAAATTGTTTTTGCTAAATACATTATTTAAAAAAAACTTTTAAAAATAGTTTTATATAATATATTAGCATTATTTTGTTGTACAAATACATTTAATTTACTCGCTAAAAATATAGTTTTGATTTTTGCAATTGTAACTACTAAAATTCGATTTTTTAATTATTTGTACTTAATTTGTACACAAAACAATTACGTATTTAAAATGTCGAGTTTAATTGTACAAATCAAAATAAAACATATTGTATTTTTGCTAAAATAAACGTTTTTTTGCTTCGATTACATCGTACGATATATAAGCAATATTTTTTGTTAATAATTGTATATAAATATTAATAAATTACAGTATTTGTTGTACGACTTGAAATTTTTATATATATTTAAAAAATACATTAAAAATATATATTAATACAAGCGTAAATTTTAAATTTTTAAAAAAAAAGCTTTTCGTAGCCGTTTAAAAACTATACGTAATTTAAGCTAAAAACAATATATTTTTTTTTTTTTGCGATTTGCATTTTTTGTACAAACTTAAACTTCTGTTAAATTAAAACGTCGTACAATTTTATACAGCCGGTTTTAAGTTGTTAAATATTTTTTTTTGCAAAACTATTATTGCAAAAGCTTTGCGCTATATTTATAAATTTAGCCAAAATCAAAAGTTTGTTGTATAATTTCTTTTAAATGCCGATTAGCTTCGATTCGTTGTTGTATAAACATTTTTATTATACAACTAATAACTTTACGAATTCGAGCAACTTAACGTTTAAATATTTGTATATTTTGCTTTGTTAAATATCGTACGATACGCAAATCAGTATAAAACTTCTAAAACAAAGTAGCAATTTAAATTTTTAGCTATACAGTTTCTTGAATAATATTTCGTTTGCTAATATTCTAAAATTGTAATCGACAGTTAATCGTACGATTAAACACTAGCTAATAAAATTGATTTGTTAATCGTTCAGCAATTTGCTTTTTAGTTTTATTGTTAATTGTAAACTAATCAATAATATCATTTTT
Source organism: Bisporella sp. PMI_857 (assembly GCA_021307315.1). Lineage (NCBI taxonomy): Eukaryota > Fungi > Ascomycota > Leotiomycetes > Helotiales > Helotiaceae > Bisporella > Bisporella sp. PMI_857. The sequence goes on from JAJSPD010000049.1 coordinate 131,206, forward strand.
ATAATCATCTAAATTGATAACTATAGAAAGCATCGTACGAAGTGTGGTTGAAGTATAGTTGTTGTGTAGTTCCGCAACATGAAAGTTTTTAAGGTTTTGAGGTTTTGAGGTTCGGCAAAAAAAATGATGTGGCCTGAAGGTAGATACAGGGCTCCGTAGGGCCACCCGTCCCGTAGACCCACAATTGGACCCAACAGCTTGGCATGGTAAATCGCCATGCCATCACACAACCGGAGGACAATCGGGACACCAGGGAGGGCCAACTGGCTTCTTATACCCGAGGTGGAAGTCTGCCGAAGTCGCAGAAGTCTTATCGTTTAGCTTACCGACCACAGTGGTGTTCTAGTATCTGAACATCTCTCTTTTCCAACTTAATGTGTAAACATCATCATGAGGCAATCATCGCAGAGAACTTATACCGCTTCTCCTCGTTATCCACAATTCCAATAGTTCCATTCCCAGGGCCCTTTTCGAAATGCCTTGCTGAAGTTTCAAATCCCGGATCTGGCAAATAAGCTACTGGCACCGCCGATGTTATCTTATTCCCGAATCTCCATCCCAGGCCCAGAATTCGAAAGATGGCTGTCTTGAACATCGCAGGAGCGGATAAATAACGGCCTAATTATATGACAAGCTTAATTGTCGAAGGAGCGCCATTCCAAGCCGAGATATGGAAGCGCCAGATAGAGATCTGGATGTACTGGCGCAAAAGTGAGCTAAAAGGTTTGCACCGTCGAGTATGTTGGCATCCCGGTCAATCTAAAGCCAATAACGGATCAGTTGTTAGATGATCTCCGAACCACGAAGGTGCGGAAGTTGTGTACCTCTTACAGCATATAAAACGCTGTCGGATGCCTTACTAGCAAAGTTCCATGATCAACATCCCTTCCTTCGTCTTCAGATGTACGTCCCAAGGTCGAGATTTCCATGAATAGTTATCCGTGCCATAACGCCATCCACTAGACAGTGCTGGGAATCGGGTGTTCGAAATTATAGGTGGACCATTAAGAGTAAACTTTGACATAATATCAACTGTGTTCTTGAGCCCAGCATGATCTAGAGACTCCTTTCTCTTAGGCTGATGCAGTAAACAGAGAAGAGAAAGTGTTCTTGAGAGAGAGTTGGCTTTTGTTTTTAGCTCAGACTATTCTAGGTACAACACGAGGTGCAGGTTACAAAGTCGATTGGAAAAGGTGCTCCTTTTTGCATGTAGGTATAAAAAAACGCATATCATCGTCAAACATACGCGTTGGCTTCATGCCTGAGGTTAGTGAAGCGTAAATTTCTACCTTTTCTACAAAACGATACAAGTTATCAGCAGCCCTATTAACCCAATCCAATTTTCAAATACCATGGCCAAATTCATTTGCATCCTGAGCCGATATCTAGGTCTTGGTCTCCTCAACCGTTGCCACGTTATCCTTCTGCCCAGCGACATGAGAATCCATCGCCTCCAGCGCATGCTCCTTATCGCTCACCACCGGCTCAACACCCACCTTTGTTTCGCGTCGAACGTCCATAACCTCCTTGTTCCAGATATTCACGTAAAGCGGATAGATCCAGGCAGCAATGAAGCCTCCCATGGGAATCAGCATACAAGTATGGAACGCTTTCTTGCTATTCCTCTTCTGCAAGTGCGTCGCAACTGCTCCTGCCATGGGAGGGAATACAGCACCGCCAGAGATGGCTGCGACGATGAGGGAACCGCCTGTCTTGGTGTGACGTCCAAGACCACGTAGGCCGAGCGTGAAGATTGTAGCAAAGCAGGCGGACTCCCAGCAGAGGACCATGCATAAAAGGCCGATGGATGCGTTACCGGTTGTCTGGGAGGCGGCAAGCACGAAGACGAAACACATACAGAGGTATAGAGCGAGGACATAGCGTGGCTTGATGGCTTTGATCGTCATGAGGCCGCCTGCCAAGAAACGATTGAATGCGTATAGTCCTTGAGCTGCCGCAAAAATATCCGCTATTTATTGATTAGCATAGGCTTTTCTAGAAGTATATAAATGCAAGTCTTACAGCCCTTCGCAGCAGTTGTGCCAGCTTCCTTGCAAAAGTTGACAAAGTAGTTTGCGACCGCAACTTGAGCACCAACATAGCAGAACTGGCTCCAAACAGCAAGGAAAAGATTGATTTGCTTTTTGAATGGTCCGGGATCAAACTCCGCGATCTCCAATTCCTGCGTGCCCATATCTGCATCTGTGATCTCAGGCATAGGCGCCACAAAGAACAAAACAATCAACAGGGCTACAAAGCCTGCTACACCAAGGTATGTCCATTGCACGTTCTTAAGTCCCTCGTCTGTGTTCACAGTATCCGCAAAGAAGACCCTCGATGCAAGAAGCGGAGCAACGAATGAGCCAACAGCTTGTACAGCTTGCGCGAGATTAAGTCTGATTTCCGAGTATCGAGGAGGACCGCAGATGGAGAGGAACGGATCAGCAGCTGTCTCAAGCGTAGAAAGACCAGCACCAACGATGAACATGCTCCCGCAGAAACCGCCGAAGGAGTGTTTTACACCGCTAGGCCACATCATGAGGCATCCAATCGCCAAAATGCAGAGCCCAGTCATGAATGTCACACGGAAACCCCATTTTCGGAGGATATAGCCGGAGATTGTGGGCGGGCAGAGGAAGTAGGCACCAAAGTAGGCGGCGGAGAGGCCAGAGGATCGGGAGGGTGTGATGTTGAGAGTTTCTTGGAAATGGGGGTTGAGGACATCAAGCAGACCGTATGCGAAGCCCCTGGTGATGGGTTAGGTAAGGTTCGAGGGTAAAAGAGTAAGAGGGCGGCCTACCATAGGAAGAAGAGGATCGTGACGAGGAAGTTAGGCACGAGGGATTGTCTAAGGGTGAGATGCACGGCAGAAGTGACCTCGTTATCGTCGACCGTGATCTTGCGTTTCCAGATCGCCATCTTTGCCCCCGTCGGAATCACTACGTGAGATCTCCTTTCGGCAGCTCAAATCAAATCAAAATCTTGACCGTTGGTATTTGCTCAGGTCGTCTTCAAAGTGAAGGTGAAAACTTGTGCGTTGTCCGCGTAAAGGTGAGGTGGCAGGCTGGTAGGAGGTCATCCACGTTCCACAAGGGAGCAAAGCGGCCATTTATCACGACGCAGCAGTGAAATGTCTCTGACCTACATGAGCTACCCATACCTCTCCTGCCCATTCACACCACGCCGTCCCCATAAGCAAACCATTCACTCGGGCCAAAGCATCACGAGTCTTTCCCCATATTACTCACGCGTCCCCGCTCCTGTTGTGAAACGTGGTATAGTGTCCGATATACGAGTCTGACTGCTTTGAACATCAGCGCCCCAGAGCACAATTCGGTCCTCCCTTTCCCCGAGCCATTCCTCATACGTCTGGATGGGTGTTTGTTCGATGCTTGAAGAACATGGGGAACATAGAGCTACCCCAGATGGCTTGCATGGGGTGGTAGTGGAAGTGGGGTATGATTTGCAAAGTTTCTGGGGATGATGGCTTTGGGTGGCTTGTTGATTCGCCATGAGCTGCAGCGAGGGAGGTGCCGAAGAAGAGCCGGCAATCCAAGACAAGAGAGGGGGAAACAGCCTTGTTTACATACAGACGTCGACCTATGCAGGTGATGCTTGCTTTTGATAAGGGGGAAGCCACTTGAGCCTCTTCATTCAAAAGAGATATCTCTATGTGCTCATGTTATGGCTTTGATTTAAAAGCACCAATACACCAAACTCACTCAAGCAAGCTTTATGAACGAACTCTTAAAGTTTTCAAAATGAATCTCGTGAGATGAAGTGGTAGGCTCTCGTCAAATGAGATCCATCGCTCATCGTGAGCTTGTGAACGAGATTTATAAATCCGAGTCATCTGCACTCATTAAGCCAAGTTCCAGACTGTCCACCAGACTCTTGCTCACAGCCATTTCCCTAAAACTAACCCGCTTCGTCCACCAGTCCAGCCATCCTTCTGCTCTCGCTCCTTCCTCAGGATCCAGCAAGCCAGCACTAACATCGACCAGATCTGGTCTCTCAGCTATACGCGGGTTAGTCCCCAATATGCCATTGCTTTGTGCATGTTACTTCAAAGAGAATATACAGACACGGAGGAGAAAGGCAGCAGGAGATAAATCTAAAGGAGCTCACTTACCACAATGCCAGAAAACAGTCGCACCACAAGTGCCGCAAAACTCTCTCCACACTCCCTCCGAGCTATCATATCTTTTCAGGGTGCCGAACTTATAGTCCAGTGGCTCTCCATCTCCCTGGAAAATATTGCATTTAGGGACGAAAGCCCAAGGTTGAATCTCAAAGCCGTCTTTGCATCAGCACCACAATGACCTGAAGCTTAGGTCTCCTTGGGAATAAAGATAAAAATAAAGTGGCTTGGTACAAGCTTACCCAGAGGCCAGACGACAAGACTTGCATGTACAAGTGCCAGCCAGATATTTGGTATCGTTATCCCTCAACCACCACGTCTCATTCTCAGGATTTGCCGACGATGCACTACCATGATACGGAACCATCAAATCCGGAAACGGGCTCCAAACCTTCCTACTCTCCTCGCCCGGCCTCGAGATCCAAAACCTCACGCCCCCACAATGACAGCTCCCTTCGAGCCTCTCCTTCTCCCTCCCCTCCCCTTCCTTCCTTTTCAATTTCCGCAGCTGACTAGGCGGGACCTCCGTCCCGCTATCCTGCAACAACCACCTGCTCAGCGATCGCTCGTGGCCCGCCGGATCATCAAAGGCGGTACGCAACCAGATAGAAACACCACCATCCAACGTATCCGCCACATACTTGCACCCCGACCACCTGATAACACCCTCCGTCCTATCCCACAGCCCCGTTGCAATGCTATATATCCTGCCCTGCCCTTCAGGCTTCTCCCTCCCGACCGCAACATGCGCGCCGCAAGTCCCGCAAAAATACCTCGTCAACGCATCCGACGTCTTGTAGCTCACGAGTTTATAGGCGTCCGGGTCGAAATCGTAGTCTGACGGGTCCAAGGAAGGGTCCTTGGCCAAGTTGATGTACGAGATGCCTACGGAGCCGGAGAGCTTGCGGCACGTGGTGCAGAGGCACAGAGCACGGGGGAAGGGGAGGGCGGACGCGGGGTAAGACCATGTGTAGGAGAAAGCTCCGCAGGCACAGGCTGCTGTGATTGGATCGGTGGGCTGAGGGTTCTTCATGGCGATTTTGAGGGTGGCATGCGAATGTAGGTATATCTGGTAGGGTCCAAATCTAGATGTCGTAAGTGGGGTTGACGTCCCGTCCGCAGCGTCAGGTCTTCGAAAAAAAAAAGAATCTGATGATGAATAGGGCCAAGCAAATGTAGCGTGATAGACGATGGCACTTGCCAGAGGAGATTGTAGGTTTGAAATGGCAGAATAGAAAGTAAGGACGGAGTTGATAAAGCGTGAGCTAGGTTCTTCGCAGTCCATCAATTTGGTGACGCAGTATCAAATGCAACGTTGTAAGCACGGGATAATTAACAAAAAAAACTCAAGCAAGGAAAGGCAACCAACAAGAGTAGAATCAAAAAGCTCACGAACGCATGGGAAACACATGATAATCAGCACAAGTCTTTCATTGACTTTATTATTACCTCCCCGACCACCCCTTCCACGGTCACCTGTTCCGCCGTACTCTATGTCACTAATTAAATTCTATAGCGACAGTATATCCCTTCCACGCCGGCATCCAATATCTATGCTCTACCTTTCTCTCCCAGAAAAGTGATGCTCCGTCCGAATGTCCCATGGCCGCCAAAAACACCTCTCTCCGGCAATTACCCAAATCAACACCGGACTCAGATGTCGGATTTATATTTAGCGAATGTTTTTTTGCTCCAAGCAAATAATAATAGTAGAAGGATCTAAGCTTTTACAAGCAAAGAATGCACATGCGAGCCCGGCCAGAAAATTCCAATCCTCTTCTAACCCCCCGAGAGAATGGCTGGCGGTTACTCTAGCGATGGTATTGTACACAAAAAATGAGCTCTGCGCTAGCAGAGCAGAGAAGCGAACGTCGAAGATGAAGGCCGTGATCAATGGATTTCGAGGTCGTAGGAATTGAGGTCATTGAGTTGATCATAGCAGATTATCATTAATATGTTCTTGGAAAAGGGGTCCACAAAGTTCCACGTCTTTGCTTCTGGTGAGGTAGAAGAATTTATACAGAGCGGATTTGGAAGCGGAGTGAGAATCTTGAGGATGGAAAATTCGCTCATATGCTAAACGCCGTAACATGATGATGCCGTAAATCGTGAGACTCGACAGGGGTCGATGTCGAGCTGGTTATGTTGTACTTCGGATGTGTGGAAAGCTGTATGACTATCTAAAATCGCTAAGTTCCGTGTCTGATGCTTGAGATGCCAGAGTATCTCCTTCCCATGAAGAATGGCTCTCATCCACCGGGCTGCGAGATCCCGAAGAGATGGAGGATGACGAGCCAATAGTCCACTCGTCACCGCTATCATGTCTGAAGTCGTCGCTACCAAAGACTGTAAGTCCATATTCGTATCCATTGCTAGGCGCATCTCCGAATTCGACATAATCGTACTCCCAGCGGAAGCTCTTGTCCATTTGCACCCTGGGCAAGAAGTTTGTCTTCGCGATATAGAATGCGATGGCGGCTAAAATTCCGCCAGCAACCAGATCAACCGCGTAGTGGTGCGAAAGATACATGGTTGCCCACCACATCCACATAGCATACCCAATTACAAATGGACGTAGCTTGGGGAAGCAATGGCTCATAAAGAGGGCTTCTAAAATCGCGTTCCCAGAATGTAGTGATGGAAACGCTCCGAACACCAACGGCGATGCGGTGAAGTTCGTTGTATACATATCAATACCAAACAGTTGATCTATGCGTCTGAGTCCAGCTGGTGACCCCTCCATGGAGTAGTTTGCTGGCGCAAGTCCATACATGTTTTCGTACCATGGAGGCGAGCATGGGAAGATCAGCTGAATCGCAACCCCTAGGATATTCAAGTACCCGAAAGTTTGTGCATAAACAGGTACTGTTCCCGGTGCAGCAAACAGGAACATGAAGATAGCCCAAATTACAGGTCCGCCAAAGTGTAGAATACCATATGGAAACCATGCCAGTACATCCAATACCACGAACTGATGTGCCGAGAGGATGTTGCTTAAATTGGCACCGTAAAATATGTTTTCGAGGGCTGGCAGAACCTTCACCCAGATGTGTGGTCTATAATCAGCTGGAATGAATCTATTCGACCAGTCAGTCCCGAGATCTGCAATCAAAACCGCCGCCGATCACTGCCCAGACTGGCCCCAACATTGTGCATGAAAATGTTTCGAAAAGTGTTTTAATAGAAGTGGCTTACCTAGCATTGAAGAAAAAGACGAGCCAAGTAGCTATAGGGAGGAAAGGCAAGAAAAACTGCCGTGTTGCGGGCATAAGCAAAAGTCCTATAAGCGCACATGCTGCGCCCGTCTTCATCAGCGGCCCTGGTGCCTGGCTGATGGAGAGCGAGAACACCGCGATGATGATTAGAACCAGATACTTTGCATCGTACACTGACCACCTGTGTGCTCGTAGTGCCTTTATTGTATCATGAGGGTTAAATGACGTTTCGATGGAGGCGATGTTAGAGGCAGGCGAAATAGCAGAGCGGAACTTGGAGCGTAACCGTCTGCGATATCTGCGCGGTATGGGGTTCAGTATTGAGGGCCATGAGAAGGGCATGTTGACTTTGGTGAAGGTAGATGATATGTGTGAAGCGTAAAAGCTCGAATCCGGCATGACCTTTTGGTTGTAAGAGCCGCCCGAGCAGTTGGTGGTTCGGATAGGGACTTTCTTGACGGAAGGCCGGATGCGCTCGGGGGTTAGCTAGGTGGCGGGATATATAAGGGGTAAGGTCGTGGTAGTATGCTATGATGTGCACATGAAGTCGATATTTGGTTGTTGGTGGTGGTGGTGAAGGTATGGTGTGTTGAGAGAGAAAGGATGGACAACGAGGAGAGAGTAAGAGAGAGGATTTAGGGTTGCGAGGTATGGAAATGAAGAGCGGAAGCGTCGGGGATGTTGAAGGGTGTTTTGGGGGGCTTGCACTGTTCTGGGACTGGGAAGCTTAGACGGGTAGTGCTAGGCATATGCTTGGCAGATTATCACCCAATTTACTGGTCGCTAATAAAAGGCTGACAACCTCCCTTCCCCCCAGTTACTTTAGTTTACCACCAGCCACAAAGGCGCTGTAATTTAGCTGTGAGTGCACACGCCAGTTCAAGATCAAAGGGGGGAGAAGCATTATTGAACGACAAAGGCTGATATTTTTTATTAATACCTTATATGATGAAGACGAGTTAATAAGTGCTCTCACAATCAGCCTTATCTCTCTCTCTCTTTTCTCTTTTCTATCTTCTCTTCCTTTTTTCATGTGCTCTTGCATTTTACCTAGGCACTAACTACACTGACAACGGTACTTATCTTTCACCATACACCTCCTCGCGGGTAGATCCAGGCCTGCTGGCTTTCTTGATAATCACAGAGCAGAGCAGAGCAGGGCAGAACAAGGCCAGCAGGCATTGCATTGACCCCACCCCTTCCTGTGCCATGCAAACGGATACCACTCACACAAAACTTGTGATCCGAGCGTGAAAACGCCGTCTGTGACTGGTCACAATCCATGGCACTTGCTCACCGTTATCGTGGTCGGTAATCAAATTATAGGAGGGTATGTATAATATCATCTGTATTTGATCTGCTCGAATCTCCAAGTTTGCGGCGAGGATGCCCAATCTAACACGATGAAGTTGCACAATTGTCCTTGCATGCAAAATATATTAATATTCGCGCAATTCAAAAGCTGTTTCGTCGCAGTTAACGGTGGGCTGTTGTCGTCATACAATGCTGACATGCACGTCAAAGCCATACATATGGCCATCTTTGAAGCCGCACTTGTGAAGTCTTGGAGGTGTATCCTATCAGCCACACCACTCGATCAAAGCAAGCCGAGTCGCACGACATCTCTTATGTAACCTGCGAACTCACCACTCACCTTCATTCCTCCTCCTCCTCTACCCAAGAACATGATACAGAGGCCCGTGTGCCACAAAAACCTTAAGACCACACCATCCTTCATGGCTATGGTATTATGCACATCAGGACACGCGTTTACTAGAAAACATTGGCGTTTCTAAAAGCGTATTCAGGATTGAGCAAGTCTGTGGCTGTCGATGAAACCAAGCTTCCTCAGCCTCACTCCCAACTCTTTTCCTAACCTTAGCATCAAACCAAACCCCATATATTACCGCATATTTTTCCTCAGCCCCGGCATTATGCTTCTGGATACCGTAAAATCTGCAATGCAGCCCAGAGATGCGAACAGAGTCATCAGCTAACCGAAATCTCGCTTCGAGCCCTTCCCTTCCCTGATTCGTTGACATCGGCATATAGAACACAAATTCGCGAAGCGCCGTACCAGCGCATGGTTGCTAAGATCCCTAACGTTCGAACAACAGCACGTTTGCGAAAACCCCCCCCGCCTCCCCAAAAAAAACCCCAAAAAAACTCTAGAACAAAAGAACAAAAGGACATTGATGTCAAACAAAAAACTATCATTTCCCATCATCTATATTAAACGACGAATACAGTCGGCCTTTTTTTCTGTCACGAAGCTCACATCCCTGAGAAGTCTTACCTAAGGCACCCACCCCAGTATCCCCCCCCAGTCATATCCACAGATCATCACCATCCAATTTCAAAAATTTTCGCAATTCCGGTCGCTCAAAAACAACGAACGAAGGGGGGGGGGGGTTTTTTCTCTCATCCCCGCCGCTCCTCTCCTGAAATCTCCCCAACTTATTGCCGGGTATTGCACGAAAAAAATATTATTCAGTTGGGGGGTTGCGAGTTTTATGCAGCGAAAATATGAGGTCAAAAAAAAAAAAAAAAAGATATGCAAAAAAAAGGGCGGCTTCGGCAAATTGCGAGCTCCCCGAATGGAACTTGTAAAGTCCCGAGTCCCGAGCAGGGATCCTCACATTCTGGCCGCGGGAGTCAAAAAATGTGGCGTCGAAAGCGGCGCGAAAAAAAGGTTAAGATTGGCTGGCTCGGAATATATTAATAGGGGGGATCCATTGGGTTGATGAGAAAAACGCGTCGCGTAGGATGGTTTAAGTTGGGAAATGTTAATTCACGCGTTTCGGATTGCAGGATATTTGATTAAAAGGTGACGAGCTGAGAGAAAGCTATCCAGGGACCGGAGTAAGCGGTTTCTTTGATGAACTTGAGAGTGGAATTTTCCACGCTCAAGTATGACCCAAGCCCCAAAGTTGATTTTGTCTCCTCTAAAGGAACTCCCATACTTCGTGAGAGAGTTGAATCTACACATTTACACATCCCAAGCCTTTTCCTCCTATATCATCTTTTCCCTAATCCAAACTTAGCTGATGGCCCTCATCGTCAACTCTACCGTCGCGAAAGTGCCCGCGCTGACCGGCATGGCCCTCAACAATGTTGGCCCGATGCCCTTCCAGAATCCCCTAACGCCCTCCGCTCTGAATGTCTGCGCAAAGCAGTCCCGCATTGTCTTGAACTTCCGATCCGCGCCAAACCCATCACTTTGCATCTTGCTCTTTACCACATCCAAAGGATAACTGGCCAACCACAACGCTTCTCCTGCTAAGCCGCCATAGAACGCTACCTTGTAGGACGAGATGTCCTTGCGCTCGATCTTGTTGCGTGCTGCATCGCTATTCATCAAATATTCGAATGCGAGGAACCAGACCCCATAGGCTTGGGCTTCACGGAGGATGGTGACAGCCTCGCCGCGGTAGAGGCCAGCAAGGACGCCCTGATGAGCCGAGAGCTTGCGGACGCAGTCTAGTGGTCCCGAGTATAGTCTTGCTGCACCATGAGGTTGTGTCTGTAGCCGGATTCTCACGTGCTCAACCGGACCCGAGATCACAGAGTTTGCAACACCAGCAAACGCACCGGCAAGGTAGTATTGGCCATAGCTTAGATTGGTGTTTAATGGATTCTTAGACGCGTTGTATTCTTCGAGACGCCGACGTGCTTGGTGGAAGGCGCCAAATTGTACAGACACGCAGGCACCGATTCCGATGAGCGGTGTGAGGGTCCCTTTGTAGAATGCAAGCGCGCCCTCATTCTTATAAATAGATTGCGCAGCTACAAGAGCATTTGGATACGCATTGGAGGTCTGGAGCCGGACTTTGACTATATCGAACGGTTGACCTGCGTATGGTTAGCCAAAGGTTACTTTGCTTTGTGCTATAAGCATAGTAGAGAGGAATATATTATGATATTTCCAATCTCCAGAATTTTAGGATCCCAAAGAGAAGCTCTCTTGTACATTCAATGTGCAAGACATGTCGGACTCCCCCACCGTTGTTTTCACGTGATAATAGTAGAAACTCGGTGAAAAGATAGAAAGTCTGAGACAGCATAAACTCACCCAGCAGAACTTGCGCAACCCCTCCAGCAGCTCCAGCAAATAGGTCCTTCAGCGTTCGCTTGAGTCCTCCCTCCTCGAGCTCCGCAGCTACGTCCGCCATCTCGCCGGTCCCGGACTTCTACCCCTCCGTTTGGCTCAGACAAGCCTCCCTCTGGCGATTGCCTCTTCCCAAGATCTCAATTAGTCGTCTGGGGTTCGCTGTAAGCTTCCTGAGACAGATTTCTGAATTTGAAGAGGCGATTAAAGGTTGTGAGCGAGAATTGGTAGAAATTATTTTCTGTTTGGTGAGGATGAGGTGCTCCACTAGCGCAATCTATATGATCACATGATCGACACCGCCTCGATTCCTTTATCTCTTTCCACCCCAGCCAAAAAAATCTCGATATGCCCCGATTACAAGCAAACCTAAATAATATATCCTTGCGCTTGGGCACATATCCGAGAATTCTAAATGAATACTTATCCTGAAGCTTGTTCTTGACCTCAATTTCTGCAAGCAAAATCGTTGTGATCTCTACAAAATTTAGCCATACTATTTACTTTTTTTCAGGATATCAGAGCACACATCATTCACCTTAAACATCTCTCTCTCTCCCTCTACACATACTTCCATCCAAGTAAAATAAAACTATAAACCAACAAAACCTAGATGCCTGGTTCTGTCGATTGCGTTCTGACTGCCTATAGGGCAACGAAGTCCAAATAGAAATAATATGAGCTCATAGTAGATTGATGATTCAACGTTGTAAAGCTCAAACATGGAGATTGCCTCTCACTGTGGCAGGGAGTGTTTTGGCCCATTCTATTATTAAGGGAAATCCCAATGCTATTCTATACCAGGATAGTCGCCATCATATGTAAAGGTCTAGTGAAATTGTAAGTGGTATTCGCAAGCATGATTTTATGAAGTTACCGAAACCCCATTTTTATTTGGAGTATAAGTCGTTAGCCAAAATATCATCCTCCAGGAATATGCGTTTGCACCACTAAACCGAAGTTCTGGACATAACCCTGATCTTGCCTCTTGCACCATGTTCAGAACCCCTTCTTTACCGAACTACCTAAGCTTGAAAGCTTACGGGGGCTGCAAACCAGAATAAAAAGTCCGTACGTCTCAACAAAAGTCAGAACCCGTGCCGGAAGTGTTCTATCCTGGAATGTCTGGGAGTATCCTTCTATGAAGCAGAAAGAAAAGCCCCAAATCTTCGGATCTTACAGACCATGAACCCTCTCACCTAGTACGCGGTCAGCCCTCCCCCTAGTCTTCCTAGCCCCCAGCTCAAATTCCTTTGAGTATGCATATCATGCTCCTTCCACCAAACGCAAGAATAGAGCCATCCTCTCCTTCACTTCATAAGGACCTCACAAGGAAACCGTCAACTCCTCACCTAATCCGCATCTTGACCACCTTCCACTGCTCCCGTCCTAGAAACTACCAAAACACGACGACAAGAACCCGCATCCTCCTCTCGAATCAGCGCATCATATGCAACAGAAATCTCCCACGCCCACGTCGCCAACTACCCTTTCCCTTTCCCTCTATCTTGCAGAATGACACACAACCTCCGCCAGCCTCCCAACCACAAAGCATCGTCAACCCCTTTACCTCACCCTTCCCCTCCTACCCACCCCTCCATCAACAATCCCCAGACGGGCAGGAAGCGATCAAGATAACAAAGCCTGACGAAAGTAAACATCAGTACTAATATCAACAGTTATATATATACATACGCAAGAATCGATACATCGCCATCATCGCTTCGTGCATATCTAGCCGTCCAAACAAACAAGAACACAGCAAGCCCGGTCACAAGAAGAGGACGTCCACGTGAGCGTAAGCAAGACAAGAATGGAATCGCCCAATATAGCGAGGCTCAAGCAGTGGTACGACAGCTGGGTAGGCGAGCTGATTGGGCCATGCGTGCGGTGCTTGTTGGTGGCTGATGCTGAGAACTGTATTTTAACGTCTCCTGCTTAAAAGCTCTAGTATCGAGCTCCCGGGGCTCTAGAGGATCGCTTTAACTTTTTTAAGTCGCTGGCGGTGGCCGATGTTTGTTTTGGGAGGCTGGAAATTGGCTTCTCCTTGGGTTCAGAACGGGAAATTATATATATCAAATCGGGAGAGTAGTGGGGAAAATGGAGCTGCAAGAAATATCAATTTATATGCTCCCGCCCCCATCCCAGGAGACTCTTGATGCTAATTCTATTGCCATTAAATATATACACAGCCGTTAACCGATCCTTATGTTTTTCCGTCATGTACACCCGCCCTTGCTCAGACCCAAAATGAAATGCTCAACGCTAACTTGATTCAGAATGGTTGGAATATCCATAGGGTATATAAGGAATAGGGAAGATATTAGCACCAACAGTGCTCACGTATGTTTCGTCATCAGTGCACATGCCACCTCCAGATGGTCCGATGTGCGGGCTGCAGGGAGCAGTTAGTATGATTTCTATTTTGGAACTGTCGAGCAAACTTACCAGTGCACCTCCGGCCGGTATGGGATCATGTTCTGGTGCACACTCCTGCAAAAGAGAGTGTTTCTCCCTAGCTCGAATGCTTGACCCAGGCGGATATCCTGGGTAAGGTACGAGAAGCAAGTTGAATAATCGGCGTACTGTTGATTCGTGCCGTTGCAATAAGTGCCATGAGTTATACAAGCGCCATGTGCCACGGCTGCTTGTAGCTTGAGGAGAGCATCTTCTTTTGAAGTTGCGCCTAGTCGGGGGGCACTGAGGAAATCCCGTTAGTCATAATCTTCATACGCAATTATAGGATAGTCTTACCTTGCGGTGACAATGTAGTCAACCAGCCATTCCCAATATCTGAATGTCACATCGAACTGTGTAATCTCCCCGTTCTCATTGTATGTGTTCCAGGAATCAATCTCCACGGGAACTACCAAGCCCAGACTGGTGAAGTTGAATTGTAAACGAGCCGCTACAGATGTGATATATTGGTTTGCGGTGAAGTGCAAGAATTCGTAGCTTACGGGAACACCAATTAAGCTGATCACTTCTGGGTGGTCGGCCGAGTTTGCGAACAGGCCAAAAAGGTACTCGGTATTCAGTTCACGTCCCTCGAATGTTCGAGTAATATCAATCCTGCCTTTAACATTCTCCGCAAGCAAGGTCGAATTTATGGATTGTGCTTGCTTGACATCTGCCGGCCAAAGGAAGTTGTCGTAAAACTTCGTTTGCAGGTTGTATAATTCATCAAAAGTAAAATGTGGTTGTGTTGGAGTTGCAGGTGGACCATTGGGAGCGTCGACCTGTATCTGACTCCTTACGCCGGGTACAAGCAGTCCACAAGTTGTTGCGACTAGCCAAACTAAATAGAGGGGTAGTTCGACCATTTTCAAAGACGAGAACTCGAAGACTGAATTAAAATAAATTATGCAGTGATGTCCTGCAGACTCCGAGGCTGTCTTTAATCCGGCTAAATGCCTGAGTATGCGAGCACAGATTGTTTGGTGATATTCGCTCAAATATCTTGTTGACCTGATCTGCTGTCGTAAAAACAGGTTTTAATAGGTCCTTCTGAACTGCGCACAATCCCTTAGCTATGCATCACGACTGGCACTCAAGGGTGACTGATTGTCGCAATTCTGGTGAGTGACGACTTCGACCAGAACGGGTGACAAAGCGAGAAGAGAGCAATCAACACCATGTGTGTGCATGGGGAATCTTGTGCTTTTGTAATTGACCGAATGCGATGAGGTACAAATGCAAGGCACTCTGCAAGGTAGTGGGATGGGTACGCAAATACAATCAAAAACTTCAGGCAGGGGGCATTACTAAACACCCCGCACAGGGATATAGGGTCTTCTACGGTGTCTTCATTCGTCTTGAGGGATTCGGCGGCACCATCCTACGAGCCCAGACGTTTCTGAGGCCCGTACCAGGAACTTGGGGTGGCACGAGTTATGATACCCGCTCCCAATGATCATGCCAAAAACGCCACCATTCATGGCAATAACATGGCACTTACTGGTTGCATCACAGCTGATTGGTTATAAGGATGACGCGGATGATTGAAAGGGATGTTGCATCTTGGTAGAGAAAGCATTGAAATGGCGCAGCCAGAATTCGAGATTCGGCTAGACGCATTTGTTTCATTACAAAAGGAATGGCTCTCAATTCAGCTGTCACGGCTCTGTAATGATAGTATGGGCAGAGCAGATTCAGCTCTTCCTCTTGTTTCGGAGATTTACTTTATCTCAAAATAAATAGAGCACTTAGAGTATAGGGACGTAATGGCAATAAGCTAATTTCATGTTGCGAACTGACGAGTCGTAAGCGGTAGCAGAGCGGTGTTGCTTCCCGTATGGTACTGCTTCCGCCAAAGTATTGATTTGTCGAGATCACTAAAGCCTTTCAGAGTATAGAGGGTCTCAAGGACCAATTGCGACTCTACTCTGGAGAGGCGCGATATCCCAAGAATCTTGCCCACTCCACCTTCCAATACGGGCCTTGGATACGGAATGAGGGCTGCTACTAAATCTGCTATAGCAGGGATCAGTGCAGTTGGCATACAACCATGGAGGCGGGATAACAATCCCCCCTTAAGCTCCTCTACACAGAAGAACAATAACCTCCGACTTCCGACTATGTGCATAAACAGCAGATATTACACAAGCCTCTAACAAAAAAATTCAATCTCGTAGGGTAGGATTTCTTTTATGAGCAATATGCGGAATGTAATAAGGCTGAGGTAGGCGTCAATGCACCCACGTTGTCACCATGGATCGAGTCCCGACAAGCTGGCACGGCGACAATCTCTTAAACTTTAATAAACATCCAAGGGTCAACAAGGGAACAGATCAACAGCGATGGAAGGAATCATTTCTATTTGTGGTACTCTGCGCCGACAATGGTTGGGATCGCAAGGAAATCTTCCGTCGGCAAGCAAAAAATGAAGATCTGGCTGCGGGAAGAATAAACTAGAAAAATCCATATATAACATTGATGAGAAACACAAGAGCGTTCAAGACGCAGGCTGAAGTAAAAAGCGGTGACGGTTCGTATTGATCCGCTACACGAAAGTGATAATAAAACAAAGGGTAATGAGCACCAGACAGTGGAGAAACCACTTTCAAAATTACTCCGTAACGCAATATTGAGCTATAAGATCCATCATTAAGGCTTGGAAGCGAGCTGTCACCCCTATCACCACCTTGCTGCCGCTGCAAGAAGTCCAGTCGACGCAGGTTGGGAAACCAACATAGGATGATCGAACAGAACAACAGACCATCAGGCAGATGCGAGAATAATGTCGGCACCTCGGTCCAACCGTGCCAATTCCAACCAACAAACCTTCGATCGGGACCTCCTTCTATTCCTCCGGCAAAAATGAAGTTGTGATCCAACAGCGTTTAGCATGCCTTCCTATTCCTGGGATGACAGCGCATAGGTGCCTTGCATCAGCGATACTGGGCGTACGGCTCTGCTTGCAGCTGAGCGTGACTTGATATGATCTTCTTATGCCAACCTGGGTAGAAGGGATGGCGTAACGCGCCGGCGATCAGTCTTGTGCCCGGTGATGCTTGCAGTTCCCCTCATGCTCGGTCGTTTGAGATAACTTCTCCCCGACTGCAAGGAAAGTAACGCGACGTCGTCAAGCTTTTGCTTTATCTTGCGCGCCATGTCCCTTCGCCTGTTGAGGAAAGGGAGCGAGTCATGCGAATCAGAAAGCTGGAGGTCATCGTTGGTTAAGAGTTTCAAAATGGACCATATAGGAAGGAACGACAGATAGACCAACTTCGTAACCGCCGAATCCTAGTGCCCTATTTCAAGAATTCAAGATGATCACATACGCTTTCTCATCAGATTGTGATTCATGCACAGTCAAGATATTGTCTAAAAGCGACGAGGAAGCAGATCCTCGGTCTCTCAACGAGAAACGCAGAGCTAGAAGGCAACCTGCAGGAGAAAAACCTGGGACATTAACTATAACTTCCTGCCCGGTTGAGGCTCCTTGAGGAGTGGCCAATAAGTAAGTCTGCAACCAGAAATTGAGCGACACGATAAAGGTCCTCAAGCAAATGAGAATCCGGCGGGATACGCTTCGAGAGCCGAGATTTCGGATACCGAACATGTCCAACAAAAAATGGGTCTCTAGTTTGACATGCATACATCATGTCTTGAAATCCAGGTATATCTCTTGCGCTTCCATGAACATGCTGATCCCAACTCCCATTCGGGGACCGCCGCCGTCCCCATGCTCACTATCAGCCAGCCTCCTCCTCACTCTCGCTCCAGCTGAGGTTGAGACTACGACCAGTGCAAATGAACTCTAGCCTTGCACTATGCTCGACCTCGACCGCCCGCAGAAGTTAGAGCGGCCTTGTTCTTGCCTGGAACGCGCAATCCTCCCAAACCGTATACATTATATGACGGCCGCGATCTGTAGACCTATGAACCTATTCGCAGCCAGCCTTGAATTGCTTTAGGGTAGGGTATATAAGGTGCTAGATAGATACATATCCGCCGAAAAACTGTCTTGCTCTACAAGATCAGTAGGCAGTGTTTAGGAATGGCGAATCGGATAGGCAAAGATACGGCTTGGTTAACAGCAGCTAACTTGCAAAATTGAGCCATGTCATTTGGGTCTTTCTTGTATCTTAATGTAGCTAGAGACATACTGGTCAGTCCCACGTGATGGATCAAACTTGTTCGGCTATTTCAAGAGGCTATTAGTACTGATTTTGTTAGTGTTTCAAACCAGGCAGTTACGGAGTCATGTACAGAAATAAAAAACAAGAAATGTAGCTTGATGCTATGGTCTGATATTTGGTGCTCCTGCACAACTATAACCCTATCCATCCATTCATATTCCAGTGACCATGACTTCATGATGCATCATTCATCATTATCCCTCTCGCGTATATCCATCCATGTACAGAAACAAAACAAATTTAGCCCGGCCTGACCCGTAGATCAAAATGCCATCTCAAATCGCCATCAGCAAAGCCGTTTAATACCATCAAAGATAAGGCGCTCAAATCCCATCCTGTAGGGTTTGTGAAAGAAGATATGAACAAACGAAAACTTTTGCTTCTATCAGCACCAGATCTTTATTTCTTGGAGATTCTTGCAGCCCCAGCATTCCAAAGTCCTCTCGTGGTCTCGGCAATTTTCCGCTTCTGTGCTTCAATCTGCGCTTCTGTCTGACCCTGACCCGAATTGCGCTCTATGCCTTGCATCTGGGAATCATAAACAGGGGGCGCCGAGATTGGTCCGCCAGTTGATGGCGCTGTATCATAGCCGGAGTCTGTGTCCATCACATCCTCACCCACGCCTCCAACACCAGAGTCATTGTTTCCTCTTTTGAACGGGTTGGCACCTCCCACCGGGTTGCTTGACATCACTCCATCCATCATACCTGATTGGCCTTCTCGTAATTTGTTGATAGCACGCACAGTATCAATAGCTGCGTGGAGAGTTCGGCGCGCATTGAAGTTCTTCTTGACCACGGGTAACAAATCACTGCCTTTACCATCCTTAGCGGCAGTTTGATCTCCGGCTACAAACGGATGTGAAAGTGCTTCATGTGCAGTAATTCGTTGGGTGGGATCGATTGTGAGACAGCGTTTGATGAATTCTCGTGCTGAGGTGCTTACGCCACGCCAGTATTCGATTGGCGTGAAGCTGTAGTCTGCTATCAGGATCGCCTGCATCTCCTCCAGGTTGGAATCTCGGTCGAACGGTGTGTACCCGCAGAGTAGGAAATATGTTATAACGCCAATTGCCCAAAGATCTACTGGCTTTCCGTGCCCGGTTTTCTTGAAGATCTCTGGAGCCATATAGCCTGGTGTACCGCAAGTAGTCGTCAGGACGTGAAACTGCCCTTCATCCATTATTCTTGAGAGCCCAAAATCAGCAATCAGCAGATCCGCATTATCTTCTGGAGTGCGGAAAAGGAGGTTCTCGGGCTTGAGGTCACGATGCACGATGCCGTGGTCATGTAGGTATGCGACTGCAGACAAAGTAGCACGGATCAAGTCTGCAGCATCAGACTCATAATATGAACCTTTCCTGCATATGCGATCAAAGAGCTCTCCTCCTAATGCCAGGTCTGTAACAAGATATAGATTATTGAGGGTTTCAAAGTAGTCGACCAGTGTGAGGATATTCTGGTGTCCCATAGAGACTCGTTTCAGGACTGCGATTTCATTGCGAACCTGGGGGGGTGTTTAGTTCGTATTCTTGTCACAATATAAATTGCCCTATGGCGGACATACCATATGCTCTCGGCCTGCCATCAGCCTCTTGTTAATGACCTTCGCAGCATAGTATCTCCCGGTATCAATATGCACGCATTCCTTCACGACCGAGTATGACCCCGCACCTAGTGTCTTTCCCGTCTTGTATCGGCAGGCTTGGACCTGAGGTTTGCCCTGCTGGCCATCTTGATGATGATGATGGCTCATACTGACTATCTGCTACAGCTCTGGACTGGCGTAAACAACGCGACGAAGTCTTTCGCAGCAAGAGTGCGGGGAGATAAAGATGGATGGTGGGGAAGGCGGCTAGCAGAAGAGACGCTGCCGCAGCCAGATGATTATTGGACGAAGGGATTAATCGTATTTGTTGATAAGATACTGGAATGGGGGATATCGACAATCTAGACTCCCTCGTGTTCGGTTTTTTTTTAACTTTTCCTTTCTACAGGTGGGGTGTGTTTCGTGAGAAGCAGGCTGTCAGCAGGCTGTCTGTCAGCATGACAGGAGGCAAGCGACACATTTCTCAGCCGCATGTTGCTGTGCAACTCTAGATTCGGCGATTCATCCCAAAAGTTGATGCTTTCCATTGGTTTAACTTTCCGTGCACGGGGGCGGCTGGCTCTGCCCTAAAGCTAAACTTACAGTACTGTACTTCACTTACACAAGCTTTCCCTCCAAGAGGTTGGCGGGTTCGTTTACTGGCTATTCATAGCATCCACCTTGAACCCTCAAACCACTTCAATCTTTCGACTCCGTTACCCGTTTGATAGACAGACCAGAGTCATGAACATGGCGAGAATTCTATATGCTGTTACTTAGTATACAAGATTAAAGAGTTCTTCTTAATCTGTTAACAATAGAACAGCCCTCCAAGCAAGCTAGATCACCCTATACGGCGTTCCTTTCCCAGCTTTACCTTGGAATAAAATAAGAGGTTCGTCACCCTGATCGATAGCGACCTCACTTCGATGGATCCTGTAACAGACTAAGCTGCCGGGAGTCGAGACCGTTGTCTACTCGAGGCTTACTCGGCATCAGAGGCTCAGGCTCAGAAGCAAAATACCGTAGAAGGAAAAAAAGAAGGTTTAACGAGGAAGAATGAGCCCGTGCACGATGTTTGATGATCCACAGGGCCCTACGATGTACCACGGGTAGAACACGCGTCGTATAGGTGGCGCTAATTCCCCTTTGGAGTCATGAACAATGCAAACTCTACAAACATCTCGTGGCGAGGGGCTGTGAAACCAGGAAGCGTAAGTCAGTGATCAAAATATTCTTTTGCGTGCGTGTCGTGAGCTTTCAAGTTTCTTTCCCCATCAACATCTCATTTCCTTCTTCTTACCGTCCTTCGTTTTGCTCGGCTTTGCTGCAATTCCACTCGTTGCTCCTTTGCGTTTTACTATTTTTACTTTGAGCTCCATCGTTTGCATCTCAAGGAGGAAGCGTTCTAATCATTGATATTCAATAACCAAGTCCTCAATGCACCGCCGCCAAGGGCCAGGAGGAGCAGGAGGAAGTCCTGGTGGTGGAAATGGAGGACAATTTGGCAACCCAGATACTATCGTTACTACTTCTGAGCAACAGAATAATCCTACTACAACTACCGCGATCTTTTCACCACCAACTTCATCATCTTTTGTCACATCAACTACTGTAACCGAGTCTTTAACCTCAAGTAGCACATCCTCATCTTCCACATCCGCTGCCACATCATCTTCCAATTCAACACAATCTTCGTCCTCAGGCAACAATGCTGCCATCATTGGAGGTGTGGCTGGAGGCGCTGCCTTCATAGCAATACTCGCGCTCATCATTTTCTGTCTGATGCGACGGAAAAAGAAGACACCCAGGGAGAAGAGTGGTGCGGAATCCGTCACCTACGCTGGACTCAACGAATCCCTTCCTGGTGTGCCTTTCGGTCATGCGCATGCGGCTCCAACCACGCCAGGTGGAAGAAGTAGCGGCGACTTCTTCTTACCACAAACATATAATCAATCCAGCATCGCTACTGGAGGAGTTAGCCCTATTGAGCCGCTCAATACCTCATATAGAAACGAAACGCCATCTGAAGGGAGCATATCTCCCATAAGCGCACATTATCCAGGAGAATTACCTCGAATTTCTGGATATTCAGCGTCACACGCCGTTCCGCCACTATTCTCAGGCACTATCACGATTCCTCCGCCGCCAGCCGCATATAGGGAATCCTTAATACTGCCTAGTCCGACAGGATACAGTGAAGTCTCGGGAATATCGGCACTACCAACAGGCCAACGAACCTTCCATATCCGATCACGCTCTCATGATACAATGGGCTTCCCAATAACGCCCGGTCTCCAATCACCAATGCAAACTTCGCCAGAAGTTCCCCTTATATCAGCTACTCAAACAACGCCGATCGTGTCGCCTATGCCACATTATGTAGTACATCAGGACTCTTTAGAGCGCATAGTTAGGGACGGCGTCGTCAGCCCGGAACCGAGTCTGCTGAGTCCAGTCAGCCGAGCCAGTACTTTGCGCGAAAGCGGCGTTTTAGGAGAAGGGAACATGGTGCGGATCCAGGAGCCTCCCGCATCTCTCGACAGGGGAGATGTCACGAGGAATGCGAGTCGGAGGACGGTAGATACGGTTAGCAGCATGGGAATGAGCGTTATTAGTAATACAGAGCTGGAGCGGTTAGGCATCGGTGCAAATAGGCGATATGGAAATTGAACAAGTACATAGCTGGATTGGAAAAGGATACCCTCTATAATGAATTATGACTTGAAAAAAAGTCACACTATCTGAAGAGATACGGGATTTCTCGTTGCCCCGCGCTATATGTCGTGAGCCTCAGCTCGAAACATGAAAAGTGTCTGCTCTCCACAATGGACAGTCATGGCTAAGCACCCACACCGATCCATCCATTTTAGAAGTACTGTACATGCTCCCCCCCCGATGGTATACCATCTAGCTTCCACCGATCCGCTATCAAAAAGAATAAAAATCCTCCGCCGTAGCGCTAAGGTCCTCTGCAAACGGTCCTGGCAGACCAGCAGTGATCAGTAATACCCAGTAGTCCAGGTATCGTTCGAACCACGACCAGTAATGGCCATGCTGGGAGCAGGTGTGAATGTCGACCCTGCTAACCTAAGGATATGTGACGGTATAGACCGCCCGAGCCTTTTGCTGTATGAAGCGTAGTCTCCGTCATGCGTCATGCAGAGTTCTACGCGCTATTCTTGCGCTGGTTTGTTCATTGCTGATATTTGGTGGGTAGAGATGTTGGAATGGGCGGTTCCTGATAGTTAAGAAGCGAGGAAGGGGAGGAGGGGCTAGCTTCGTCTCTTTTCCTACCTCTCATATCGCTCTTTCGTGATGCGGAATCTACCTTCGTCACTCACCTAATAGATGGGCCAAAGAAAGCATATGTGGTTCGGGAGGTATGCCGTAATGAGAACCGACACCTGGTCGGTTCCAAGCAGAGCACGTTCTGTGGGACATTAGAGATATGGAATCTAGCTCCGTTCTACGGCAATGCCGGAAACTGTGCGAAGTGGTTGTTGTTCTGAACGAGAAGGCTATAACTCCGAAACACCTATGTAGAGATCTAGGTTAAGTTTGAAGCGCACTGTATATCTCTCACATCTGACGACTTTCCGTGCCGGCCATTGGTGCTTTGGCGAGGCAATATCGAATAAGCATGCGCTCCTATCTGTAGTTGCTGAACGGTCCAATCATCGTGTTCATTTCCAGAGGTGGATAAATGTTATATAGGTTATGTCAAGCGCATTTCCGATCTCCTCAGAATGACCTATGGTTCAGAGGGGACGCATTAGAGCATAAGCTGAGCATTGCTACCAGATCCGAAGGAGGCGGCGAAAACGTCCTGAAAACGTCGGTAAGGATGGGGGCCATTGTGGCCTCCATAGGTTTTGCCATTGTAGTTGGCACTATAATCAGAGTTGGATCCAGTCTCGGCTTTTTCACAGCTTTTCGAAAAGGGTGGTTTGGTGAGAGAGTCTGTCTTTAAAGAGAGGGCCCGCAAAAGTAGAAACGTTAGATACTGAGCAGAATGTTTTTCCTATTTGTACCCGAATTGATATTGTTGTATGTCAGAGATGGCAAGATCTGTAATACTCAGCGAAAAAATCCTTTCCAACCATGAAAGGCCACTTTGAAATCTATGATTTGCATACGTTAAGGTGATCTGGTGATTCCAGATTGCTGACTGGCGAGCAGAGCCAAGTAGACGACGTGATGGTAGTCCTTGAACGCATTCCTGTGTCGTAAGTTTGCGGTGGCATTCGTCTTTTAAGCTACCAAAAGACGATCTAAGTGTTCTAGCTGTGTGTTCAAAGTAGAATCCAATGACAATACCCTATGAGGACAGTAGTACTGATTTGCCATGTCTCGACCGCAAACTTATACCTCACAATATATCCAGAATTACGAGAGCCTCGAAGACAAAATATATAACAAACGCTAATGAAGATCGTGGCTAAGGATCAAGAAGATGCAATAGATACATGGTCTATTTGGTGATAGAAGTCGTAACTGTGCCTTCTCAGAAAGTCCAACGCCAAACACCCAGCTCATCGCAGCTACAACGCAGGGTATCTATATCGGCCGCCAATTCAAATAACCTAATTCTTACTACCCTTCTCAGCATCATCTACGCTCTTCACCACCTCGTCACCATGGGCCCTCCCCTCCCCATGCGTTTCCCAAAACCTTTGATTCATATTCCGCCCCTTAAACAAGCCCACAAGATCAAACGGATCAACCACCGTCAATAGCCAAAACCTCTTATCCTCATACCCCGGTCCCTTAATCTCTGTAACTCCATCCTCTGCTAAATAAATTTTGTTATCTCGCGGAAGATATTTCATCGTGTGCCGCACGTTCAGGAGGAAGGTATTGCAAACCATGAGGATGCCTTCGAACACCCAGAAATACCACTCATACCGTATGAGCACCGACAGCGTATCCGGATCGAGCTTCTCATCGAAATGCACATTGGCCGTGATGAAGTACTCCACGGTGCGGAAAACCGTCCTGACGCCGATCAACGCGGAGCTCATGTACAGCGTCCACAGAATCGTGCTCAGGTTCGTTGGAAGCAGGTTCGTGCGCTTGCATTTGCGGTGGAAATGCGAGGCTAGATAGACGAAGGCGGCGAGCACGCAGAGTTGCAGGACCAGCGCGGATTTCAGGAGCGCGCGCCCCGTGTCGCGTTTGGATTCTGGTAGGGACGAGTTCGCCATATATGCTGCGCCATTGCCATTCAGGGCCTCGATGACGCCACTGACGGCGCCAAAGGTGGTGAGGATGCGGCCTGGGTGGATGGGCGAGTGGTAGGGGACGTAATAGAGGATGCGGGAGAGCATGAAGTAGTTTGATAGTTCGTAGAGAGGGCTATATGCTTGTTAGTAATTTGTGGTTGGATGGGCGGCATAGGATAAGGACTTACGGAGCGGCATAGAGCATCACCAGACTGGCGATGAATATGTTGAGGTTGTCGTAGTGGAAGGCGCCGTATTCGCGGAGGCAATACCCTGCTACGAAGACGAGGGCTGACCATGGGAGAACTCCTGTTACCCTCCAGCATTTGTATTTCCTAGGAGTATTTTAGCTGGGCATTCTGTCATACCGCATGACGGATATGAGGTGGACCTACACGCATTGGTAGCAGTGCCATCCACATGATATTGCGAAAAGAACGGCGAAAACGACGGGAGCTCCTTTGTTCGGAGCATAGAACCACAAACTTCCATCAACTAGATAACTTTAGCTTCGCATTCTTAATATTGGGCAGTTTTCTGACCGTATTTTCCGTTCTCCATCTCTGTCGTTTCTATATTGCGTACCAAAGTCGATTTATTTTATTCTTCAGAAATATGTGGTTCGATCGCCGTCTCACGCAGATGCGTCTCAAGTGAGTGGTCTCTATAGCAATTCTTGCATTCAAAAAGGAAAGTAAATATGGAAGAGAGAAGCATCATTATCTTATACTTATATGAATGAAACAGGAAACAAAAGCACGAGGCTGATATGATATGTTGTCCACCCCAGATTCCGTACCAAAGTCGAAAAGGGATAGAATGCGAAGATCCCTGCATCAATTCCGGATATCATTGGTCAATCACCTTCATTCACTATTGCTCAGCCCAAGAACAAAACAAGCCTCATAAGCTTAAAAGCTTAACGAAACCACAGGGAAGGCTTGCTAGGATCCTCATCTGGCTGCCTAAGAGTGCGTCGTTGTTAGGAGATTTTGCGGGCTTTTTGCTTGGCTGATGTTCGATCGGGTCACAAGAAGTGGCTTCATGAGGCTTGTTTGAGCGATTTACGGGAAGTCATGCGAATAAGGATGTAGGGCGGGAATGGATAAATCGGCATCTATACGACTTGTTGGCTGTTATTCGAGATTATCTTGTGGTCAAGCTTCATAAGACGGCTCGTTTATGGACCGAAGTAGTTCCCGTGTTTGGCACATCATCGCCCCAATTATCAACTTAGTGTATAAACAGTGACCTATATGCTGGAACAGAACAATTCCGCCGTCTCATCATATTTTTGGGAAATAGCTGAATTGACATCAAAATCATTAGATATTCATAATACATACAAGCGTAACCTCCTGTGACCCAAATATCATAAAAACAAACTAATCGCGATAGCTCCTAAGCACGACCGTTAATGTAATCCCTATTTTCGATCGTCACACTCTTCGTCATGTGATTGACTTTGTACACTCCAACAAGTCGTGATGCTAACTCAAACATGTTGTTTCGCAACGATATGACGATGAATTGCGCGTTCTTGGTTCGTTCTTTGATGTAACTAGCGACAATGGACACCTAACCTTGTTAGACGAAATATTATAAGAGAAAGGGGCTTAACTCACGTTTCTGAAATCCAAGGCAGCATCTATTTCGTCCATCACATATAAAGGTGTAGGTTTGTAATGATGAAGCGCGAATACCAAAGCCAAACTACTCAATGTCTTCTCACCACCACTCAAGTTCGAAATATTCTTCCAGGACTTCTTTGGTGGCATGACACTAAACAATATACCCTCTGAGAAGGGATCTAAAGAGTCAACCAGCTCAAGCTCAGCGTTTCCGCCCATGGTAATCATCTGGTACATTTCCTTCAGACGGAGCGAGATCGTGCTGAATCCTTCCATGAAGCCTTCCAGACGGAGTCGTCGAAGATCATCACACCGTTTCTTGGCGGTATCGCGTTGCCCAACGGCATTTTGAAGATCTGCATTTCTAGAAGCATGCTCTTCAACTCGCCGGCGATACTCAGCAAGAACACCAAGATCAACATTGGCATTCTGTGTCTTCTCTTCCAGAGCCGCGATTTCGCTCTTCAGATTGTCTTTACTCATATCCGCAAGCTCGTCTTTAGTAAACTGTGGAAGTTCTTGAGCCTCAGCTTCTTCGCCCAGATCGCTGATGTTCTGAAGAGCTAGCTTGCTGATTTTGTCATTCCAATATCTCAGGCGTTTCTGGTTTTCGGCTAACACCTTCTGATTTTCCTCTAACTTGTTACGCATCTCGATTTCAACGGCACGCGTTTCATTCAGCTCTGTAGTCTTCGCGTCTAGTTCAGCCTTAAGAGTGTTTAGGTCTTTCTTTTTGCTACGGAGAGACTCTTGTGCTTCATCGACCTTGGCCTGGTATCCTTCAGCGTCCGAGGTTTGGTTCTTGATGTCCTCCTCCAACTTTTCCAAGTCAGAAACAGCAGTCTCTAGTTCTTTCAGTGCCTTAGCATGATCTTTCTCGTGTTTGATCTTCTGCTTTTCAGCCTTGGCTCTGGTGACCTCGGCAGTCGATATTGTCTCATTTAATATGTCAATCTCCTGCTTAAGAGCGTCGACCTTTGATTTCTGCGCTCGAAGCTTCTCGCCACCGACCTGCATGATTTTGTCCTGAAGATCCTTGATCTCCTGCTCAACACTGGCTGTCTCGCTGTGCAGCTTTTCAATCTCCTTGTTGAGCTTGGAGATCTCTTTCTCCAAGGAAGCAATTCGGTTGTCGTCCGTTTTGGAAGGTTGATGTTCTTTGCTGAGCTCCTTGATTCGTCGCTGAGCGTCGGCTAAATTTCTTGCTGAGCTCTCTACTTCCAGACCAATCTTCTGCATTTTGGTATCAAGCTTGGGAATTTGGTCGTTGAGATCTCTCAAAGTGGACTCAAGCTCACGCTGGCGGTTTTGGAACTTCTGGAAATCTTGCTCGAGTGCATCTCTATCGACTTCCAGTTTCGCCACCTGTTCCTTTGAAGTATCGGCAACAAGTTTCGAAGACATTAAGCCCTTCTTGACTGTATTACCACCACCTGACATCGTACCAGACTTGTCAATGAGCTGCCCATCAAGAGTCACTACGCGCCACCTCTTTGCTCCGTAGGCAATCCGGTTAGCCTGTGCAAGATCTGTCGCAACAAGAGTATTTTGAAGAGAATGATAGAAAGCTGGTCTGAACTTCTCGTCTTTTGCTTTGATCAGGTCAAATAGTCTAGGAACATTCTCAGGAGTGTCAATGGGTGACATGTCTCGACTTCCAAGTTTATCAAGGCACATGAAGTTTCCTCGTCCCAGATTAGTCTTTCGTAAGTGTTCTATACACTGTTGGCCGCCCTCAACTGTATCGGTGACAAAGTTATCGAGTGCGCCGCATGCAGTAGAAATCGCGATATCGTACTTTTGGTCAATGGTGCCAAGGTTTCCAAGGCGTCCGTGGAATCCATCAATACGACCAGATTCCTTCAGACGCATAAGACCAGTCAGTACATTGCCCTGGGTTTGCGTGTTTGACAGACTAGCACGCGCCTCATCTGCCTTCTGGCGTGCACCTGATAACTTGGAGCGAATCTCAGGTTCTCTTTGAGATAGCTTCTCTAGCTCGGACTGAACCTTATTTGCTTCTTTTTCAAGCTTGAATCGTTCTGACTTGCATTGCTCTAGTTCTGCGATCTTGGCTTCTCTGGTTTGTTCGATAGTGGCTACTTTGGCTTGCGTTTCCTCAAGGGCTACAGCACCAGCATTTGCTTTTTCATGGAGAATAGTGAGCTCACTCTCTGCTACAGCAATTGCTGACTGCTTTTGATTGATCTTCTCATTCCATGGCTCCAGAGATTTTTGCTTTGCCGCAATCTGGTCCGAAAATGCTTGCGTTTTGCCTGTCAAACTCTCTCGTATAGCGGCCAACTCCTGCTCCTCAGCTTTCCTGCGTTTCTCCATTGCTGTAATCTCCTTGTTCGAATTCTCTATTTCAGCGGCGCAGTTCTCGATCGTTGACTGGGCTTCGACTGCAGCATTCTCAGATGAACTGATGGTCTTTTCTGATTTCTTTTGCTTTCCTGCCAGAAATTTCCTTTTCTCATCGAACTTAACATTCTCTTGATCAAATTTCGCCATCTCTTTGAGAATAGCCTGTGTCTCTTTTTCAAGAGCGTCGTACTCTTTCTGTCCCTTTTTGTATTGCTTGTCTAACTGCTTGATGACGTCTTCGTTACCCTTGTGCTTCTCTAGCTCAGCATCGAGTTGCGATTGCATCTGGCCAATAGCCTCTTCTGTGACATTGAGATTGTCCCCACATTCATCGATATAGACCTGGTAAAGAGCGGATTGCTTCATGGTCAATTCATTCTCATCCTTGATGTATGCGAGCGCCTTGTTCTTTTTCTCTTCCAGACTGTTCTTCTCCTTCTCGACATGTTGAACGCGCCCGCTTTTCTCCACACAAATTTCATTTAGGGTCTCAACTTCAGCCGCGGATTCTTCTATAGGAGTCTTGTATTTTGAGGTACCGATAATATCTTCCAGGTATTCCAATAGCCCATCGTCGTGCTCATTTGCAGCCTTGGGTTTCATCTGTGCAATCGATTCCACCTCACCTTGAAGAATCAAGAATCTTTTGTGGTCCAGGTCAATACCTTTATCCCGCAGATATGTTGTAACAACCGTAAAATTCGATTCTCTACCATTCATATAGTATTTACTCGAGTTGTTTTTGAAGGCTCGGCGTGAAATTACTAAATCTGAATTTGGGATGACTTCCGAAGTGCCGTTGGGCTTGATATATATTAGCATAGTTTTTGTAACAAAAGCATATGAACGCTATACCTGATCCATCACTTCCTGAAAGTGTACTGCTACTTCACAGTGATCCAAGTTCGGGAATGTTGCAGAGTTATGAATCAATGCAGAAATCTTGCCTTGTCTCATCTTGCTAGCACGGAAGCCGAAGACAAACAGAAGAGAGTCGATAACGTTTGATTTTCCGGATCCATTTGGTCCAACAACAGAGGAGAAAGAAGCATGGAAAGGACCAACTTCTTGACGACCGGCATAACTTTTGAAGTTTGTGAGTATGAGGTATGTGATGACCATTCTGGGTTTAGGGCCGGTGTTTTCAACAACGGGTATTGCAGCGGCCCTTGACTTCAGGACAATATCCATAGGCTTTTCTAACACAGTATCTAATGCGTTTATCGGTTTCACCGAGGTTTGGCTTTCAGCAGTTCGAGGGCGGCTATTTAGAGTTAGCGTAATGTCGGCCAGAGGCGCATTTTGAATTTCTGACGGTTCGGGAGACATCGAAGGTTGTGGCGTCGGCAGAGGTGGTGGAAGGTCTGGTGTTGGTGAGGTCCGCGTGGCTCGTCGTACTGGTGCACTCTTTCTCTTCCGAGGAGAGGCTTTCTTTGAAGGAGACTCTGGCTCCTCGGGCTGAGCAGTTTGCTCAGGGTCAAAAATTTCTGACGGCTCAATGTCTTCAGTTTTGATTTTCCGGGTCCTTCCACCACCAGTCCGAGGAGTCGCCAGCCCAGTTGTTGTTTTCCGTCTGGTCGCTGGCGCCTTTCGTGGGCTGCGTTTTGGTGCAGGCATGAAGTCTTCCTCCTCACTCTCAACCTTAGACTGCATGAGCTCTTCCTCATCCTCAGACTCTACAACCATCTTTTTGCGACTCGCTGCTCTTCTTGATGGTCTCACAGGCGACTCCATTATATATGCTCGACGCGTTTAACGCGAATGCGAAAACAGTATTTGATAGTCGATTTCGCTCGAGAAGTGGCTATTATTGATATTATTGGTTTTCTTCGAGATTTTGACGCGTTGAAAGAGTGCCGGTACCTCGAGTTTGGTATGTCGATTCTTCTTGAAGTGAAAACATTCATGGATGTTTGATGTTTGTTGATGTTGTTTCCTGATTAGGATTAGCGGGGTTATAAGGCTGAATGTGGATATTATAGCCTTGTCGCGAAGTGATTCCTCCGATATCGAATGGCCATTTAAATGTTCTAATCTATCCTAGACATTGATCATTTGTCGTTTTACAGTTATTCCCCTTGCTTGCTGTTCTCTGGCGGCAACTTTACAGCTCACAGACTATCAACCTCAATAGCTATACAAGGCATTCCGATTTTCCTACGGTGCGACAACGATGTTCAGCTACCAGAATTTTGATGAAGTCTTTGATTTTGACCCAGACTGCTTTCATGACGAGGTAGCGACACAGTCAATTGAAAGGAACCGTAAGAGTCTGGAGGGATTATTTATTGAGAGAGTCCTCAAACTTCTGGGAATCAAGAGACGTGAGCATTTCTCAATTATGCTTCAGAATTTCGCTAACTCTTAATAGCTACTAAATTCTATCCTGCGACGGATAATAATAAATTGCAAGAGTTGCATAAAGAGATCGTTCGCAGCAGCGGCCCAGACCACTATAAAATCTCAGTCCTCTATTACATCCTACTTGATTTCGATGCTCCAACTGGAAGGAGAGAATACTCCACTGCATTCGAGAAGGCCTCGTACTTACCAGAAAAGTATGTAATC
Source organism: Bisporella sp. PMI_857 (assembly GCA_021307315.1). Taxonomy (NCBI): domain Eukaryota; kingdom Fungi; phylum Ascomycota; class Leotiomycetes; order Helotiales; family Helotiaceae; genus Bisporella; species Bisporella sp. PMI_857. The sequence goes on from JAJSPD010000049.1 coordinate 162,692, forward strand.
TATATGAAGGGCCTGTGGCACATGGATCGTCTGGAGTTTGAGGTACGTTTCTAACGTTGATTTGGCAATACGCCACTAACGGCATTTAGGTTGCGCTGCAATACCTCACACATCCTTCCCTGATACCAACCTTCGCAGATGAGATCTTGGAGGTACTTGTCAGACAAGCAAAGCATAATGACTTAACTCTACCTCTCGCCTACTATCACACTGTACAGCCAGCGCTCACTAGTTCTCAGGCGGTCGAGAGTCTGTTTTCGGCTATCTCGAGGACAAACGTCACTGAGGCTTTCTACTTTTCACGGGCTCAACAACCATATGCGCAGCGCCGTATGTTTGAAATGATGATCTCGCTCGTTTTGAAGAACTCTCCGAAGGATACTATTGCGGATCGCAGTGTTGAACTAGTCAACCTGCCATTCTCCGCCGAGGAAGAGGGGTGGTTTGAGGAATATTTGTTACATGGGCAAGGTCGGTCGATCAGAAATGCCAATGACACAGTCATGATGAGAAGAGTTGGGACAAGCAATTTCAACGGCTCTTTGGATCTCAAGCACAGAGGCGGTCGAGCTATCGACGGCTTAGACTGGACTAAGTTGTCTGAAGCCATTCAGGACGGAGTTGGCCCTCGACTAGTCTGAGGTTTTGTGCGGTGAGAATACTTTAGGCATAGCGACGGGCGTTAGGGAACTGTAAGAATTTATGTTAATGAATATACCCAACATTTCTTCGACTTGGTTAATAGTCTGTCACATCTTAGATATGATGATTCCGCCTTCCCAAAATCCGACTTTGCTTCCCGTAACTACAATATCGATACTCAATAGGCACAGCAACCCCCCCCCCCACGTTCCTCAAAAATGCATAGCGATCAAAATACTCATCTTCACGAACTTAGTCACAGTACTTTAGCTCGGTCTGGTTGTCCTGTGCAAGTGCATGGAGAAGCGACGCCCCAAGCGAGACGCGGAAAGCTTGATATCTACCCTCTGCAGCTTCCCCTGCGCTGCAAATGTTGTAGGGGTTACATTTTCTTCTAAAGCGAAAGCGCCACGGTTGGTTCTGAATTTAATAACTTATTAATAATTTTTTTTTGGGCAAGGGCAGCACCAATCATTGGACGCATGTTACATTTAATAAGCCGGCATTGAGTTTTATACTTTGAGATCGCAAAATTTGTGCCTCATTCCATGGGCTGGATTAAACAGCGTCGTCTGAGAAATTAGCTATTAGCTATTAGCTTAACCGCGAGTTACCATAATGGGTCGAGTGTGGCAGGCAATCTGTGGAGTGGACGGAAAAGCCATTGGGAACTAGTCCTTGCAACAATGGGAGATTTTCAAGCTGATCCTCAATACTCATGATTCTTCCTCCCTAGAAAGTAAAGCTTACCTCAAAAAAAGCTCAACTGAATTTAAAGTTCAAGATGCACAAAGTAGACTCAACAATTTTTTGCTGCTCTTGGCAAGAGCGCTCAAAGATGAAATGTGATTCGAAAGAAGGGAGTAAGCCTAAACATAATTTAGATTATGTAGTATTCTGAACCATCTTTGTATGTAAATAGGTTCATCCGTAGATGTCCTTCCCGAACTCCAGATGTATATGCCGCTGACCCAAGACCTTTTTAATGTGTTACATAGCCCACTCGAAACGCCAAAATAAATAATTTCTTGTATAAGAGCGTATTGTCGCCTTCCAAGATGCGTACGCTACGATTGCATTTCCTGGTTCGTCTCCTCCGACCTACTACAAAAGCACGTCCTTGTCTGTTCCCCGAAGTGTGTGAGGAAAGACATCCCCCTGCCGCATTCTTGCAGGATTCTTCTCTCCGTTAGTCTGACTAATGTTTGCGTCAACAAACCTTGGTCTATCTGGCTTGAAGAAAGGTGACGGCGCGGCGGAGTCGAGCACCTCGAGGTTCGTTGCACTCCTACGAGCAGTATCCGCGCGGCCTGGTTGCTGGTGTTGACGTGATTTTTCTAAGGCCACATGCATTCGTACATGAACATCCAATCTCCATACCAGCTCTTGAATCGCCCAATCAAGGTCGAGTATAGATCTCCAGGGCTTTTCCACTGCAGAGAGCTGATTCCTCGAGTCATGAGATGCCTTTTAAATGCAATGTTCATGGTAAATGAAGAGAAGGAGCATCCGGTGAAATGCGCGCTTTTTGTTAGCACAAGGAAGTCGACAAGAGCTTGCTGGTCCCAGCTAAGATCTGTTAAGCGCTTGAGATCATCGCCTTTTAACAAGTCCAGCTTAGTGGCAACCAGCATGCCAGTAACATTGGCAGCTTTGTCCGAGAATCTTTTAGCCTCATTTGAATCTCCGCATGCAAGATATGCATGCTTGAGCCCTTTCGGTTCTGCTTGCGCCAAATATCCGTTGCTCTGCTCATCGAAACTCGGCCAGAATCCGAGTGCATCTGATTCGGTTCTTAGATGAACTCCTAGATATGGTGTCTGAAGCTTTGGGGGTTGCGGTGTTATACCTGCAAACCTCTCCATCTCCCCGAGCGTAATCGCTGCAAGCTCCTGAATATCCTTTCTTATCCTCAAGATGTCGCCAAATGTGGTTGCGAGTTCCGGACCATCTCGATAGATAGGCCACTCAAAGAAAGTGGCCCATTTAAACCTTATAGATATTGGCTCCGCTGCTGTGGGTAGATGCTTGGAATTCTTTAACCAACCATAGAATTCGGGCCTAAACATATCCAGATGCCTGTTCACACCGCGTCCATCACACCCATCCAAATCAACATTTAGATCTTTTGGATAAAACTCAGTTATGTTAAGCATTTTACCCGCATTCGGCACGTCATCCAAAGTTTCTCGTATGCGCATCTGAGGGCAGTTTGTTCCCAACGCTTGCTTAAAATGTTCCGTGTCGAAAAAGTAATCGAAAGGATGGAATCCGCCGGTAAAAATATTTGCTAAATCCTGATCAGACCGCTGTTGTATTCTAGGCATGATAAGCTCAGATGCGCCTGCGTCGATTGCATATCGTATACAAGTCAAAATAAAGTTTCTTATGTTCCCAATTCCACCAGAGTTATTATCGCACACAAATGCCAATCCTGGTTGAAATACTGTCTCGTTACAAAGTCGCTGCAGCGGCCAACCGACATAATCTCCATCAAAGCTATAATCATGCAGGTTGAAGATGTGTGCAGACCCTGATGATGGTATCGTTGCTAGTGGGGAAACAGGTGCAGAAGGTTGGGCAGAAGCCGTAGATGGTACAGATAACGTAGACGTAGATGGAGTAGCCGTGGCAGACGTAGATGTAGGCGGCGTAGCAGATATAGAGGCAGGCTCCTGCGCCGGTGCAGGCGGAACTTGAAGGCTTGTTGGAGCTGGATTAAGGTCCGGCTTGATCTCTGGCTGTACCGGAACATCTTGGTGTATACTGGGATCAGATTGTGGCGAAGAACGAAACGGATTTAGATTAATGAATGATTGATCGAAAAAGAACTGGTTGATGAGGAAGAGGTTGACTACGATGGCAGCAATTACCACGTATCGATATTTCCACCACTTGATGCGCCAGACACTAGAGACCATTTCCGAAAGCCCTTTGGCGGCCATAGTTCGTACATAAAAGAGAAGGAGAGTATAGAAACACAGAGCCAAAGCTCGTGACGGGTTGGAAAGAGAAGAATAGAAGTGTGGTCAGGATTCGGCAATAGCAATATTCCAGCAAGATTGGTTTTGGTGTTGCGTGGTCGATGATAGTTTAACCCTTGGGCTGGACGGATCCCTGGATAGTCTTAGTTTCCGCCCCATTGGCCTAAATATGACCCAGCTTGATACTCGTACACATAAAGAATTGACCACTTAAATCACCTGTACCAGCGGAGCGGACTGGACTGTGGAGTACAAGCTGGGATTATACTTAGTGAAGGAATATCCGTGAGGCATAGCCGGGTCACATAGCCCCACGGCGAGTACCAGATGATGTTTGCCCTTCCCAGCAAGCTGTTTTGCCGGAGACAGTATATTTCGGCAAGTTAACCACCCCAAAAAAAATTAATTAAAAAAATTATATTAGGACAACAGCTGACGCCTCATTCTACCTCCAGATCATTTCAAATTTCTGATCAAGGTGTATCCCCCCCTATGCCACTGCTCGCAGTACGGTAGCCAGAAGCCAGTGCCGTGGACCGTCCTCAAACAAACGGCAGAAAAGGGGTTGCCAAGCGCTGCGTGACCAATGACGCGGTACAAATTTCTTGGCACCGTTGATCCTACGCCGTCGTATCCATATCTTACTTCTGTCACAGTATTCCGGCCACCACTTCAATTTCATAAGAGCATCGCATGGAATGAGTTTTCGAAGATGGTAATTATTTTCTTTGTTAGTGTAGGCGATTACATGTTCCAGCACATATTCCAGCACCTGTTCGGCTGAAACTCTTTGGTATTTTTTAACTTTTATAGTCGAACTCAACCAAGCAAAACCTTCTATGAGGTCTTGCTTCTCCTTTAGGAATTGTTGTTGGGTCTATGTCTAGCGATATATAGAGATTTTCGTGAAAACTGATGAGTCTGACCAGTGTCGGACCGCTACTACGAAGGGAGGCTATGATGTTTGTACACCTCTAGTATTGGAATGTGTCTTACCTCTCAACTACAAGTTCATCAGTGCTCAACATTCCAGTATTTTTGCCGCTCAACATGGTTATGGACTGCAAGAAGATCAATGTAGCATTCATCATCAGGCAGAAGGTTGAGGTGGATATGGCGGGAAGTTGCAGCCAATATGGTCACGAGAAGATCACCTGCAAAGTTGCTTTTGTTTTGTTCTTACGTGGCCGCGATGTATCGCTCTTGAAGAGTAATCTTGTCAACATCTTTACCTAATTCATTAGAAAGGAATTGTTTTTTCCTAGTTTGCGTTCGTAAGCCAGATGAAATATTTCAAATCTAGTTGCCTTCTAGGTGGGAGACACCATAGTGCGCCTAGCAATACACCCAGTGCCAATGATGCTCCGCCTCAAGCCATTCCTGCGACTGATCATGCTGAAAACGCCTTTTATCAATATTTTCCGGGTGAAAGCCGATAGTTTGCATCGAGAACACGAGTCTGGGTCACGATTCCTAAGTTATGGGGTAGATCGTGCTTATTGCGAGATTCTGTGGTGGTTGTTACTCGGTCAAATAGAGTTAAGGCTTCAACAGTTTGAGCGATTTTGTGGCACGTAGTACAACATTCTACTGCTAGGGAAAATCTCTCTCCTACGAAGGCTATGCATCATAAAATTTGTATAAGAACTACTAGAACTACTTTCTTTCTGTTCAATAATAGAACAAAAGTAACGACCTTGACAAGATGGTTCCTCTCGCTTTCTTCATTCTAGCCCTTGCCTCCAGGGCAATCTCTCTCTCGTTCCCCCCGCTCCGGGGAAAGCACCTCGTAGGAACGGTAGCCTTTGAAGTCATAGACTACAGCCGCACCGATCCCTATGCTCCGACTCCTCGACCTCGAGACATCATGGTCTCAGCATTCTACCCCATCAAACACAAGCGCCGCTATCCCCTTGCAAAACCATACGCTCCCGCCTACGCATCTTACCTCGACGCCACCGTTGGTCTCCAACCCGGCACCGCCGCCACTGCAGTCACGCAGGCGTACGAAGGCGCCTACCTCCACGCCACAAGCGGAAAAGTCCCGTCGGTCCTCTTCTTTTCGCCTGGGTATGGCATGTCGAGGCAAGACTACGCGGCCGCGCTGTCGAACCTTGCCAGCCACGGCTATCTTGTACTCGGCATCGATCACCCCTACGATACTGCGTTCATCGTCTACCCAGACGGCCATAACGTGACGGGCATCAACCTCCTCACCAGCCCCGAGACCATCATTCTCGCCACGGACACCCGGGTGAAAGACGTGCAATCGGTGCTCAACCTCCTATCAACCAACAAGACCATCGCCAAAAACATCCCCGGGCTGCACGGCCCGCTCAAGAACACCCCCATCGGGGTATTCGGGCACTCGTTGGGCGGCGCGACCGCCGCCACCGCCCTCTTCACCTCCCCCCGTTTCCGCTGCGGCGTGAACCTAGACGGGACGATCTTGGGACCCGTGGTGGAGGCCGGGTTCTCGCAGCCCTTCATGTTCGCCGGTACGCCGTCGCATAACTTGACGTCCGACGCGTCGTGGACAACGCTCTACTCCAAGCTGCGCGGCTTCAAGCTCGCCATCACGGTCGCTGGGGCCGAGCATTCCACATATAGCGACCAGGCATTCCTCTACGATGAGCTGCGGAAGGTGGGTGCGATACCCGACCTGGGAGATTTATTCGGGACGATCGGTGGAGCGAGGATGCTAGAGATTGAGGATGCCTATTTAACAGCTTTCTTTGATCGGTTCTTGAGAGGCGACAAAGACCCGCTGTTGAATGGGCCGAGTGGGCAGTTTCCGGAGGTGTTATTTTCGTGACGAAGGAGAAGCGTGCGTAAGTGTGATTTTTTGGTTAAATATATATCTAGATTCTATGTCAATGTGTAATTGCCTCTAGGTCAATGATGTTAGTTCTCCACGCTCGCGCAGTTTCATGGTAACCGAGCATCAAGATGAGGAGTAAGAAGGAGTAGAAGCCTTCATAACAATCTTACATTTCATACTCGTAAAGAAGTCTATCCTATTCTCCGTAAGCATGCAAGCGTAATTCATTGCTGAACCGATCTATAAAGATTTGTGACACCGAGTCTTAATGCATCACGCTCGAAAACCGCACAACAATGCATCCATCACAAAAATGCTCGCTAAACGCCATGGTGCAAATGCATATAACCTGCCAACCCCATTTCCAGTCTCAATGAGCACGACTACCCGTCTCAGCAGCTGCGTTGTTACTTTCGTTAGCATATGCCCAATTTACTTTATGTGAAGCGCACGTACAGTGACCAACAGAAGAACATCTTTCCTCACTTGCGTGTTCATGGGGTGTATCAGCAGCACAAAGCTCGAGTTCGGAGGCCGCTTCATCTTTGTCACCATCGACACTGGCGTCAGCACAGTCCTCACCAACTGCTGTCCCATTTTCGTAGACAAGAGTCTTATCGTGCTCGCCATCATGGACAGTTGAATCGTCCCTATGATTGTGGTCACCTCCCACACAAGGAGTATGGTACTTCTCCTCCCACATCTTCCTTAACACTTCATACAGAAACTTAAACTGCTCGAAAGATTGAACCATGGTCCGTCGTTGTTGGCGTAATTGGTCGACGGTCTCATAAACTGGATCTCCGTCGCCTTTCCATCCTTCCCAAGCACCGCCATGCAGTTCACCTACTAGGAACTCTAACGCAACAAATGTCCCTGTCCGACCTACACCGGCACTACAATGCACAATTCTTGCATTCTCCTGCCTTCCATTCTTCTGTCGAGAAAGTTCCATCAGTGAAATAATACTAGCAACATTATTCTCATCCAAGGCGCCGAAGTCTGGCCATGACGGATATAGGAAATGCCAGATTGGCTTCTCTTCCTCATCTTCATCTAGGACGCTCATGGCTAGTTGGCGGATCTCGACAGCACTTCCTGGAACAGGTGGCTCTTTAGAAACAAATCGGACTTCGGCATGAAAATCGTCTCCAAGAATGCCTGTCTCGTTGATAACAAGCGGTTCGGAGTCTTCGTCCAACGGAAAGTAGGGGTACACCTTCTCAACCGTACCACCGTATGGCCCTGCAGCCCGCATTGCACTCAGCTGAATGATCACCGCCGGAGTAGAACTGTAGGGTTCGGCTAATTCGTGCCAGAGCATATGATAGGTATGGTCAACAGTCTCTTTCTTCGGACCTTGCATGCAGATATACTTATCCTGTATGCCTTTTTTCACCTCGCTCTGTTTCGCAGCGGTAGAGACAAGATTGATCGGGGAAGCATTGATATAGTTGTTAACACCTTCAGGGACCTGGAGAAGAATGCGATTGTTGGCCCATGGGTGGATATTGACATATCGGTCCAGGACAGGATCTGGATCCAACCGTGCCCACTCATTGTTGAGAGAAGGATCATCATTCTTCGCTTGCAAACGCTCATTCTCAAGTGCTACAATTTGTGCAAATTTTTGATCCATTTCTAGCATGTAACATTAGTGCTTAGCGAGAGAACCTGGTTCAAACAGACTTACCTTCTTGCGTGAGCTGCAAGAAATGAGGCATGCTAGGTACTTTGTCCTCAGCAGAGTTAGAAGCACCGAGAGGAGCAGCCGTGGTTGTACGAGCCGTAGCTTCACCATCTGGTTTGCCCAGACATCCTCCATCAACCTGTGGCAATGTATCACGGCCGCGAGTAGTCTGATTTGGAACTCCAGCGGGGGACTCAGACCTGCTGAAAGTGGAGTGATTGCGCTTCATCTTCTCGAGCCAAGCTGGTGATCTACCTCGGACCTTTGGGACGTCTAGATTTGATACGTGTGCTGAAGAGGGAGAAGCGTGTCGCCTGCGAAGGGCGCCGCGTAGTTTCTCCAGGATGGGAAGCTCGCAATGTGAGCGAGCGGGAGGGAACGGTCAACCAAATTTATAAATTGGAGCGGTCACAGGACGACTTTTTCTTTGAACGGTATAGGAAATGTAGAAAAGTGCGGAAATAATAATAGCAATTTTCCCTGCGAGTCGGCACGATGAATGGCTATATCTCAAGGAGAAACCTTGAGCCCAGCGAAGCAATATATATTTCGGACTTTGCTAAAGGAAAGTGTGGCTTTCTTCTAGAAGCGCTGCAAGGCTACGAGATTGATGCTCGGCAAAGGTCTGGAATCAAATTTTAGTCTTGTGCAGATTTTGATGTGCATCCGCGAGTTGAATACCTGCTCGGAAAATTGGCGAAACGAATGATGTTCACGTAGGTAGCAAAGGGAAAGCGAAGAAAGCAGCTGTTGTATTTGTAGAGATGAGATGGAATCAGGAGAAATGAAAATGGGAGATATATCTAGGGGGGAAGATGAGGCTGACGAAAGGAGGTGAAAAATTGGAGGGGTGGAAGGGGCAAGTGACATCCAAGCGAATCTATTGAGTCTATTAAAAGCTGTGGCGTATAACTGTGGCACTAGAGAGGGCAAATCAAACCTGCGACGATGTCTCATATGGTCAGCAGAAGGTCGTAATGGTAGAAGATATCCTGTTGAAGAAATTGGGTTTTCAAGCACAGGTCCAATAAGTCTGAGTAAGAGAGGCCAGCCACCTAAATCGCGGGAGCTGCAGGTACAACGTGGACTGTACCGATTGAAAAGGAATTTCGAGTGGCCTGGAATGCCTGCTTAGTAATATATAATAGTCGCTGGGTTGACCAATCATGCACTCACTGACTTGGAGATGAAAGTGGATAGATACCCTGGGTCAATTTTGTCTTGACCACACACCCATCCAAACGAGGTATATCTCAGAGACATGATAATCCGGACTCGACCATCATGTGGCAACGCTTGCTAATTGAGGTAAGCAATTCTTCCACCCATTTCAGATCCAGCATGCTAACTGTTTCACAGGCGTGGTTAGTAAAAAGGGTGCGTTGTCACTCCTCCCTAACACCATGCAGCCTGCAGATTCTTACCGTGCATCCAGCTTCTTGCTTCGCCGACCTTCCATCACGTTGTGCGCAGAGTCCATAAGAGAGTACACGAACTGAAGCACGGCAAAGACCCAGCTGAAATGGGAGGCACAAATATCGACACCCCAGGCGGTTCGGATTCGAGCCGGTTCTTAAAATACTATATGGAAGAACTAAAGAATCAATTTCGAGGAGAGCCTCGGAAATGATAAGCCTTTACCCATAACGAGCGAAACGCATTGTTAGCGGAGTCTTACGGTATTTATACCGATCGGTTTGCATTTGAAGCATATGGGGCGGCGCTCCGGCGTTAGGATAGTGGAAGGCAGGTGTTGGAGTTGAGTCTGCACAATGGAACTCTTCCCTCTACAACGCATATAATTTTGCCTCTGTACAGGATATGTAAGAAACTTGGGCTTTCCCTAGGTCCATTGGGTCTCCTCTCGAGGAATGAACACTATTTATAAGTATATCCTTTCAATTCTATCCTCAGCTCTGAGATTTCTAAGCCACTATCATGGAAAGCATGGTACATCGAGATGGTGGACCTTATACGGATTATAAATTGGGCTTCTTTGACGTGCTAAGTGTCATTTGGCTCTCATTCAATCCGGAGATTATCATCTTGATCACGCTTTAGCCATATCAACGTCGCGTCACCATACGTTGCTTCTTCTGGCCACAAGTGTGTACATCTATAGGTATTTTTATCGTCTCTCTTAATATAGGAACTTGTGACCAATCTCTTCTCTACGAATGTTTTACCACATGGTTCACAGCTCTTGGGGCCGGTTCTACTTTCATGGTTTAAGAAATACGTAAACTTTCTTTTAGGCGTGCCACAACCTTTTTTCTTCTAGGTTTGCCCTTCGACTTCTCATGCTTTAGTAGCTAGAGCTACCAAGAATACTCTAGAACCTCAACCCCTCTCAGCATCTCCAACGGAATATCCTTCGGAACCGTATCTCCCGTCCTCAGCTAAGATGGCATCACAAGCAACTACTCTCCTCATCTTTCTTCTTACAAAAGTATAAGCATGTGTGTTACTGATCTGCCTTATCTGTGTCCAGCCGAGGGGGGCAATTCTAGGCATGATCCCGGGAAAACGTACCCGTTTACAGGCAAGAAAACGAAAGAATCTAGCTTTCTCAATCTGCTTAACTCAGCTCTCCACCCCCCACTCCCAAAATTACCGTCTCATACGCGCTCTACGTCACGGAAACACGCAATCCCGTTGATTCCACCTGTCCCTGGGATAGCCGAAGATCCCAAGAGAGACCGTTCCGTCAGCCGCAGAAGCCATATCTCGCAGGCTTGTTTCAAACTTGCGAGACGCTATAAGAGTTTCCCACGGGGGTCAACAAGCTTCTTCATAGCCGACAAACCTATCTCCGGGAAGCCCTCTCTGTCCAGATGCTGGCCGGTAGCACAACACCGCCGTATTAAAACGGAGCGAACGGCCACTGTCACTTCTAGGGACCTTACCCTATGGATATCAAATCTGTCTCGCGCCAAGCACATGCTCTTTAGCGCCAACCGGCTTCCCGGGAACGATCTGGCTATCCCGAGTTCATACCAGATCTCGAGTTCATCCGAGGATCTGGAACCATCTCGACTCAACCCATGCTGCTTCCAGTTCCCGACAGCAACAGCTATTGCGTCAATTGTCGAGATGATTATCGGTACTTGGGAAATTTTGGGTAATGACGCACAGGTTTTTGTGACTGGTGGGTGTATTCGGGTTTAATCATTGCATGGGGGAAGATGCAAGGCGGTTAATTATAAGTTAAAGTGTCTTTAAAGGCTTTACATCCTTGTAGATCAAGGTATGGTGGCTGTTATGACTAGGTGGACAGAGATGCAAGCAAGAGCATCAAAGTGATACTTGAATTTGTTCGTAACAAGGAAAAAGTTTGGAGACCCTCACATTAAGGTCGGAAGAGCACCTGATCTGTATAATCCATAGCGCGAATTAAGGAGAGAGGAGAGTAGTGAAGATATTAGTCCCATAGATCTTATTATTTTATCCTTTCTTGCTCATCTCGCGTTCTGCATTGTTGTCCTTGGCTTTTTCGTCTCGTCACCTCATTAGCATCATTAGAATAGATACATGGAAGTCTCATCACTGAACGGCTGTAAAGAAACATCGAGTACCACCATCTCGAAGTGCTGCTGTCGCGCAAGTAATACTCGCGATAGAGTGGATGATATTGCGGACTTGGGTAATGCCCTAATTATAAGCGGTACCCTGAGCCCGAGAAACGCTCTGATCCTGAGAATCGCTATAAGCGTGAAGCCCGTCTGAGTTTGAGAAATAATCTGAATACTCGATTCGGAATCAAAACATAGATTGCCTCCACCGCAATACGAAGACGCGTAAACGGCGTAGTTCGCTTCTTAAAAATACCGAAGCTAGACTCTTTTTCTTTCTTGTTCAGGAGTAGGAAAAAGAGCCAAAATTGTGTGGAGAGTGTTTACTGCAGCGGCCTAAAAGCCGTCGTGCCAAAATATATCCAACCTGAAAGCTGGAAGTGAACCATCTTGATATCCGTCGTGAGATCCCAGTGGTCATTTCTATGGCATGCCTCCCACTCCGAATTCCGTAAACGCCGAATTCTATGAAATAAGCAAATGACGCCAAAGGATAGGGTATCTTAACTATAGGTGATAGTCCGATAGTCCGAGAATGCAAGACAGTTGAAAACAATGCCTTTTCAGCCTGCATTTTTACTGTGATGAGCTGGGGGTCTCCCATTCTCCCATATCAATAAAGGTTGCCCAGCTCTCGCCATTCGGTCCAGGAGTTCCGTTTCCGGATAATCCGCCCGAGGCTGGATCAAAGAAGCCTTGATTAGTATCGTGGGCAGTCTCTTCGCTCTGTACCTCGGGAAATGTGTTGAGAATGGCTGATGGTGCAAGTGTGGAATTCATACCCCCGAAGTCAGGGTAAGATTGGTGCTTATCTACCTCGAATGTTGAGGGTGACTGGCTCCCAAAGTCGTATATTTGACTCGAATCCGCTCCTACCATCATCATGGCTGTCAAAGGATCGTTCGAGTCGAGAGTTGATCCCAGAAGTTGTTGGGCCTCTAGTGGCAAGGCAACACTCAATGTAGAATACTGATTTCCCATTGAGAAATTGTTGTCTGGATTATAGGTGGGAAATGACATATTTGGAGATTGTTGCTGATGCTGGCCAAGATTGCTAAACGAGCCTCGTGGGAACGAAGGCCTCTGTCTTTCGTTTGTAGCCGAAGTAGGCGTCTCAGTATTATCAAGTGAAGCAATCTGAGCAGCCGAAGGTGTCGAGAAACGTCGTTCAGTACTTGGCGGCCTCTGGGTGTTGCTGTACTCCTGAGGAACGGCAATGGATGCAGAGCGCTGGTGTGTATTCTGGAAATTCTGCTGTTGTGGTCTTGAAGGGTATGGTGCCTGCCGATAAGTGGTCGGGCTGTTGGGTCGAATTTGTGGCTGCATCATTTGCGGTTGGCCCTGCTGGTGGGCTAGCATTGGAGATGGAAACATCGATGAGAACGTTTGACCTGGGTTTGGGAATTGCTGTCCATATGAGTTTGCAAGTGCACTCCTCATCGCTACTTGTGTGGCCAAATAATCGTTCAATCGCCTATTGAAGTCGACATTACTAGTTGTCAGGTGGGCCGCGAGCCGCCGGTATTGCAGTGGTAAATCATCCTCCTCCTCCTCGTACATTTCCTCGTTGATAACATCTTGCTCTGTCACTCGTAGCGACCGTCCGGTTCGTTTCTTGTGTATTTCCGAAGCTCTCCGAGCCGACTCGACTCTAGCCTCTAAACTCCTGTCACTTCTTCTGGAAGCTGCAATATATGCACGCTCCTGGTTCTCCTCGTGCGTTCGCTCGGTCTAGTGTGATCAGCCAAGCTCTCAGCGACATAAAGGGAAGTCCATACCTTTACTGCTTTGGCGGGTGGCATTGTTCTCAACGGGGGCATTACTCAGCGTTCAGAGAACAGAGCACTAGCCGGAATTGATGATCACCGGCTTTGAGGTGTTGTTGTGCTCGTTTGTTGTTTAGTGATGGTGGTTGTTTGCGGGGTAGCTTCGACTCTGAGGGCACAGGCACAGTAGACCGTGAATGTGGGATCTGAGGGTTTAAAGCGTAAAGTGGGAGCGGGGGTGCAAGATAAAGTCCGCTGGGTCAACAATGACAGAGGATTCTCCTTGGGGAAAGTGTGCAGATCCAAGAAATCTCTGAACAGAGTTCTGTAGCAGAAAAACGCGATCCAGAGAATCCAATATTCCAAATGATATAGCTAGTAATCGCGATGAACAGCACCAGAAAACAAGGAGTGGTGATCGGGACCGGCACAAGCGAGGTTGGGGGATGTGGGCTGAACGCCGCAAAGTATATCCAGCCAGGTACAAAGAATTAAATTTGATCGAAGAGTGATTGATTGCTCTTGATAAGTAATCGGATAGAAGCTAAGGTTTCAAACGAAAAAGAAAAGAAAAAGGAAACAGTTGTGGCTGCCAGAGAAATTTGATGTCTTAACAGTCTTAAATGTCTTAGGGTAAATGAAAGATAAAAATCGATAGGTCTTCCATCAGGAATTTACATCGGTTTATACGTGTGCAGGCATTTCCCATTTCCTCCTCCTTCCGGCTCTCCTTCTCCATCTTTTTAACTGCCTCCCTCTAACCATTTCTTTTTTTTTTTGGCTTCTGGAGAGGGCTAGCTCTACTGGTGCCGCAGTCTTTTTGCATAATGCAAGGCAGGTATGCGCATTCAGAAGACCCCGCGAATTCCATCATAAACTCTAAACGAGCGTCCAGGGAATCCAGGAAATGAGGCCGCACCCAGTAGCACAGAGGAGAGGGTGGATGAGTGATAGGCTACATCAAAAACAGAATCCTGTAGGCTAGGTGTGAATGGGCAAGCACCAGAGTCAATTGTCCTTCTTCCAATCATTAAGCCCAAAGGCGAGACACGTTCCTCCAACGACTGGTAGAATAGTCCTGGGCGTACGACGTACGGAATCGGGAACAAGACCGTTTGGCCATCGCTTGACTCTTGGCCAGTTTATTCCAATTAAATTCGGTTTCTGCACGCACCACATTAGCAGCAGTAGTACCTTGTGCACTCCACTATTTCGGAATATTGGCAAGTAGAGTAGCATCTAGACACGACAAGTTCAGATGAGCCTGACTCTCTCGATGCAGAATTTGCCCCCCCCCCCCCCCCCCGCCTCCATCTTTCCACCCTGAACCTTAGCCCAACTCTGTTTCCAAACCTTACAGACACTGATCGGCCGTGCCAGCTGCAGATCTGATCCTAGCGTGGCAATTCACGATTGCCGAGCCCAAGAAGCATCATATCCCTGACTGTGCTGATGCTACCGAACGACCATCTGTTGGCCCCAGCCCTGGCCCAGCCCAGTCCAGCAAAGCAAAGCAAAGCAAAAGCAAAAAGCAAAAGCAAAAATCAATCACAGACAACCACTGTATTTGGAGACAACCTTCCGATGCTGGCCAGGGTACTGATCTCCCCAGAGATGCCAGCGTCGAGCTATTTACCAACAAGAAACTCAAGTTTCTCTCACTGCGCTATCCACGGCCAATGATGTGACTGGCGTGAAGTTTGCTGCAGTGCTGCAGGACCTTTCCCGGGAACGATCAGCCACATAGCGCGGGCCATCTTGTCAGTACCCCTTTTCTCTCATGAACATACATGATTCATATTCGGGCCAGTGGTTCTGCTGGGTTGTCCCGCAGCCTTTTAGCGGCAGTAATTCGAGGTAAAGGGTACTGTATTCCGCTTTTGTTTGTGTTTTTTGGTGCAACGCACGGCAACATTGTGATGCGGACGGGTCCCAACCGCGTTCAAACCTACTTTTGTCATTTGTGGGGAGCTCTTGCTCCGCTCAGTGACGCAATGATTTGTCATAAAACTCCATATCTGAAAACATGGCATTCTCAATTCCCCATACCGCGCTAATCACTACCTAAAACATAACCGCTTTTGCTTCTCCTAGTCTTTTCACCGAATTCACGATCGTCGTGACTACTTCAACTAGGTTTCTTACTGGTAGGATGTGGCGACTTAGTGCCGTTTCCATGCACGTTTCAATTTCATGATACAAAAGAACATACTAAAAGCAATTACCGGCGACTAGATGATAACTCAAACACGCAACGAGAGTCACCGATGCTTTTCATCTTCAATTGTTTGTAAAATTATTATCATACAATAGACAAGTATGTATCAAATCTTGTTCCACCATTCGCACAATGAGAATACGTCACGTGTCAACTTACACAATTGGGCATTTGTTCGACCAAAGAAGCACCTTCAACGCTACGCATCCTTCAAGCGCTCTTATCTCCATTAGCACTATAAGTGCTCTGAATACTATATGCATTATAAGCCCCAAAATTTCTCAAACCAGAAAGTTTACACCAATCTCTATGCGTCTTAGCCATAGTATTGCTAAGCTGTACCTTAACTGAAGCGCATGAAAGCAACATAGGCCCCCCTAACCATGAGCGTGGGGAGGGTAAATTACTATACAACCCTCGCTGAAGCTCTCCACACCATAATACCCCTCAAGCGAGGTAAATGGATTCGTTTTGCGAGCGGATCAGCAATTAGCAGCTGTTCAGTATTCGCCAGGACACAACCACACGGGCACATCCTCCCAATACATTCCGAATGGCTATATTCGTAATACAATAGGGCCAAATCTTGCATTTACACCTTTGGGCTCTGTTGTGGGTGTCGTTCATGTTAAAGTTTGTTTAGTGGCGGCGCAATGTCATCTACGAAAGAGGTCGCCTTGGAAATTTGGAATAGTAAAGATAAAGCTATCAGCATTAAACACATACTTCAAGCGTTGCCCAATCTGTGTCTAGATAATAGAGCGCCGATTCAAACCATGTATCTCTTCATTATTAATTTACAGCGCAAATGATCTTACGGAAATTTGAATATGAACTATATCTGAATCGATGCAAATGGAAACTCGCAATGTTGGCTTGTGACTTCCCTTTATCATTCCGCAGTCTTGTTCTCTAGTATCTTCCACGGCAAGATTTCCCTGTGCACTTATCCCTTTCTCATATGGAGCCTATCCACCGAGCAGCCAGTTGCGGTTTTGGATACGTACTGACACATGTTGGGAGCTCGGATAGAAGCATGAAGCCATGGTTGATATTGCACCACTCAAGCACCCCCTAAAAACTATAGAGCTAGCTAAATGACCGTGCCAAATCTACGCTCTCTGGCAGTGTATGTTTCTCTGCTCTCTTTGACAAAGATGTCCTTGCTATAACCCATACTACCTCGCCTTCCACCTCACTTTCCCAATCCACCCAGCAAAGCTCCTCACATCTTCCCTGTCAAGCAACCTCTCAACAGTGAAGTATTCCCTCGCCAACTCTTCATTTGTCGCAACCTTATGCACAAAACCTAAAAATTTTCAGCTAGCCCGTTCTTGAGAACCAGCAGAGAAATGCATGAAGCTTACTATGACAAGCTCTACATATCCACGCCGCATCCATTAAATGGTCTTCGGTATGCCATCCCCTCTTTAACACCTTGGCGTGCACCTCCCTCGGGATGAGGTGGTGATATGTAAGAGGTACCCAGCTACGTTCACAGATCTCGCATTCCGTCGCCAGTTCCCTGTCCGACGAATCAGCATTGTATTTAACATCCTTTTGCGAAGGAGGGAGCTTGAAAACTCGTTTTCAAGTGCCGCGACCGAGAGAAAATGAGACACTTCGAAGCCCAACCTTGCTTTTAAGCTCATCGCTTCTATTGAAGAACACAATAGTTTACAGCTAAAAGAATCTTACCTCGTGACGCTCGCGGGTGGCGGCGCGTTGGTAACTTTGCTCACATACTCCATCAACACAGGAGTCAAAAACTCAGTTAGAGTCTTCAGAGGCGGAAGGAGGTTATATGTAGTCAGGGACTCCTCAATGTTTGGAGGTAGAGAATTGAGTATAGAATGCGCCTTGTCCTTCGGGAAGTCTTCCGGATACTGAGATTGCAGAGATGCAGAATTATACCATGCCGAATATGTTAGCGTACGCAGTGTCTCAGGCAGACTGGTGAATATCTCGGATGCTATGTACTTTTTTGTTATGTTAGGGAGTCCTGGATAATTTGTCGGGAAAATGGACTTACGTCTATGAATTCGGCTAGCTCCTCGATGTCGTTTGGCGCTTCCTTGACCTCGACTAGTTTTGTGGCGCGTGTGTTTCGTTCAGTAGCGTTGCGTAATATACGATTTTTGCGAACCTTGGTCGGCGATGGTTTCTCGACCGATTTTTGGATTAGAGGAGTAGTAAGACAGTCTCTAAAAGTATCGAAGTTGGAGCTTTCATTCTCATTCATGATGTCCACTGAATATCGAGGTTTTAGCTATTGTGCTGGATCTGGAGCAGAAAATACAGAACAGAGTCAAGCGTGAAGATGAATGCTCGGTCATAGGTATATGTGTGGAAAGTATGTGGTGAAGTATCGTGTCCGACGTGAGTCTATCGGTCCATCCCGTCGGGTCTTACGGTAATGAATCATTTGCATGCCAAGGAGCGCCACTATACTGCCCCTCCCCCGCATGAGGCCACATACCCTCGTAGACATGCATCACAACATTGTTATTACTTGTAACAAGGTTCTGTATGCTCTTCTACTTTTGCCCAAGGCTGATCTGAAATATTTCATCAGCTCCATCCCGGAAGCCTATTCTTTAAACGATCGAAGAGATCACAATGGAGATCTCCAAAAGACAAGTCCACCAACACTTTGCTTCATCTAACCCGCACAAGACAAGCATCGCTTTCGACCTCTATGGCACGCTGCTTTCAACCGAAAGTATCGCCAAAGAGTTAGCCTCTCATTTCGGCAATGAAAAGGCCAAGTCTATAGCCGCACTTTGGAGACGATTTCAGTTGGAGTATACTTGGAGGCTGAATAGCATGTGTAGGTTTAAATGATGTATATAGTGTTGCTCATATCACCCCTGACCAAGGCATAGCGCTCTATAAGCCGTTCTCTGATGTGACGAAGGCTTCGCTACTTCATGCACTTGCCGAGTCTTCAGAGACCCTAAATGAAGAGGAAATCGGGAGTCTCATGAAAGCCTACGACTCTCTTGAGCCCTTCCCTGAAGTTGGGTCCGCGCTACAGGCTTTGTCGTCTTGGAGTGAGGCGGATGCCTACGTTTTCTCCAACGGAACTGAAAAAATGGTCAAATCATCTGTAGAGGAGAGCCCGTCCTTAAGTCCTTTCCAGGAAGTCTTCTCCAAGCTTATCACTGTAGAAGAGGTCGAGGCATACAAACCTGATAAGAGGGTGTATCAACATCTCGCAAAAAAGGTAGGGAAAGCGGATGATCTGGAGAGTATATGGCTTGTATCGGCCAATCCATTCGATGTTGTTGGAGCGAGAGCTGCGGGATTTCAAGGTGGGTGTCTTTATAATCAGATACATTGCCGTTGAAGGCTCGATAAATTTCGTGTGTCATACAGCGCCAAAGTTTTCATTTGAAATGTGGGACTAATGATTTATTATGAGCAGCGGCATGGATAGATAGGGCAGGAGGACATTCTGGTGCAGGAGGATGGACTGATAAATTAGGGGATTTGGCGAGTGGCGGGCCAACAATCATTGCCAAAGGAGTAGATGAAGCTGTGAACTCCATCAAAGAATGGACAAGCAAGAACCATAATGAATAGTCTTGGATGGGGCTCTCCCAACTGTTGCCTTTTGGCTACGTGTACAATATATTCTCGACTGTAGGACAATATATTACACCCGTCATTTCCCCGAGAAGCTATCATTCAGCCCGCTGGAATATATCAAAAAGTCTTTCAGCTCACCATAAAACTTGTTTGGAACTAGCCATGTCTCGCTTACAGATAGGGGGGCTCTTAACCCTGAACCACTACCACAATTAGTCGGCAAACACTATAAGCATAGGCACAAATGATATGTGTCATATCTTGCAGGAAGTCAATTTTTTCCACAGCTTCAAAGTATTATCATGCATTCTGGATACAATTCGCTACCAACCAGTTCTAATTCTGGTGACCTGGTCTTAAGCTGAGCAACACTTGGAAAACTCGCTTCGTGCTGCCCAATCAGAGCTGAAGTGGCTGCTGCCACAACACGGCGAGACTCTTTGGAACGCGGCACAATGTTACACTGTGAGCGTGCTCTACAGTTCTTTTGATCAGATATAACCCATTTAAGCCCTTTACTTGGGTGAATATCAAGAAAGAAAATGTTAAAAAACAAAATGACTATGAGATATGAAGACGTTATTTGGGACTTCTTCTGGAAGGTATAGCCCGAATCTTTAGTTCCCTCAAATATATGTATGTGGGGGGAGAAAAGGCAATTGATATTGGTTCCAGCAAGTTAGATTCCGTATTCTCCATATTGATCAGCCCATATCGATCTCATTCCCAGGTCACCGGATCTGGAAAGAGGCTTGATAAATAGTATTCAGCTCATGCATGATTCTTTTACTAGAGCCTCAATCACTATGATGCTCCCACCAATGGGGCTTGATGTTCGAAGAGCCTCGCGCCATTGCTTCAAACATGCGAAGAAAGCCTTTCCAGAAGGACAGAATGGTATTTGTAGCAACATTTGCCCAGTATCCATCGTGTTAGAAATTCGCTTCTGCTGAGGCTTGGAACCTAGAGTCTTGACCACTTAACCTGGGCCTGTCAGTTATAGATAGATATCATGGGGATCCGAACGTATATGAAAGAGCGCAAGGTCAGTGGCATGGAAGATAATCATCTCGTAATTAACCTTCCACAGCGTAAGAAGCTGGAAAAGCAGTTTGCTGAATTCCAGGCAATGCAGCCGAAGCCATCATACGAGCCAAGTCATCGCCCTTATACCAGGTCACCATCTCCTGTCTCATACAAAGCCCCGAGGCGGCGGGGTCGAGCTCCCTCCGTCTCGAGCGTGGAGAGCGTAGAGACCATCGACAATCGGCCAACTCCTATCCAAGGCAGCACAAATGCTACTACTGCTTCGGCCACGAATAACGAAAATGGTAATGGCGGAGGCTGGAATCCGCTTGTGGTGCTGGGCGGCACAGCTGTAGCGCTCTGGCTGGGGCCGACAGCATTGGCCTACACAGCAGTGACGGCGGTTGGCCTAGGAGTGGCCAGCGTCGTCGGTGAAGTTGCGAAGGAGAACAATAGGAACAAGACCATGGACAGCATGCATAGCCGAGCTATCGAGTACCAGTATGCGGAGCGGACCCAGCAGCAGTATCTCGACTATCCTCGTGGGGGAAATAGCTCAAGGGCTATCGAGTATTGAGTTGCTCTTGGTTCGTGCATTATGTTTGGTTTGTGATTGTGGGTGATTGAGTTATGGCGTTTGAAATTTACTAAGCCTCTGAGTTCGCCTTGGTTGAACTTTGGAGGTTGGAGTCAGGAGCTGGAGGCATCGCTTCTAGGTAGCTGTGTAGCAAGATATCATGGATAGCTAAGATACTCGAATTAGAGGAGGATGACAGAGTCATCGAACCCTTCCCACTGTACCTCGTGTGCAGATGCGTCCATGGTAAGACCACATTCCCGCGCGGGTTGCTTAGGAGCAGAAATCTTTAGGGTAATTGGCCACCGAGAATAGATTCTGTATGTGAATTTGCCTTGCATGGCAAGAATTCGTATCAGTTGAGCGCGCGTGAGATATTAGAGAAGGCTGACACGTACGCTGGGTTGCTTCGTACCAGGAGGGTTGAATTTCAAGTAGTACATGGGGAAAGGATATACAAAGCCCCCTTCGAACTCAGACCTCGTTGCAGATGCCCTAGGTATGTCCCTCCAGTAATGTGGTCACAGGCCTGTAGGTAGGCAACAAAAATTAGTGATCGCCCTCTCATCGACTTCACCCACTTGCAGCTAAAGGGAATATGGCGAATGAGAGTCAAGTGGAAGTGCAGGAAGTGTGATGCAGTGCTCAGCCAAAGCATGGTGAATGCCTTGCCATCTGTCAGTGTTCGCAATTTCGTTTTGGTTGAGCACTCTAGTGGCTGTCTGTGTTGGACTTGACAAGGACATAGGCTCAATAGGAGAAAAGCAACCATGTTGGGTATCAAGAATCTGGCCGTTGTGGAAGCATAGCGGATGTCAATCTTTCCCATATTAGAAATTGGTAATTAGTAATTTTCTCTACATCCAAATATTGCATTTTATGAACCTGACATTCATAACGACAGAGGAAATGCAAAGAGAACGGTTCACTTGAAAATGTACTTCTCAGCATGCTTTGGTATAAAGATAGTAGAATAGTATTTTACATACTGTACAGAGTTCACCGATACGCTACTGAATATCTGCCTCTAAGCTATGACAGTCTGCAGATAGGGCGGCAGGAAATATGGATCTGACATCAGCTTCGCCTTCATGCGGTAGTCGAAACATGGCTGTTGCGATCTCCAATGACCTGCTAGATTCTCACTGCCGCCCCATTGCCGTCATGCATGCCCAAGTAGGAAAATGTAAATTCATAAAGTACAGTACATGACCGCCAATCTGTAAAGCAGATGCAAGATTTCCTTATCATCACAGTAACACTACAATTTTTCCAACAAGGCTATGGGCATATCCCGTGTAACAATCCCAGCCGTTGGGTCATCCTCCCAATCACCCAACAAATCACCATTCACTGTGCTCACGGATACAACAGCTCTCGGTACAGATGGAAATTAGAGTCAGGTGGCAGTGCAAGCAACAACAACAGCAACAAACAACGGCCCTTCTTTCCCGGCCGTAGGCTTTCCACGGACGCAGATACCTAGCATCCACACCCCGCGCTGCACCGTCGAGGATCCCTAAAAGAAAATCGGATATGAGGCACGCCACAGCCGCCCGAGGTCGCATCCCAAGCAGCCTGAGTGACGCCAGACCAGGATGTGGGGAACGCTGACAAACGGGGGTTTCTCGTTTCTGTTTCTCTTTCTGGCTCAGGGGGAAGAAGCGCGTCCTTCATCTGATGTCGCGCTTGGAAATGGAGTCGAAAAAGGGAACGTTAGTGTTTCGTTTCGTGGCGATGGTATAAGACTGAACCGGAGGTACTTCCTAGGTTGGAATTTTGCTGTGCTATGAACCTTGATTAGGCATCTAACTTGTATGACTATTTATTGATGGTTGTTTTATGAAAATAGCGTGTATTGTTGCAAAGATTTGGTTGGTCCCGGATAAGGAAGTTTTAAGATGATTTTTGGAAGGGACAATAAACGCGGGGGAAAAAGTACCTAGCAGTTCGATCTTTTGACGATCGTGGAATAAATTTCTATTCATAGATTGCTGCGTAGAGCTTAATGTTACATATTATTTTGTCCGTTTGACATTTGCGCTCGATCCTCGTGAGAAATGTCACTTGGAATCACTGGAGTATTACTCCATTCTCCACTATTACTGAGCTCTTGCACCAACGCCATTTACTACATGTAAAGATTCTATGTAGAGTAGTGGCATTCCGCTTCCGTCCCATAGCCTGACTGAGTTTCAAAGCTGTAAACGTTGCTTCTCTTTTCCGCGCACTGCAGGTAGATCATAATGATATGTATGAAATGCGTTGATAGCCTCAATTTATGTTCCTTGGTGAATCCGGTTACTGGTTCGCGTATTAGTGAGCAGATAATAAACTATTGTCGAAATTCGAGGCGGCGTTGTAGTTATGAGATTCGTGTTGATAATATATATCAAGTAGTCGTTGTGATATAGCTGTTCTGATGATTAATTCCTCAAGGCATTCCCGAAGATCGTGGCCGATGGCGACTCCTTCCAAATCTTTGTTCCCATTGACTGACAACATAAGGTGGAGGTCCTGATGAAGCGATGTTTGGTCGCAGATGCTGTGATGAATCACTTGTAGCCACAGCCCATCCGAGACTCCTTGGTCCACTGGGTAATGCTCCTAACCCTTCCCAGCTCGCTGGCTCCCATCCTTCGGCACTAAGGCTATCCACAGTCATCATCGCCTGGTGCAAAGTCTCCAAATCTCTCACGCGTTGGGGGTCATCCAAACGTCTATGCTCATTCTCAACCCTCGCAACAACCGGGCTTGCAATACTTGCAAATTCTGGTTCTGGTGCCCGATACCATGGAGGCACTGACCATGGCAAGTCTGCCTCCCCAAGACGAAACTGATTTGACGGCGTAGGAGGGAGGTCTTGATTGATTCTCCCAGCAGGCACACCGGCACTCTGAGGGCTTAAGCGGTGTTCCACAGGAGCGGTTCTTTCCACCGGCTTTCCGTAATCGGGGATGCTTAATCCCAAGGGGATGTAAGGTGTTTGTTCCGGACTAATGATGAGAGGGCTTACAGGACTTATCGGGCTGATGGGTTGCGTCCTATCCGCAACAGTTGGCGGCGCGGACGTGCCTCTTTCATGCTGTTCTCTCATAGACACCCCCAGGCTCCTCTGTCGTTGGCGAGCTTGTTCTGCTCTATCATGTTGATCATAAAGACGAGCCTGGCGTTGAGGGTCACCTCTCGCTGGCATCAAAATCGTTGGGTGCCGAGACAGCTCCAGCTCTTGTTGCTGCTGTAGGTAGAATAGACCCGACTCATGCTGTTGACGTATCCTCTCCTCCTGAAGTCTTTCTTCCATCTTCTTGGAAGCGTATTTCATAGATGCCATATGTGTCTTATCTTCCGGCCGCATAGACACCCCGAACTCCACATTCACAAATATCCCCGGTGCTGGCCATCGCGATGACGTCCTCGGAGGATATCGAGGTTGTTCCCAGTTGGCCATCCTGGCAATCATAACAATCAAGTAGGCGACTTAACGCAAGACAAACGAAATATGGGGTATATTCTTAACTTATTCAGCCGCATCAACTTGTAATGGTTTGGATGGGGAGGAGGCGCCGAAAGAGTTTTAATATGTTGCTGCCACACAACCCCTATGCATCACAGCTAAGTTAAGTAAAAGCCCCTAAGTGCGGGTGGATGGCGTGGTGACATAAGAGTGAAACTCACCCACCAAACAAGCACAAACTACGGTTCCTTTACCATGCCTGGCTTCGCGGTGCACTAAAATTGCTGCAGGCTGCGCTGGTCAGAGGTCTGCTTGACCGCTGTTGTTGGGAAGCGTCCAGGCTATGTGACTAGGGCTATGGGGGAGGGGAGGGAAGGGGTTGTTGGGGCAGGATGCTGATCCTTCGCTCGTTCATGGTATGAGGCTGTGCAGCGAGTTTCTGGCGCCAAGCCCCAAAACATCTTTGGTGGGAGCGCGACACGCTCTGCAGTGGAAATTGCTCCAACATGCGATACGGTTCATCTGAAAGTATCTCGTCGTCTGTATGGCTCATCGTAACTTATTTCTTGGTGTTTTTTTGGTGATTTTTCTTTTGCTCAGGGTGATGAGGTGTCGTTCAAAGATACCAATCCCACCATCGCTTATCAGCTGTACTCAGGGAAGAGGATTCAAGGGGTCGCCCAGTCTCTCTAGAGGATCATGGCCGAAATGAACCATCTTTCTTTGGATGTCAACATTCCAAGCTCAGGTAAGTTCATATTCCCTTGAACCACCGCCATGGTGATCCAACTTCATGGTCGAGGGAGGAAAATGCTCAAAGTGGGGAGTGGAGTATAAAGTTAGATTTCTTGGCAGGTGCTTGTTGTGCTATAGAGGCTATTCCTATCTTCATTCCTCATCCTCGAATTCCTTGAGATCTCCCTTCTACTCACCAGCCACAGGTACGAGGGTACTTACTCAGCGCTTGGAGATTACGAGAGCTCGATTTAGTTGGGCAGATCGATTGGAAGACGCTGAGTATAGGATAACGTGTGGCGATGCCATGATGTGTGGCCGTGCAGCATAGCTGCGGATTACTCGCACGGTGGTATACAATGCCCACAAGAAGAGTCACAAACGAGGTCGTGAGATTAGATCTTGGTGTGGCTTTTCGCAATGGCTCTTGGAAATAACGTCAAACTAATCTATAATTTGCATACGCCGTATGAAGCACACATAAACCATTCCATAGCCCAACAATAGATTATGCTACTCATCTTATTTACGAGCTTTAACGAGACAGCTATGAGCAAATTATCGAATATGGAAAATACGGGAGTTGGTAGGACGTCTCAATAGCAAACTTGTCAATTTACTTTACTAGAATCTAATTATCGATTCATCCCAAAACAAAATCCTCACTCATCTTGCTACAGTAGCGTGATTTTTTTGATTTTTTTAGTGCGACATTTTGAAGGAAGCCTTTATTTTTCCTTCCAGAAATCCAAGCTTACGATAACGGAGCCCCTTACTGTCGCTTGCCATCCTCGTCTAAACAGAAATCCGGGCCTCAGCGGCTCTTTCGATCAAAGCTTGTGGATTCGACTGTGCCGCAAAAGGAAATGCCAATTATGGAACAGCGTTGATCCTTGAAACATCTTCGATTTCCAAATGTCTCTCAGGCTCTCTCCGTTCCCTTTTCGAGCCGACCAAACCAATCGCCAATGTACCCAAGCGACTCTTATGTCAAACCACAATCCACATTCTCAGGCGATGGATCTGTGCAGGAGCACTTGGGACAACTGGCTGGAACCGATCCCAGTAAAACGGCACAAATTGCTTTCAAACAAAAAAGATGGCATTTAATGCTCTAGCAGAGAAATGCTACTCAAGATTTGCATCCGATACAAGAACCTCTCCCCCTGACTCGATACAGTATAGAGTTGACGCTTGTAATATGTCTCAAGAGGCCTCGTAAATTGCACTGAGATCTCCAACAGCAACCTGAAAGTCTCCTACTGCAACCACCACCGGCGGGACCTCCGATGCAGGGGGTTTGAGTTTCTGTGGGTTCCTTCTCTTGACTTTCTCCATAGCCCTCTGAAAATGCGGGAGCAGGCGTGGAGTTTCCGACCGCCCTCCTAGACTTTTTGAGGACGATATTTAGGGATATCGGAGCTGAGACTTAGAGTAATTCCTACTTCCAAACAACCAAACTCAAGACCTTTACTGACGCGTCACAGATATCTCTTAGATTTTGCTGAGCCTCGAACACAGTGTACATGACTGCCTACATGAACATTGATTCTCGAAAGCAAATCTTCCACTTCTTTTCATACCGTTTCTCATTTTCACAGCCCCTGAGAAATAGCTGCCGCTAGCTATTCATTCTTTGCGAGTTTCCTTTCTTCTTCATCACCCTTTCATACCTACCACATATTATCTGCATTCAGCTGAGCCGAGTACTGCCTCCCGAGATGTGCTTCACATCATACTATCCTGTCTTGGGTCGGAACATGGGAAGAGAAAGATGCACTGCTCCGAAAACAACACGGGATACAACTGGTCGCCGGAAAGTGAAGTCATGCTGCCTTCAGTGAAGATAGCAATCTTTCAGAGAACCTGGATGATCTCAAACTAAGTTCTGACTTGCGGGGCTCTCTGAGAAGGAACATTTCTTGATAGCATTACTGGCTCTGGAATCACAACTATTACAAGATATGTCCAATTTTTAGGCGTTAAGAGGGTGGCAACAATGGTGTTATTTTTCCATAAAGGCAAAGAAGTGTCGTTGTAAGGCACACATTTAAAACGTGAATACCCTCTTTGTTTTTGCTTATTTTTGACATCTATTAAGTGCTTCCTCAGTCTTAAAATTGTTCATGACGTAGAAGCTAAATTTAATCAAATTATATCTTTAAGTGAAAACCGTATTTTTCACGTTCTATTTTCTGCGAGAATTCTTACTCTCTTCCGTACACGCGTTCGACCAATCTTCTTGTGCCTTGTCTCAAGTCATTGGAATCCACAAAACGCAACAAGCACTTGATGGATCTCAAGCGATTATAACTTGCAGAAACATCAACAACATGCTCTTATATAATTTCTAATCTGTCGTTCGCACCCGATAGGACAGTCACTCAAGCCGTTACCATATCATCGCTGCCCATCGAAATAACCACTACCAGCACCACAGAGACCACGTTCATCTCATGGACGTTCAACACTAGGAAATGCCAGTTGCACATCCAACCACTTCCCCTCATTTCTAGCTCCTCGACATCGAGGCTCGCAGCTTATATCGATGAGAAGAATCGAATAGCTGGGCAAGGAGGAGTTTTTGAGAGGGCGAAAGCGGAAATGAAAAGGTAGGAAGAAGCCTTTGAGGGGACAATGGGTTTTCTATACTTGAGATGGGTTCTGACTGAGACATATGCGGCGCATGACCCTCCTTGCACCTTCTCTGTTCTTGTAGGCATTCAAGTGAATTAAAGGTACTTGTGGTGCTCAGATATATCCCCAATCTTCGGTTCGTAATTCCACACTGGTAATAAATGGTATTGTGGCTATCGCTTCATTACTTTTCTTCAAATATCTGCATTTACGAGCGTTTCCTGTTAAGCATAATTTTTTATAGGCGTCCAAATGAATGAAAGAAAGCGACCATCATCTCTTTGTAAGTTCATGTTTTGAGCAAGGTGTACAGCTGGACATTATAAAATCTATTAGCGCCTTTATGACGTCATATGGGGGCTTTTATTCTTCCATAGGAACAATGCCTGCTTACAAAGATTGTAAGCCTATAGTAAGATTTACTGTGCTTGTAGTTTTATTTTAGTGTGACGCAATCTGGATAACACCTTGAGATGATTAGACCTGACAAGGTTGAATTGCCTATGCCCTATGAACCGGCATCTAGAAATAATTAACTTTTATGGGACCACCTGTTCACTTCTGAGCGGACCTTCGCTAACTAGTCAGGGGGGAGAGCGTTATTCTTATAGTATATAAAGGCAGCTGCCCACGTCTCAAAACTTGCACTGATCCATAGGGTTGAAAAAGAATCCTGTGCTGACCCTGGGCAATCTATATGTGTGACGTTAATATGTTCCTGCCATGTTATCGGTATTATGGATAATTTGCCGACATATACCCCCAGATACCCCCAGATACTTTCCTATCCAAGACTCTGACCCTAGCAGCTCCGTGCTATCGTACGGCGCAGCCAATTAGGTCAGGCAAATTATTCCTATCATCAGCCTGCAGAAAACATGTGTTGTGCCATGGCTGGCTTTCACTTTATCTTTTCACCATCATGTCGCGTGTCTTCTTCTGTAGCTTGACTTGATTGAATATCTTATAGCTCCCCCGCCATGTGTGTACTTCCTTAGGGCCTCTAGACTCTCAAACATCATGAGAAAGCCACCATTGATTGCCATCTTACTTCCACTGATTCTCATTGGTATCGGATCTCTCAGAGCGCGACATCTATACTATCGCGACCCCACATCATGTTTCTTCGATCGCAGCCGGGCATACGATAGATCCTACTCCAAAGTTCGGCAGGGAGAGGCTGATACATTCGTGAATACAAGCGCATTGAAACCCTCACAACGGACGGTCGGTGGCGGGTCCTCCTCTCCACCAGTCTTCTGCATCGGGATACCTACGGTAGCGCGACCAACCGGCCATGTCTATATACGGACGACGATAGGTTCACTCCTCGCGGGTCTCAGCCCCGTAGAAAGAGATGCGATTCATCTGATGCCCTTCATTGCGCACTCAGATCCAGAGGCGCATCCCATATACACTGAGCCATGGCTGAAGAATGTTGCAGATGGAATCTTGACATACCAATTCGTGGGCTCGCAGCTGCAGCATATCAGGGATTTGGAGAAGGACAGGGAAAATAGAGAGAAGCAGATTTTCGACTACGCATATATGCTGGAAGCCTGTCTTGCGGTCAACGCATCTTATATCATGACCTTCGAGGACGACGTAATTGTTCTGGACGGATGGTTCCATAAAACGAGAGAAGCGCTGCGGGGAATTGAAGAGCAGGTGAAAATATTAGGGTTGGAAGAATGTAAGTTTTTAAAATGTCTACCGGCAGGGCGGATCCACAACGGCACCACCCTAACTCCACACACTCTAACAACGCCCCCAGTTTTCTACCTAAGGCTATTCTATACGGAGCAATCACTTGGCTGGAATGCTGAGTTCTGGCACTATTACCTATTCAACTCCATTGTCATTACTGCTGCTGTCTTGTGTGTTGTGTTCATCGCTCTTCGTAAGACGCCGGCCGTGCAGAGAAATGGCCTGCAAACGCTGGCTACAGCCATTATATACTGTGCCTTGGGCATTGGCTTCTTCTTTGCCTGCGGTCGAGTCTCTATGTTTCCTATGCCATATGGGATCCAGCAAATGCCAAAGTACGCCTGTTGTGCACAAGGTCTCGTGTATAACCCGGCCAGGGTACCACGGCTGATCAAATGGTATCGGGAAAAAAGACTGGGCTGGGTCGATAATGTGGCAGAAGAACTAGCTGATACCGGAGAGGTTGGGTCGAGATGGGCCTTGACACCAAGTGTGGTGCAGCATGTGGGTACGTTTAGTACCAAGGGGGAAGATGAAGAAGCAGATAAGAAAGGCGAGGTCAGCGTGTCGCAGCAGAGGTGGAATTTTGCCTTCGAGCTGAATGATGCCGCGGCATTGCGTGCAGAGCACGAGAAAGCTAACCAGGGGCACAATAGAATATGAATGCCATGTTATTGTTTTTCTTTACAAAGTTTCTTTTCTATTACACGAGTGAATATGGCGTTTCGACTGTTGACCCAGTCCCATAGCTGGAATGAGAGCCAATTTTACAGGTGGAATCACAATGGATCAGTTTATTAATTTTGAAATCTCCTAACTACGATAGCTACGGATCGTATTTATTGCTTTGACTAAATAGTAATAACTAGGCCGCTCCTGCCTATGTAGGTACGAGATTTACCTACTGCAATGCTCCGACTTTGAACGCACCCTTTCATCACAACATTTCTGTCTCTGTCATTCCACGTTTGGATCCATATCACATAACGCTTGTGGTCTTTAGTTTGTTGCTTAAACATCACTGACCATCCGTCAAAGAGTCACTCAAAGCCTCCCATCCAGCCCTGCTCCATGGTGCAACAAATATTGCCTTTTGAATGTTACCAACGGTTTTGGTCCCTGCAAAAGCATTGGACAATTCTATAGCATCCAACGCTGAGTGTGGTGGAACAGCTTTCATTGCTGTTTTCAAGGCCATGTCAGCCGCATAGTCATCTGAGCCGAAATCAGCCAACCAGCCCCAGCCATCGGCTTGACTTGGATGAAGAAGCAAATCAGTTTGTATTTCTGTCAACACGTTCTGGACAACACTCCCTTCAGAGAATGTGGCTATTGATCGCAGAACCTCGCTGACTTTTGTTTGCTCTTGGTGCGTCAAATTATGTGTTGCTCGCAAGTCCTCTAGGGCTGTAGTGACAGCCTTCAAGCTTTCTGTATCCTTATCAAGAAGAGCAATGATCCCTAGAAGTATGACCGACTGTACATGCTCGGAATTGCTTTCAATACAATCAAATAATAGCCCACGAGCTCTAGAGCGGGACTCATCGTCACCATTCGCCCATAAAACTTGGGCTAAGAGGCAGACTGTATCAGGATTGTTGTTAGACTCATCAAGCGCTGGCTCAAAGTAATCGAGAGCTGTTTTGGGGTCATTTGCATAGTAATACGCTAGTCCAACCGTAAGATGAGCTGATAGCCTACATTTTTGTCGAGCCTTAAACGAAAGCTCGTTTCCCGCATCTTCAGCACTAAGCTGTAGAGCTAGATCCCCGCTTTCAATAGCCTCTTCAAGCTGCCGTGCAGCTAATTGTGATCGTGCAAGATCAGCTTTTGCTAGTGCGTAACGCGAAAGTGAAGCTGATGACTCTGTCACTTCATAATCTGCGTCAACTATGGTAGATATTCGTGATAAGATCTCCACAGATAGCTCAATGTCATTGATTCTTTCCAGGAAGAGGGCCGATAAATGATAAAATGTCAAATCTTCTGGGTCCATGGAGTTTATCTGTTTCAGGGCAAACAATGGCTGCGCTAGATCTATTATATTTGAGCTAGCTTTGGAGCTAATAAGGTGGTCAAATATGGACTGAGAGTACTTTCTCTTAGTAATTAAGGACGAGGAATCAGATATTTCCATGGCATGTACGAAGAGAAGATCCGCCTCTTTTCTGTTGTCTGTCATCAAAGCAATGATTCCTTGTCCGATCCAAGCATGAGCAAAGTCTGGGTCAGTAGACTGAGCCCGCGTAAAGGCATCGTTGGCAAGTTGTATAT
The DNA here is from genome assembly GCA_021307315.1 of Bisporella sp. PMI_857. Classification (NCBI taxonomy): domain Eukaryota; kingdom Fungi; phylum Ascomycota; class Leotiomycetes; order Helotiales; family Helotiaceae; genus Bisporella; species Bisporella sp. PMI_857. The sequence continues at coordinate 194,389 of JAJSPD010000049.1, forward strand.
CGTTTTGGAACAGGTAAAGAGCTCCCAGATTAGTCCAGACATGTGCATTTCGTTCATTCAAGAACAAACTGCGGACGAATGAATGCTGGGCAACTTTGGGATTCAGCTCGCTTGTTACAACTCCGAGTGCGTTCCAAAACTCGGAATTTCCTGCCTCAAGTTCTATCGCTCTCTTAAAGCATCGTACGGCAGTCTTCAAGTATCTCGTGAATCTTTTCTTGAGCCCGCTGGATAGACAAGTATGCACGCGGAATTCTATCCACCCAAGATTATAAAATGCAACTGCTTGAGCGTGCACATCATAGGCTGAGGAATGTATAGCCCGTTTATAAGATAATATTGCTGCGTGCAAACAGCGTGTCAGATTGATACCCTTCTCCTCGTCTTTAGGATACAGCCCTCTGGCAAACACGAGGTCGACTCCCACGCCGTCGACATCCGTGAAGATATCAAATGCATTCTCTGCACCTCCTGCCTTTAAAATGTGTTCAATTTTCCCATGTGGAAATCCGGAGATGCGATCTTGTACCCACGAGAAAATCGAACAAGCATCTCCCACTGCACGCCAAAGATTGAATGCATCTGGGCGAGTTCTAGAAAGTTCAAGAGCGACATCGATAGCTTGCGAAGCACGCTGGACTGCATAGCCAAAGAGGCCTTTGTCAACACCTTCCCAAGCACTCTCTACGAGAGTCTGTATTAAGGCGATCGAAATTCCTGATTCAGTTGGACGGACCTGGAGTACAGCCTTGTAGCCGTCAATCGCCTCTCCAAAATCACCTAGTTCTCTCTTGACATTTGCAAGCATGTACTTGGCAAACCAAGTTTCTCCCGAGTTTATTTTTTGCGTCTCATTCTCAAAGGTTTCTGCGTGTTGAAATGCCTTCGCAGCAGCAGTGTATCTGCCGGAGTTGTGATAACTTTCACCAAGACCTAGCCAGGAATGATAATCGTGAGGAGCAATGCGTAATGCAGATTGAAATGATGCAATGCTTTTGGCATAATCTTGTTTATTCAGTTCGGCCACACCAAGCGCCGCAAATGGCCAACTAATTCCCTTTTTCTTCGACCCTGGTGCTGGCTTGACCTTTCCGGAGCTGACTACACGTTGGGCAATTATTTCCACTAGTTCCCAGTCACCCTCTGCCGCGAAAATTCTTGCTAAACGGCCCGCAGCTTCAACCTCGGATGCAGATAACTCAAATGCTTGCTGAAAGCACTTTCGTGCTCTTTTCTTGTCTTTGGAATAGTCTGCGTAGAAAATCCCCAGGCTTGTGTATACAGGAGCATAATTCCGGTTACTTTTGAGAGCCGCTATAAAATAGGAATATGCCCCACTTCTGTCCTTGCGACCTGTCTTAGATGTGTCGGTATGCCAGATACATACTCCAATTCGGTACTGAGTTTGAGCAAGTAATTCTCGAGTCCTAATATCTTTCCCATCCATCTCAGGAAGACACAACTCCAGTTCATCTTTACCCTTAGCATAGTTACCAGCCAGAGCTTTGACCCAAGCAGCTTCAGCTTTTATGCGGACATTGCTCGTGTCGCGCTGCAATGCTCTCTCAAGAAAGTCAATCGCGGAAGAGTAGTCTTCTTCCTCTTCATAAACCAAGCCTATACCAATCAATGCAGCCGTTGAAGTAGGCTTCCGAGACAGTAAGTCTTCGAATACGGTTTTAGCTTCCGGATGATTTTTCGGAGACTGGTAAAACACCAAGGCAGTGCCTAGAAGCGAGAGGATTGCATCAGATGAATTTTTGAATGAAATGCCAGTCTTCGTTACTTCTTCATGAATGACTCGTTTCGCAGCCCGCATGAGCTCTACTGTGCTCTCATATTCGTCAAGATATTGGTAATACTCACCCATGAGTCGATGAGCAAGTATCGAACTTGGTGCACTTGATATACCATCAACCATAACCAGGAGTCTATCCTCCCCAATTAAGAGCGAATCACGAGCAATTGTGACGCCACCACCGTCGTCATCATCTGCATCGCTATCGCTTGAGACATTCCCGGATGGTATGTCTTGGGCGCCTGGGAATTGTGGAGTGTTAGAGTTCTTTGCGTCGTAAATGGTTCTAACAATGACTGACCTTGTGGGTGGGTTGGGGGAGAAGGAGGGAATGGAGATATTTCAGATGACATATATCCCCGCAGAACTTGCGTGAGGCCATTCGTAGGGAAGAATGCACAATATTCGCGTAACACATTAACATCTAAGTCTTGAATACACTCTGGATCCTGCCACTCAATCCTATACCAAATTCAGTGCTGATTAAATACTTAAATATGTATACGAGACTAGGAGAATGAATTTGACTAAAGAAAGACGTCACCTACGCTATGTCCCATGCCAGTCGAAAAGGGTGTTTGATAATGACCATGTCACTGGCAAGTTTGAGCACCTTTGTTCTCTTCCTATCTCGTTCTGGCCCAGGCAGAAGAAATGTTAGAGCCTCCATGCATCGTTGAAGCAGCTTCTCTTCATACTGGCGACGAATATCATCATCGTTCGCCCAGTCTATAATCTTGCTGTACAAACCTTCTAATTCGCTATCTGGTAATTGCATTAACAAAGATATAAAGCACATATTCATAAAGTTGACTTACCACGTAGCACTTCTCGTTTAACCTCTAATGTTACTTGCCCGATTCTTGCACCTAATCTGGTTCTTCGTTCTCCAATCTCCTTATTGATACGCTCTTTCTCCTCAAATTCTAAGATCTGAGCAATACTTTGATAGGTAAATGCCGGATGAGGGATGCGTCCTTCTAGATAGTCGTATATGGGGCTAGTCGGCAAAACAATCTCTTGAGCTTTCCTATACTGTAATCGACTCCCCTCCTTTTTTGCACATCCAAGGAACTTATCAATAACATCCTGGCATTTGTACTTATCATCTAAGCGCACATATATCTCTGCTAATTTCAGGGCTGCCCTCTGGTATTGATCAAGCTTGTTGCCGTTCTGCTTTTCAAACAAACGAATTAGTCCCTGCCATGCTTGAGGATCTGCTGGTTTTATTTCTGTTGCAGTATTATAGGATCTTTCTGCATCATCATATTTGGACTGCTTGTCAAGAGCGAAGCCTAGGAATATATTTGCATGGTAATTCTTGGGATCTCCTTGTAATAGCTTTTCGCAAAGCCACACGGTTTCTTCATATTTCTGCGCCTTGATGGCGGCGTCGATAGCCTTCAAAGCCGTTTTTGTGCTTGACATAGCTGAATGATCCCACAAGTCTCATGGTTAGCTCGTGAAATTAGAGTGGTGAAAACTACACCAGCTAGAAAAGTGTATGATTGAAAGACAACTATTATTAATTTCGATGTCATTATTTCAACTCAGCCTTGTGCCCCACAATGATGAGGACGCGGCCGCTCCCGTCATCCTCCTAAGCTACTTCCAGTTTATATCATAACATCACCTCTGTCAATCTTTCGATGTAAACAGATCAAGTGCGCTTCCAAGTCGAGAGCCGCACAACATGGCGCCATTGCGGTTGACAATTGAAAATGGCGACTTCCGTGATGCCCATGGCCGGCAAGTGACACTTCGAGGGATAAATTTGGCGGGTGATGCCAAATATCCCAGCAATCCAGATCAGCCTTCCCATATCTCAGAGAACTTCTTCAATGGAGACAATGTCGACTTTCATGCTCGACCATTCGCCAAAGAGGATGCTCATATTCACTTCTCCCGATTGAAGCGCTGGGGCTATAACACCATACGATATATCTTTACGTGGGAGGCAATTGAGTCGGCGGGGCCTGGTATATATGATGAAGAGTGGATTCAACACACAATCGAAGTTTTGAGGTTGGCAAGGGACTATGGTTTCTATATTTTCATGGACCCCCATCAGGATGTTGTGCGTACATTTCGCCCTGAAGAAGATATGTAAGAGTAACTGTGTGTAGTGGTCTCGGTTCTCTGGCGGATCCGGCGCCCCGATGTGGACGATTTATGCTTGCGGACTGGATCCTCAAAGCTTTGCTGCAACAGAATCCGCCTTAGTCCACAACACATACCCAGAGCCAGAGAACTTCCCAAAGATGATATGGTCAACCAACTATTATAGGTTGGCCTGCGCTACTATGTTCACGTTCTTCTTCGCCGGACGAGACTTTGCTCCAAAGTGCATTATTGATGGGAAGAATATCCAAGACTACTTGCAAGACCATTTCGTAGGCGCATGTGCACATCTAGCCAAGCGAATAAACGAGTCCGGCGACTTAGTAGATGAAATTGTCATTGGGTGGGAAAGTATGAATGAGCCTAACCGGGGAATTATAGGACTCGCAGACATCTCCGTTATCCCAGAGGAACAAAAGCTTAAGAAAGGTACCGCACCGACAACATGGCAAGCTATTTTGACGGGTTCAGGCAGGGCATGTGAAATTGATACCTTTGATATCGGAGGTATGGGACCTTTCAAGACTGGTCGAACACTTGTGGATCCACAGGGGCAAAGTACTTGGCTCCCAGCAGACTATGATGACTCCAGATATGGCTACAGACGCGACCCTGGGTGGAAACTTGGTGAGTGTATATGGGCGCAACACGGGATCTGGGATCCAAAGACGGACAGTCTTCTGAGAAAAGACTATTTCAGAAAGAACCCTCGGACTGGAGAAGCCATCGACTATGAGCAGTTTACAAACACGTATTTTATGGACCATTATCGTAAATACAGGGACGCAATCCGAAGCCACCACCCTAATTCAATTCTATTCTGCCAACCTCCCGTGCTTGAAATTCCCCCTTCCATCAAAGGTACCGAAGATGACGATCCGAAATTGGTCTACGCACCTCATTATTATGATGGAATAACTCTTATGACGAAGAAGTGGAATAGATATTGGAATGTTGACGTTTTCGGTATTTTGCGTGGCCGATACTTAAGTCCTGCATTTGCTGTTAAACTTGGCGAAACAGCGATCCGTAATTGCTTTCGTGATCAGCTCGCTGCTATCAGGAAAGAAGGTAAAGACTATATGGGAAATCACCCGTGCGTTCTAACGGAATTCGGCGTACCATATGACATGGACGACAAATATGCATATAAGACAGGCGACTATTCTAGTCAATCTGGCGCTCTAGATGCTAATCACTATGCAATTGAGGGTAGTAAAATGGAAGGCTATACATTATGGCTCTATATGTGCCAGGTAAGCCATCATGCTTCGTAATCTGAGCTTTGCTAATGAAAGGAGAATAAACATCATCTGGGCGATCAATGGAACGGCGAGGACCTTTCCATATTTTCACTAGACGACCGTCCTTTGCCGTTATCTCCTATTCCAGCACACTCGCCAGACAATGGCTCGTCAGCCTCGCTTGTGCAGAAAAATCGATCTCAAACCAAATTTGAAGCCTCTGACGAGTCTATTGTGAACCCAGGAAATCTGAAGGCAAATCTCAAAACACCCTCAATCTCGTCTCAACAGACAGATGCCCCCCCTGAGCTTACAAACTCGCCTGGGTTTCGAGCTGCTGAAGCCTATGTACGGCCTTCGTCGATTGCGACTGTTGGGAAAGTTCTCAGTCACGGATTCGACCTTCGCAACTGTGTCTTCACTATGTCCCTTCACACTGATAAGGCTGGGTCAGAAGACCGGCCTACCGAGATATTCTTACCAGAGTTCCATTTCCCAAAGGATAAGTGCGAAATTGAGGTCTCCTCTGGAAAGTGGACTATAAGTACAGATGATGAAGATGGAGGAATGATTCAAAGGTTAAGATGGTGGCATGTTGAAGGAGAGCATCGAATTAAGGTGACAGGTGTGCAGAGGCGGCAGAATATTGCCCTTGGGAAAGAAGAAGAAGACGGCTATCTGGACCAGTGCCAACAAACAAAGTGCAGCGTTATGTAAAGGTATGACTAACAACGATATCCGCATTCAAGGCGTTATGGAAATCTTCATCCAAGGACGTCCGTTATGCTTTGTATATAGGGCTTCATCTTATTAGTTTTAATAAAATGGTATAAGGCGTTTGGCGCATAGCTAATACAACGATTGCCTTATGAAGCAAACCCTGTATAATTCAGTATATAGAGCGGAGGTGGAAGGCCAAGTATATTCAACAGAGCCAAATACATAATTGTATGTAAACTTATGTAGGAATGAGATGCAGGAACATGCTACTTCTATAACATGACACCAGACCCGACTTAACTAGGTTGCTCAGTTATATTATTTCTCGGCTTACAAAACCGGAAGACCAGATCAATGTCCTGTAAACATCATTCATAAACCAGTAACTTTCCAGAAAAACAAAGGGTCAACAAGGCTGGTACAAGAAAGTCAGCCATGATTGGCCATCTGCGCTTAGTGTGGGACTTGTGGGCCCTAACAGCCTTGCAACCAAAAATCACCCTCGTTGCCTCAGCCTTCTTCTTGATTGTGTGAATATGTTATGTACGCTTTGATACAAGCATAACAATATTCTTGTGAATCAGTTAGTCTATGAGTAGCTCTACAAGCCTTATTGCTGATTCATAGTCTTTCATTTATAGTTGCAGTTCAGCTATCTTCTCGCTGCCTAAGTTCCCTCCGAGATGAGAGCCTAACTGATACGCACATGACAATATCAGTTCCCTTCCTTGGATGAGTTTATGCAATTCCTTCGACTTCTTTAGCTTTCTTGCCTGCTTTAGCATCCAGGAAGAATATATCTGTGTATCAAACTATCATGAACGGCTCCACGAATGGCCAAATGGCCTACGTGGAGGCAGGCCCTGGTCACCAACATACTGACAGTAACTCGACTTTTCTGCCTCGAATTCAACAGGCCCTAGAGCTTGTGCATAGTCCATACTCATCCAATGAGTCTCGGCGAGAAGCATCCGAGTTCCTCGAGAAGGTCAAAGCAGATGACGAGGCACCTTACCATGGCTTTACACTGGCATCTGACAAGAATCAACAACCGGTTGTACGCCACTATGCGCTATCCCTCCTCGAGCACGCAATAAGACATAAATGGGCAGAGTATTCTGAGGCGCAAGCATCTGCTTTACGGAATTGGGTCTTACAACTCTCAGAGGGCATCCTGCCAGAAGATCCTTTGTACTTGCGGAACAAGACGGCACAATTATGGGTTGAGATAGCAAAGCGGAGCTGGGCTGCTGAATGGCTTGATATGGATGAGCTTTTGGTAAGATTCTGGGATCTGCCAAGCTCGATAGTTCATAAGGAATTTGTGCTCTTCGTCCTAGAAACCCTCTCCGACGAGGTTTTCAATGGGGATGATACCGTTGCCATTCTTCGAGAGGGTGCCTTGAGCAAAGCTTGTGTAGAGATATTCACGCCAGCAATAGTTCTTGCAGAAGCATTTCCCAATCGTCAAATTGGCACAAGTGTAAGGTATGGCGAAGAGGGCTGGTTAGTAAGGCTAGGTGAGCTCTTGAACCAGTGCCTCAGTGAAGGTAGCTCTCAAAATCCGCAGTATCAGAGCTGTGCTGTAAAAACACTTGCTGTCTATAAGTCTGTAATGCCATGGGCAATACCTCGGGCGATTGCCAGTGCCGCATGCGTTCAACATATGTGCACTAGTCTTGCAGCACCAAATGTCACCGTCCAGTTAGTAAGTCATCTTCCACTACTGCTGAGCTTGATTGGTACTGTTTTAGTTGTTAATTTTTTGCCAGGCTTCCGTCGAGTCCCTTCATGCCCTCTACTCTCGGTTACAGTTCTCAGATGAGGAGTTCTTGTCATTAGTGTGCCCTATGTACACTAGCCAAATGGTTGACCTGCTTCGAAAGCTATTCGAATGGTCTGTCGTTGATCCTAGCAATATTGACGATGAGAAGTATCTTTTCGCCAAAAAGTTTTCTGAGGTTTGTTCCTTGACTGTACAATTCTTATTATTAAAGTTAATATCTCATAGATGATGTCGAACCTGGGCAATTTTATCGAACAGAAAATATCGGCCATTCCCGAAGACTGCGATCTGTCTAATCTTTTGAATCTTTTCCTCAGCATTGCTCAGAGTCAAAGTTTTGTGATTTCGATACCCGTCCTTGTAACCTGGACACGATTGCTGCGTTCCGAAACTATTGCCGGGTCTCCTCCCATTAATCCCCTGATTGCTCCTCTCCTTGAGCTCTGCAGTTCAAGGCTCATTCGTTACGAAAGTCTACCAGAAGATTACGATGATCCGTCTCTGACCTTCTTACTTGAAGATATCGACACGATACCCGAGAGGCACGCTTTTTTGGGCAATTATCGAAGATATTCAGTACAAATAATCGAGCTTATCGTTCGTCAAAAGCAATCCGAAGCCATCTACCATATCTTGTCTCAAGTCAATCACTCTTTAGAACACATATATGATGGCCAGCCTTCTTTCAATGGTTTGTGGATACTTGACACAGTCAAACAACACTAACTAGTAACCATAGTTGCGACATACTCGAAAGTCTCTATTGCTGTTTTACGTGTAGACTCTGACTTTACCGTGGTAGAAGCTGCGTTGAAAGGTTATATAAAGTGGCGGGCAGGTCATGGAAGTAAGCCTCAGCAAGATGTAAACTCCCTGCTTCTATATAGTTATTAAAGTCTAATGCAATTTTAGGAACAAGAGAGAGTATCAGTGGAGAATAATCTTGAAGTTTGGTGCCAAAGACTACTGGAAATGAAGTTCGAGGTGAGAATGGAAAATTGCTAGGGTGCCCACACTTATTAATGTAATTGCGTTAGGACCCTATTATTAGGAAAAGAATCCTGCAACTTGCGGTTGCATTTTCAACCTCGGCACTTGATAAGAAGGCAGAATTTATGCTCAAAGTACTTGAGCATATCCTAATCAGTCAACCTACAGAGCATCCGGAACACGCTGCATATTCGGAAGCTGTGAAAGAGCTACAGGCTGATAACATGTATGAGCTGCAACGGCTGGCTGTCAAAATGCCGGACCAGCTACTGGTATGGTATCTTACCTAGATCATGATCAGGGCTTATGATTCGCACAGGAAGTGTATCCCCAGCTCGAACAAAAAGTTCAGGAGATTGTTTCTTCGGGTACACTCGATGCAAAAAAGCAGGTCTCTTATAGAACCTTTCTGTTCACAATTATGTAGGATTTCGTCACGTCTTTTATTACTCAAATATCACGACTGACATCGTTTAGTCACCGAGCTAGCAAGATTGATCCAGATGCAAGACTCCAAAAGCTCAGGGATTTTGTCATCCCAGTGCAGCAATTATGGCAAAATCGTGAATTGGATGAAGCTGTTTCATCTTTCGGGAGCTTTTGCAATCTCCTAGGGTTAAGCCGGATTAGGGATTATCTTGTAGTTCGGCGCGTACATGAAATCAAGGATTGGGGTCTATATCAGCTTGACGAAGATGGCCAAGCAATACAAAAAGAACTTGATGAACGAGTCAAGGTAGGCTTTACAACGGACGATTGCGTAAGACGATCGCTAGCTCACTGAAATTCAGGCTTTACCACTACGAACAACTAAGTCTTTTTTGGGTTGCTCAACTGACAAGATTGACAAAGACTCACTCACCTACAAGGTATCGTGCGAGTTATGGCGTGATTCTCTACCTATCATTCTTCCGAACCTACTAAAATTTTTGAGGTTTGTATCAGTATCCCTCCAATCCTATGGAATTCAATCTGACGTTCTAGCCATGCACACGCATTCCATAATCCAGACAACTGGACCGGTCTGCCATCAGAGATGCGTTCAACTGTCACTCGTATCTTAACAGATCGATTTTGGCAAGCAGGCATATCGGAAGGCAGTAAGGATGACTTCTATGCACGTGTCACTGGTACAAAGCATACGTTAGAAGGCTTTGCATCTTCGATTAGAGGTGCAGTTCGAACCGTTCGAGAAGCTTGTTACTCTATCTTGTGGTGTATGAGCAAGCTAGATGTCGACTTCTACGGCTTCAATGAGCTCCCTGGGCCACTTGCACATGCCCTCTTTGCCGATGCACATTGCTTATCATCTCACCAATTGATATCCCTCCTGAATGTTGTGCGCCTGCTAGTTGATGACTGTCCAGTGGAACTTCGAAGCCATTTCATCCCTCCCATCCTAGCGACTTGTTTCGCTCAGATGGATGCTAAATGTAGCTCTGAATGGGAAAAGTTGACTCATAAGCAAATAGCCGCGACTGAGAGCGATAATTTGACAGAAGAAATGAAGGAAGAGAGCATCTTGAGACAGTTGACCCATACCGCTGTAATGATGATCGGTGGTTTACTAGACCCAGCGAGACTAAGTAAATATCGCCTGGGTTGTATTTCATTAGGCTAGACTAACGCCAACAGATACTCCAGCGAAGTCAGAGACTGCCAAAGATGCGTCTACTTATGTTGGAGATAGTAACCCTGCCTCGGCCTATCCTTCAATGCGCAAGTTTTGCCTCACTTCCTCGACTATACTGGAGCCACTGTTACTTTTCTGCACACATGCCATCCGTATGCGAGATGGTCGCTGCTGCGGAGTTGTCCTTCGCGTGTTTCGTTCCATCGTTCCTGATTTTGCCGTAATTCAAGACTCGCCACTTTCCTCCACTATTCGCGAGTTCATCAGCACAGATGTGTTGAAGGCTTGCATTTCTTCGCTCAACGAAGACTACTTTGTTGATGTTCAAAAGGATCTTGCTCAGCTCATCGCGTCAATACTCGTATACTATTCATCCCTCACGGATACTCCGAAGCAGATTCTCCTCGGTCTGCCTGGAATCCAACCGGCATCTGTCGATAAGTGTATAGACTACGTCATGCGTCAAGGGGTGCAGCAAAGACAACAGAGAGCGCTGGTGCTGGATCTGCTTCGTGATATTAAGGGTGTTAGCATCAGCGAGCAGGGCCGTATCACTAAACCTGTTTCAGTGGTTAGAAAAGAACGAAGTAAGATGCAACAAGAGTTTATGAAAGAGTCCGCCCCCAAAATGGATAATAGACAAGCAAGCCCAAATTTGGAGGGTGTTTCTGGAAGTAAGTGTATTTATGACCAAAACTTTGCTGACTAGCGTTTTACTTGCAACTTCTCACTCCCAATGAGAATCAAACAGTGTTAACCAGCATTCTTTCGTATAGTGTTCAATGAGCAATAATTCATGTTGGTACGATTATTGGTCGGGTCTCACGATGTATTAGAGTATTTTTTTGCAAAAGAGCATGGATTTGGTTGCAGGTAATGGACACAAGGGGAGCCAAAAAAAAAAGAGAAGAGCATTTGGAACGTGGAATGAGGCGTCAACTGGTATTGGCACATATCCTTAGACGCCAGGCCAGAAGTACTTTGCATGGATTCACAGATCTCGAAAGAGCAACACAAAAATACAAGATTCCTAAATATGGCGTTTTCCTACGAATGACATCAACGATGAGTTAACGGTTTAAAGTGCGTCGAGTTTGTGTTGTGTCTTATTTTGGTTGTTGATGAGGGGTTAACACTCAACTTTGCTTACACGGGTCGAGAGATATTTCTTCTCTCCACAGACAACAATCGTCGTTGATTACTTGCCTCTATGATGTAATTGCTTCTTTAATCTGTACATCGGACAGCGGTGTTGACTTCGCTTGAAAACAAAACCTCTTTCGGCAGACAAGTGTGTTATGCAGCCAGATGCGGACAAAAAGCAGAGAGTCCCATTTGCAGATATGACTAAGAGTTAAGGTTGCACCAGGGGATCTCTAGGTCCCGGAAACTGGGCCCAGATGTGAGATCTCGGGTTCTAAGAATCGGGGAAGCCACTGACTTAGAGGCGGCGAATGGTACTGTGGTATGATGTGGGCAGGGATCGGGCGCAGTATGTTGGGGAAGAGAGAAGCGAGTTTCTCCACGGAATGCCCTCACACACATGGTAGGAAGTACATTGTCCTGTATGGAAACTCTTTATTGTTTGTGTTGCGGACTCTCTTTCTCTAAGCATCATCTGAAAGATCTTATCGCCTCGAAGAAACACTTATTGTAATAGGTGAGATGTTGCGAGATACGCATACATATTATACCCACGAAACGTCTCATTTTCTATTTCAACGACATGTTACACCCCCAAGACTGCTGAAAATGCTTAGCTCAGACCTGCTTCACTGACCTCCTCCTCCTCCAAGGTGGTGTAGCAGATGATGCACGTAGGCGTTTGATTGTTTCCTGTCATCTATCTCGTATGCAATTTAAATATCTGTGCCTTTCCGTCTGTTTCGACTTGCTCAAGCAGCAATCGCCAGTTTTGATACCAGACTTGGAGCCTTCCGCCTTTGCCAAGTCACACTAGACCTTTTTTGTTTTGTTTCTTGAAAAAAAAGGAGCCTCTTGTAACCTGAATGGGAAAGGAGAGGAGGGGAAGGGAAGTGCCGCCTCTCTCTCCAAGCCCCTTTATCCTTGAGCCCTGAGAATCGTGCCAATATATCCAACTTAGTGTACTGTACTGTACTGTACTGTACTGTACTGTAGTTTGATAAATATAATTCATTCCTTTGTTTCGCCACCTTCATTGGTTGTACGCTTGAATGGCAAGGCGTTAACAACAGCTTTACAGGGGAAGAAGGACAACATAGTTGTGTGCCCATTTGATGTGCATTTCCATATCTCTCCGGTGCTTTGATTCAAGACAGACCAATGAGATGGATGAGGAGAACCCCCCTACACTAAATGCAAACAACCATCTGGCGCATTGTTTCCACCCCCTCAAAAAGGCGCCGACCCAGGGCCCCTAGCGAGCCTAGTCAAACCGGGTGGGGATAAACCACAGACACCCGGACCGCAGCTTGCATGCAAAATGGTCCCTGCTTCACCTGCTTCTTTTCATTTTGTACTTTATTGCAATTGGATTATTCGCCCTGTACAAAGTTACTTGAATCTTTGAATCCTGGACAAGGAAAAGATCTCCCACAAAAAGCCATCCTAGTCGCACTATCGTGCTTGCTGCAGCACGCTTGCTGCGACATCCCCAAGCCATTATCCTAAATTGATTCTTCCTGCCATTACTTCACATCCCCGGCATCCACGTTGACCATCTATAAGAAACTGTTCATCTGGTATTTGTTTTCCTACCGGTTTGAATATTTTACAACTCTGAGACCACTACCAACGAAAGAACAGATTACGTATGGGAATTCTCCCTGCGTACAAATGTACTGGTGCGTCGCGGAAAGATAACAAGGCACAACCACAAATCGCGTGCACCACGCAGAATTCCCACATCCCGTCGTTGCCTCAAAGGATTTCATGTAGAAGAGCTTTCTGCTCATAGGCTGTAGCTTTATGGGACCTGAACTACTCATTTCTCGGTATCACTTCCCATTCGACCTTTTGGTAGGTTAAATATTATTGCGTCTCCGTGTAACCGGCTGTCTACCAGTTTCATACCTTTTGGATACGCCTTCAAGAATAAGCGCGCTTATACCACTACCGGGACCTCTGGGCCACGATGGTCTATTGTGGTAAGCCATCCCGGGGCTGCCAGATGTGCAGAACCCGAAGGATTAAGGTATTTTACCATTTTATAGATCTTATTGTATTTATATTCCTAGGTTATGCAGACCAAGTAGCTAATTATGGTTTTCTACTTAGTGTGATGAGACAAAGCCTACCTGTAATCAATGTAAGAAGTCACGGCGGCAATGTCCAGGGTATAAAGACGATTTCGACATTGTCTTTCGCAATGAGACCAAAGCTACCGAACGCCGAGCAAGACGAGGCGTTCAATTCAAGGAGTTTGGTGCTACCAATTCCAAAGAGCTCTTTCTCGATAGCCTCGAAGATGAAGAAGAACAAGATGACTCAGAGTCCTTGATCATCTCAACCTATGACTCCCGAGACGGTTTACCTGGATATCTAGCCGTACCCACCGAGGACCAGGCACCCTGTTTCTTCATCTCGAATTTTGTCCGGATGCCTCGGGACGCGTCATCGCGTGGTTCTTTTGACTTCCTGATACCGATCATCAAGACAGAGAAGCCGGACTCACATATATCGATTGCATTTTCCGCTGTTGCTCTGGCAGCCCTGGCTAATCGACCAAGCGCTCGGGGCAGTGGCTTGATGCTACAGGCTTTCAGTCAGTATGGCAGAGCATTAAAGGCAGTCAATATAGCACTTCAGAACCCAGCGCAACAAAAGACAGATGCTACGCTTGCTTCTATCATATTATTGGGATTCTTCGAGGTTTGTGTATAACCCCATCTATCCGATCTCCACTAACAAAATCAGAGCATCACAGCAGAGAAATCTAATGTGATGGCATGGGGCTCACATATTGACGGAGCAGCGCAACTCACTAAGATGAGGGGAAGGAAACAGTTAAGGACGAAGACAGGGCTAGCACTTTTCTTATCGGTTCGTCAACAAATGGTGAGCTAGGCCTGGTCTATTATTTTACAGCATCACTTACAGTCTCAGCTCATAAACTGCATGTCCCACTCCAAACCCCCCCAAGCTAGCGTCGAATGGTGGATACCCGGCCAAGACGTCACAAAGGACGGACCTGGCATAACAGTAACAAGAATCATGCTCCGTCTCACTGAGTCTCGCTATGAAGTGAACACTCTCTTGGCCGCCTCTCCCAGGACGGCCGAGAACTTCGAGCGTGTCCTACAAATCATGAAGCGCTGCCAAGCCATGGATCACGAGTTCGTAGCCTGGGAAGAAACGCTGCCAGAAGAATGGCGGTACAAGACCGTGGCGTGGGTGGACCACGTACCTGGTGGTGATTTGCTGAAAGCGGAAGTTTGTCCTGGACGGGTGGATATCTATAGTGATTTACTTATTGCGCATGTTTGGAACCAGGCGAGAGTGTCGCGGTTATTTCTTGTAGGGCTAATCATTAGATGTGCAGCGTGGGTTGGCTATCCGGTTGATTATAGGACGATGCCGGAATATACCTACTGCTCTAGGGTCGGCGCAGACATGGTAGTCGATATCCTGGCATCTATACCTTATCATCTTGGGTGGCGTATCGATGAGAACGGTGCCCTGAAACCAGGTGATCTGAGTGGGTTTGCGTCTGGGACGGACAATGTAACGAGCTCGAAGGCCTTGGGTGGATTTTACTGCATTTGGCCCCTTCTCTGTGTTACATCAAGTGACTACGCGACGGACAACCAGAGATCGTGGATCCGGGGACGCATGAACCTCATTGCAGACGTGATGGGCTTGAATCAGGCCAGAGTCATTGGAAGCGTAAGTCTCCATCATGTTGCCATCTTCTTTCTTCTACCCGTGTGGCAAGAAAGAGCCCAACCGACTAACGGAAACAGTTCCTCCTCCGCCTCCCCTCCATGATTGTACGCCGCGACCTCATGGGCCACATGCCGCTCGGCACAAAACTGCACCAAAGGGCCTCATCCGCAAAACCTCCAGCCCATGTCCCCATCACCACAACCACAATCTCAAAATTCGCCGAGCCCTTAACTCCGTCTCAGAGCCACCAGAACTATCAGAGCCCGAATCGTCACGGAGGAAGCAGCGCTAGCCCAGCCAGCACGACCGTACGAGCGTCTCCAGCAAATGTTCATAGCCCAGGGCAAGCGCAACAAGACCAGAACCAGAACCAGAGCCAACGGGACGCGGCGATAAAGAAAGAAGAGTGGGAGAGTGAAATCAAAACAATGCTGAAGAAAGCCGCTAATTACGGCGGAGAAAACACAGAGAGCTTGATCGGGAGCTACCTGGCGCTTTGAACTATGCGTGTACCGCTAGCAATAGTTTTTTTTTTTTTTTAACAGCGAGGATGTATATTAGCGAACGGTGTTCTTTAGGATGGGGAGTTTCATGAAATCTGGGAATTTTGATATGCCCTGGGTTGGCTATCTTTGGAGGGGGGGGGGGGGGGATTATTGGATCAGGTTGACGGATGAAGCCAGGTAGAGCCTGTCATGGCCAAAGTTTTTCGTAATAGCTTTTGCTTCAAAGTTTGTACTTAAAGGGAATCAATGAGAATTCTTCGGTCTGTTTGTTAGTAGTAGCACGTTAAGCGTTAAGCTAGCCTTTGCACAGAGCGAGGAGGGGGGATTTGTGGTAACGCTCCCCCCCATTGCATATCATTTAATATGGTCGGGGGTTGAATAGGGTTAGGCCGCGAAGGGAAGTGCAAATCACGTCTCAGAATGAGGAATCGAGCGGATGGTTCTCAGGAACGGGGGAACTGCCTGGAAAACTCCAGCGCTTGCTTCTATTCACTGTTCTGTAATCATTTATCTGGCCTCATGTAAAGGAAAACCCCCGTCGTGATTTCAAATCTGACGTTGGGTGAAAACCTATTACCCCGTAGCCTTTCCTCTCCTAAGAGCCATATCCCGTAAACCCTGATTGCAATACCGGATCTCCCGCCATATTGAAAGTCAAGAAATTACCCAATTTTTCATGAAGGCAAATAATAGAGCCAGCACTGAGTAGGTCGACTCCGTTGGTCAATTAATGCCACATGTTCGCTAACCGCTACGCCACAATTTGCTAGCTGGAGCGCATTGAAAAGCAGTGGCGTATCAAAGAGCAACGTATGAGAAAAAGAAAAAAGGACCTGGGTATCATGAATTGTGTCATCGTTACTTCGTCTTGCTGTCAATGCTCGGGCTAGGTGATGCTCTCGAGTGTCTGAAAAATCCTGGGTCAGCAACCTGTTCTTGACAGCTAGTGATACGCAGCACACAGCTCGCACGATTTGTGCAAGCTATCTGGGAGTCCGTAGATACTCAGGCTTGCGAGAATAAACTTTCTACAACAGCTTAAAATGAAACTTACGGCTTCCTGCTCTCAACTTTGCCATGCTCCGGAGCCTCCTTATTCCAGAGCCTGCTCTTATATCCTGGCCATGAACTCAGGTTCCACGCCTTTACCAGTATGCCTTGAGTTTTATCCACATAGTTCTCGTTCTTGATCTCCTTGACTCCAACCTTCACACCGTCCTTTGTAAAAACTACGTTCTTCGATTGCATCTTGTCGTTGGCGGCATGGCCAATTTGAGCGGCGGCGAGGAAGATGTGGTAGGCTACAAACGCAAAGCCTGCAAGAACAACTAGAAGGACAATGACCGGGAGAAGTTTGCTAGTTATATTTGTCAGCATCATATTAGAACATATTGCTATGCAGGAGAACTGATCGAAGTGCAACCAGATGCATGTCTCAGTTGTTAGGCATCTTTGTATTGAACCAGAACCTGCACAAAGCGCTCAAGAGAACATGATTAATCCTGCTAAATGGAATATGCAGGTGAACAGAAACGCAAATTTACCAGATATGCAGATAGAGGAGGAAAAGTATTGGCCTTACCTTAAGGCTGAGCGGGGTGGTGGCGGTGATGATGGCTTTGAAGATCCCCAAACCATAATGAAGAATGTTAAAT
Organism: Bisporella sp. PMI_857; assembly: GCA_021307315.1. Lineage (NCBI taxonomy): Eukaryota > Fungi > Ascomycota > Leotiomycetes > Helotiales > Helotiaceae > Bisporella > Bisporella sp. PMI_857. The sequence goes on from JAJSPD010000049.1 coordinate 211,711, forward strand.
GGAACGAGTGAATATGGTAAGAACTTGTTTTGATATGTGCCCAAATCAGACCTGTGCAGAACGAAGCACTATGTACAGAGCGAACTATTTATCTTCGACTCAGGTTGGTGATAGTTGGTTCTAAATTGCGAGCTGAAGTTGGAGGCTGGCTTTCACGTGACGAGGCTCAGTACGCTAAATTGATAACAGGGAGGAACATGAATTCAGAAGCGAAATACGAAGCCCATTGGACACTTTACCACTGCGATTTGATCTCGAATGCGCCGTACTTTGATGTCATGAGAAGAAGTGTCCCTATCACTAGCTAATTCTAGTTTGCAACTATCGGTAACGAACCCGAACTACTTCTTGCCTAGAGTATATGGAAACGTGTTCCTTGAGCTAACACTTTCGTCCCAGGCCACTCCAGAGCTATATTTCACTCATACCAGAAATCAAGCCGTCTTCAAAACATATACATCCCCAACTTCTGCGCATATCCTTTATTCTACATCTGAACCACAAGCTGGTTCAGAAAGAAACTAATTTAACTATGGCGGCTCCTCAAGAGGGATACCCACCCCAGGGCTACTCCTCGGATCCATATGCCCAGCAAGGCCAGCCACTTCTTGCTGGCTCTCCTCCTCCCACTGGAGCACTGCAACCTGAAGGAGGAAAGAAGAAAAAGAGGGGCTATGCACAACAAGCTTACGATTTTGGAGGGAACTCTGCTCTTACACAACCACAAGCTCCAGTAGGCGGCGGTGGTTTTCAGCACCTAGGGGCTCAAGATCCCGCATACGGCGCATATCCCGCGCAACAAGAATATGGTGCACAGTATGGTGCCCAGCCAGGCGCGCCTGTTGCTGGGGCACCTGGAAATTATGGAAGCCCAGCACCATACGGCGCTGGGGTAGGAGGTTATCAACCACCCGATGCTGGATACCCCGGGCCTGGACAGGCTCCTCCTGCTCCTGGTGGAGTTGCTGGAATTACCTCGGGAATGGGACAAATGGGACTGAGTGGTGCTCAGCCAGTTGCCCAGCCTCAGCAAGCTCCTGGTAGACCACAAGTCTTGAATCAACTATACCCTACCGACCTGCTCAATCAGCCTTTCAACGTTGCAGAATTAGATCTTCCACCTCCGCCAATTATCTTGCCCAGTAACGTGAGTTGTGGAGGCTATATTCGCGATTAAGCTGCTAACAGTCCTCCAGTCCAGCGTTACACAATCAGAGCACTCTAATTGCCCCCCAAAATATGTCCGCTCAACACTTAATGCTGTTCCAACTACACATTCGTTGCTCAAAAAGTCGAAACTACCATTTGCGCTCGTCATTCAGCCATATACCTCTCTACACGATGTTGATGATCCAGTTCCAATTGTCGAAGACCAAGTCATTTCTCGTTGCCGGAGATGTCGATCATATATTAACCCTTATGTGACTTTCCTTGACCATGGGCATAGATGGAGGTGTAATATGTGCAATCTCACAAACGATGTTCCTCAAGCCTTTGACTGGGATGCGGCAGCGCAAAAGAGTGTTGATCGATGGTCAAGAGCTGAGCTGAATCATGCAGTTGTGGAATTCGTCGCTCCCCAAGAATACATGGTTCGCCCACCTCAACCACTCGTATATCTCTTCCTTTTCGACGTTAGCTTTGCTTCCATATCATCTGGTCTTCTTGCTACAGCGGCGAGAACCATTCATGACAGTCTCGACCGGATACCTAACGCCGATAGACGTACACGTATAGGTTTCTTGGCTGTGGACGCAAGTCTGCATTATTTCGCTGTTCCTAAGGATTCTGAAGAGTCTGGAGAGACACAGATGCTTGTTGTTAGCGATCTGGATGAACCATTCCTTCCGATCCCTACAGATCTTCTAGTGACTCTGTCAGAAAGTCGGTTAAATGTTGAGAAGTTCCTTCAGACTCTACCTGCAATGTTCCAAGAGAACCAAAGTGCTGGATCCTGTATGGGATCTGCTCTTCGTGCAGGCCATAAACTCATATCTCCACTTGGTGGCAAGATGGTGGTTGTTTCAGCTTCTCTCCCTAATGTTGGATATGGAAAATTGGAGATGCGCGAGGATAAGAAGCTACTAGGTACAGGCAAGGAAAGCGGCTTGCTCCAAACTGGCAATAGTTTCTACAAGAGTTTCGCTGTTGAGTGCTCAAAAAACCAGGTCTCGGTAGACATGTTCCTCTTCTCTTCACAGTATCAAGATGTGGCGTCTTTGAGCTGTCTGCCAAGATACACTGGTGGACAAACGTACTTCTACCCTGGATGGAATGCTGGTCGACCTGAGGATGCCGTCAAGTTTGCGACAGAATTCAGTGACTACCTGTCCGCGGAAATAGGTCTCGAGGCTGTTCTTCGCGTACGTGCGACGACTGGTTTGCGGATGAGCACATTTTACGGGAACTTCTTCAACCGCAGCTCGGATCTTTGCGCTTTCCCTGCGTTTCCCCGTGACCAAAGCTATGTTGTCGAAGTTGCCATTGATGAGAACTTGACTAAGCCATTCGTTTGCATGCAAACTGCCGTCCTGCATACGACGAGCAACGGAGAGCGCCGAATTCGCGTCATGACACTCTGCTTGCCAACTACGACCAACTTGGCTGACCTGTATGCCTCAGCAGATCAGTGCGCTATTACCGAGTACTTCAGTCACAAAGCTGTAGAGAGAGCGCTAAGCAGCGGATTGGAGCCAGCACGTGATGCTCTGCAATCCAAACTGATCGAGCTATTGCAAACTTTTAAGAAGGAACTTGCTGGTGGCAATATGGGAGGCGGTGGTTTACAGTTCCCGGCAAATCTTCGCGGTTTGCCTATCTTGTTCCTTGGTCTCATCAAGAACGTCGGTCTTCGAAAATCTGCTCAGATCCCATCAGATTTAAGATCTGCTGCGCTCTGTCAACTATCAACCCTTCCTCTCCCACTTCTTATGCAGTATATCTATCCGAGACTATACTCATTACACGATATGCCTGACAATTCTGGCATTCCAGACCCAGACACTGGTGCCATCGTTCTACCACCACCTTTGAATCTAAGCTCAGAACGCCTTGTCTCCTATGGGCTCTACCTTATTGATGACGGCCAAACACAATTCCTCTGGGTTGGGCGTGATGCGGTGCCTCAACTACTTGGTGATGTGTTTGGTGTTGAAGACAAGACGCAGGTCAAGGTTGGTAAAGCCACGTTACCGGCACTTGACAATGACTTCAGCGAGAGGGTCCGGACAGTTCTTCAGAAAAGCAGGGACTATAGGTCACGTGGCGTTGGAAGCATTGTTGTCCCACATTTATATGTCATTAGGGAAGATGGAGAGCCAACCTTGAAGCTGTGGGCACAAACTCTGCTGGTTGAAGACCGGGCAGACCAGGGAATGAGTTTCCAGCAGTGGATGGGTAGTCTGAGAGATAAGGTGAGCTAATTCCTAGGTACTTTTGCAGCCTGGCCTTGTGCTAACATGCTTTTGTTCCACAGGTCATGCAATGAGAGTAAGCGGTATTGTAGTGTCATAAATAAAAGAATATGCAAGTTGGCTACAGCCTGTAGAGAATATTACCTTCCAGCATTGTGTCTTCTGTTTCTTAGGCTCATTTTGGCTGTGTGATATTAGTCTATCGAAGCTTACTAAAGCTAACATAAGTTCTCTTGGGCACAAGCGAATGGCAGGGGAGCGAGGCTATATGTGAGAGCACCGGCTATATCAGAACAAGGGTTGAGGTTGAGACGAAAGCGGGCGATCCTCAAACCCTAGCCAAACAATAACATTTATTTTCATCCGATCTTTCTGCACAACGGCGGCAGTTCACGATGTACCGGCGCAGCGATCTCGGGTGCTGGATCTATGTAGCTCTATTCGTGTCGTGAACGTTCACCTGGACAATAATGCGGTGCAATGAGTAGAAACTTCTCTAGACCTATAATGATATGCAAGATCAGGCACATCAGGTGTACTAGTTGTAATATGATGCAGAGAGATATACTAAAAATTCTACCAAAGTCCAGCCCGCCAAGAAAGTTCCTCAGCAACACCACGACTTTGTGCAAAATCGATCTTTGGAAAAGAATCTGACTGCAGCACATATCCAAGCGACTTTTGAAACGCCATCGAGTCCGTGAAACAGGCGCCGTTGGTTGGCTAGGGGTAAAGAGTATCACTATCACAAATAAAAAAAATGTCCCTGTTCCGTTATAGTCCAGCAGGTATGAATTTGTTGAAATGTGATGGAATCTGGGCGCTTAAAATTCAAACACCACCAACAGAGCTGGCCAGCAGCAACAGTAAAAGTATCCGATAGGTTGCACCTTTTCAATCACTGTCCAGTGGCATCCACACCTTCGGACCAGATACTAATTATACGCTATCTCAAGGGACGACCCCTCGGACCCAGCCTATTCGAATTGAATTTAACCCCAAGCAGCAAAGGCGAAAAGTATAGGCGGAGTGGGGGAGTGGTCAAAACATCGTGAGCTGCCCTTGCGCTCCTCTTCTTCTTACAACATCCATCCATCAACAAAAGATCCGCAAAACATTGCATGAGCTTAGCGATTCCGATCCATTTGATTTGCAAGTTAACGCTCCTACCATCCTTCTTGCCGTGAAGACTCCAGTCCAGTCACAAGAACAACCCCGTTTCCGTCTTCCTGGCAGCCACAAAGCACCAGAGACGGCATCCTTGCAATAGCGGGGCAATCTTTAACATCAACTTGGGGTGCACCGCTTCCCAGCACAATACAGGTACAACAACATCTTTCACTTTCCCAAAGAGAATTGGACCAAGCATCTGAACTATTGCTGTTTATGTAGTACGCATCGTGTTGGACAAGACATCATTTTGTTCTTTCTCCATATTATATTCATTGTCAGAAGTTTTTCGGGCTGTCAAAGAACCAAGACTAGAGCTTGTCAGTATGGAAGCGCACAATGGAGAGCACATACTGATGTATTTATTTGCCAGCAGAACAGGAGAGCACATCTGGGAACTACATAGTTCCACCAGCAACGCGCCCGTCTTAGCCGCTGTCGCCCTGAGATTCTCCGCAAATTATTTAGCTGTGACATCCGCTTCCTCTTGGGAACAGGGCCGAGCGCAGGACTGCCGAGTTGCACTTCACTTTTCAACAAGGAACAACACCACACTCAGCTTTCACCAAGGGGTTAACTTCGCTATTTGACCATTCATCGCGAAGTGCTTCTATCCAAATAATAGCCAAGGCAAAGATATTGAAGCAACGGCATTCGAGATTATCTGCTGGGTTGTGCACCAAAGTGGCGCTTGAAACGAGCAAAGAGGAATAAAAGGATTAGCTTTCATCTACCGCAACCTCGATATCCAGCAAACACCGCTCTTTCCGAAGTATAGAAAACGGCTGCCAATTCAGTTAGCAGAGAATCTGCAAATCCTCGAGGCACGAATCTCACCCAAGGTATCAGATAGCTATCTTAGAATAAATTTCTACTCATAGCCACAATGTCTAGAGCGCCAAACCCGACAGGCTCGCGCAAGATCTCGTTCAATGTCTCAGAGCAGTATGATATCCAGGATGTAGTTGGAGAAGGGGCTTATGGTGTTGTCTGGTAAGTTCTCTTGGTATCCCCAGTTTCCAAGCCGAGCGATGCAGATTAGCTGATCTACTTTCAGTTCTGCTCTCCATAAGCCTTCAGGTCAGAAAGTAGCCATTAAGAAGATTACACCCTTCGATCACTCCATGTTCTGCCTGCGCACGTTGCGTGAGATGAAGCTGCTGCGGTACTTCAACCACGAGAATATCATTTCCATACTGGATATCCAAAAACCACGAAGCTATGATAGCTTCACAGAGGTCTACCTGATCCAAGTACGTACCCATGAGCTTCTCGTGGTAACCTGCTAACATAAATGTAGGAACTTATGGAGACAGATATGCATCGTGTTATCCGCACACAAGATCTTTCTGATGACCACTGCCAATACTTTATTTACCAAACCCTCCGTGCTCTCAAAGCCATGCATTCTGCAAACGTCCTTCACAGAGACCTCAAGCCTTCCAATTTACTACTCAACGCCAATTGCGATCTTAAGGTTTGCGACTTTGGTCTTGCCAGATCTGCTGCATCACAAGAAGACAACTCTGGATTTATGACGGAATATGTTGCGACGCGTTGGTACCGTGCTCCGGAGATTATGTTGACTTTCAAGGAGTACACTAAGGCTATTGATGTTTGGTCTGTCGGGTGTATTCTCGCGGAGATGCTTAGTGGCAAGCCATTGTTCCCTGGAAAGGATTGTAAGCTATTTTACGCGCCATGCTCATATTTGCGACAATTTCTAACCCGTTTATAGACCACCATCAACTCACTTTGATTCTTGACGTGCTGGGCACACCAACCATGGAGGATTACTACGGAATCAAGTCTCGCCGGGCTCGGGAATATATTCGTTCGCTTCCATTCAAAAAGAAGGTTCCATTCAAAGGAATGTTCCCCAAGACTTCAGATCTTGCCTTAGACCTTCTAGAGAAACTCCTCGCTTTCAACCCTGTCAAGCGTATCACTGTGGATGAGGCTCTTCAGCACCCATACCTAGAACCATATCATGATCCAGAAGACGAGCCAACGGCGGCGCCAATCCCAGAAGAGTTCTTTGATTTTGATAAAAATAAGGACAACTTGAGCAAGGAGCAATTGAAGCAGTTGATTTATGAGGAGATTATGCGATAGAGCGCATTTTCTGGTATCTCGTCTTCTCAATTACTTGCATGGATTAGATGGTTGGCGGATCAAGTCATATACCACCTGGTATCCATGGATCCATCCTCGTCATACAACGAGGATCTTGCGCCTGAGTCATTGGAGTAGGTTCAGATAGATGGAGCTTTCATAATCTCGCATAACGGATTGGATAAGGTACACTCGACTATAGTTTGAGCATGTGCGATACGGATTTATGAGGTATGAGATACGCTCGATTGCGTTTGTTGCGAGTTCATTTACAGCGGTCTGTGGGAAATAGGGCTGCTTCTCAAAATCGATAGACTTGAATGATTTATTCCTCCGTCTATTAACTTGTTTGGCGTGTGTATGACTTCCATTTTCTCAGCTGACCTCTAAGCACCTCTGAGCATTACTCCTCCCTCCACATGAATTGCTCTGGCACCGACTATGGTACGGTAAATCCTTCATCCAGCTTCAAACGATACCACTTCATTCGTACTCTTCATCTGTCATAGCTCCAGAATTTCCATCTGGTTTAGCAAGCTCAGATCTTAAGCCCGAAGTTCTGATTCTACCTCGTAATTTACCATCGTCCCAACTTCCTATTCATCTCAATCACAACTCACCAAACGCCTCATGGTTTTCAGGTCCGACCATCTCTAACCTTCTCTCTCAGTGCCTGTTCCCGCCCCTCCCTCCACGCCTTATCCAAGCTCTCGATCTTCCCACCCAACACAATACAATTCCGAGGGTCTAGCATCAACATTCCTCTCGAGACTTTACAGCCCCTTTTCAGCATAACCTTACACCCAATGTTCATACTCGGCGGGTACCCAATCTTCTCCACCCTCTTCAGCTCGAACCCATACACCTTCGCTCCCTTGATATCCTGAAATTCCAACTTAAATGGCCCACTACTCTTTTGTACGGAGTTGGAAGTATGAGGAACCAGAGTAGCAGTAAAAGAAGGTTCGTCGTTCTCACTGGGTACAACGCGAATTACCTCGCGACCTTTAGTCGTTTCTCCCTTTCGCTCCATTTCTAAAGCTTCTATCTGGTCCCATTTCGAGCGACTTAGGTCTTCTATGCCAACTACTTGCACGAAGACATCGGCTGGTAGTTGGGATGACGCGATCTTGACATCCGTAATTTGCGGCGGGAGCGAGCCGACGGAAGAGTCGAAGATTCCGGGCGTTGCGAGATCAGAGGAGAGAAGGCGATGTTTGGCCGTTGCTGCTAGAGCTTGGAGAGGTGGCAGGGCACGGCCTGGTGCTGGAAGAAGGATAGGCGCTAGGAAGGAGGGGTGTGGTTTTGGGAGACCGAGGGTAGTGAGCGCGGTGGAGAGCTGGGAGAGCGTCGGTGTCGTCATTGTTCTGTTGGAACTGGCGTCACATAGAGGTATTCATTGTGTCTTCATCGATACAGCGCCTCGAGCATTGTGAATTGTCAACGTCCAAGGCTAAGTTGATGAATCGGAGTCAACAATCTACGAAAGAAAGCGCAGCCTTGCATTTCAGCCTCGCGAAGCTCTCCTTAACCACATCAGAATTAACCAGAGCTCATCTTTATATCCAAACCACCACTACATCCCTCATCTTGCCCAACATGTCTACCATAGCCAGACCCCGCGACGCCTCAGTCAATGGCCCCAAGATTCCCACAATCTCCACCCCAACAGGCTCCTCACGCACTTCCTTCGACAACCCCCGTTCCACAGAAGCCTCACCCTCACGCGCCCCTCCTCAACCTGCAAAACGCAATCGTGCCGCCCTGCGCGAATACTACAACCTCAAGAAAGCCTCCATCCCTGACCCCGCCGATGATGCCTCGGAGGCGTCCTCCATTCACGACTTTTCCGAAGTCCAAGAATCGGAGATGGACTCCAAGACCTTCGATGCCCAGTCTTATATCAATAACGTGCTGGAGACACAGACACTAGGAGAGCTGCTGAAGACGTACAATGGGGTCCTAACAGATATCAGGGCGTTGGATGCGGAGAAGAAGGCGTTGGTGTATGATAATTATAGTAAGTTGATTACGGCAACGGAGACGATTCGAAAGATGAGGACGAATATGGATCCGTTGAATCCGATGGCGAGTACATTAGATCCGGCAATTGCGAGCATTTATGAGAGGGCGGAAGGGATTAAGGAAGAATTGAGGGAGAGCATGACGGCAGGGGAGCGGAGGGAACGGGAGATGAGCAAGGAAGACAGAGAAGAGATGCAGAGGAAGAAGAGGGCAAGGGAGGTTGTGGAGAAGGTCTTAGACACGCCAGAGAAGTTGAGATGGATGGTGGAGAGTGGAAGGGAGGACGATGCGAGGATTTTGTGGGCGAGTACGTTAGCGCTGCTAAAGAGGTGGAAGGAGAGAGGTGTTGGCGGTGAGGATGTGCAGGTTTGTATTGACGATGGAGAATCTGCACTTAGGGGGGAGCCGCCTAATGAGAAGAGCTGGGTCCATGTCAAGGAAAAGAAGAAAGCAACAAAGTCATGACCGAGTCAGAATGGCCTTAGTACCTTGTTCCCGAGAGAAGATCATTAAGATTCTTGGATTACCAGCTGGTCTGACCTCTAGTGATGATTTCGAACGGATCTCCGTCAACGGTACTAACCGAAACCTCAAAATCGCCATCCAGGCCTACTTGATCACGATCCGTCATATCCTCAATCTCTTGCTCCTCGACCATCTTCTCTAGTTCGGATAGTAGAGCAGGACGCATCCTAGTTTGCAAGAATGCTCGCTCGGTATTGCTATGAAAAGCTGTAATACAGCATTTTCCTTGCTCGATAGCAGCCAATGCCTCATGATGGCTCAACTCTCCGGTAAATAACAAGTCGACGTCAAGCCCTCCAAGCATAGAGCCACCAGAACCAGCACAAATCCCTATGGATGAAATTTCAATATTGCCCTTTTCGCCGTTTGGGATGGATTGCGGAACAGCCACTGAGAGGCCAGGCAGCTCGTTTAAACCTAAATGGATGCGTTCCTTGAGGACATGAAGTTTTACTGGATTATAAAAGCGGACGATACGGCCATATCCGGCTTTTTCAAGTCCAGCTGGGGCATCTTTGATCTGAGTAATCACATCCCGGGTATTAGGAGAAAAATAGTTGGCGGCGCTAAACAAGTCAGAATAAAATCCAGATTACAGCAGTGGCTCGAACTTACTGTTCTGTATTTCTCCACCTTTCACCGGTAACAATGTCTGCAAGAAAGTCGTTAAGTCCTCCAGGAGCAGCATCCACAGCTGTATGTGGACTGTATACACTGATACCTTCTTGGGCAAGTCTAAGGAGAGAATTTTGTTGGCTATTGCCTAATTTCAACGACTTCAGGCCTCGGAAGATGATGGGGTCTTGCGCAGCCGTTAGTATAGCAGAAAACTCAAAATAAAATCACATTCGGGAATTCATACGGCGTCGAGAGGCCTCCTAAGCAGTGTGTTTGAAATACAAGAGAATCAAATGAATTTTTAACTTACGGTATGTGATGATAACAGAATCTCTCCTTGCAATTGCTTCGTCGGCCACAGCCTTAGTGAGGTCAATGGTTAAGAGCACAGAGTTCTTCTGTCCTGAACGATGTGGAACCTCAAGTAGTACTATAAATTCTGTTAGTCGGTCTAGAACACAAATAAAAAAGAGGAATGTGCGGCTCAGATGCAAGAGCATCTCCAAGTGACTTGGCCTGTCACAATCCTCTGCGCTTTTAGAAAGAAGCAACTTACATCCCGTGTTGTCAAAGCTCTTATCGGCTAGACTTTCTGGATACAACTTTCTGACTGAAGCAATCACGGACTAGCAAAATATATTAGCATTGAAACTTGGAGACACACGAGTTCAATATTTGGAGTTGTGAACTCATCAGCTTCCACTAGGAGCAACATACCGATGTGAAGGGCGATACTTTAGCTTCTGAAGCCATTGTATTTATTGATCTTCTCAAAATCCGTTGCAGAGTCATAACATTCCTGGTGCCACAAGAAATGATGATGATTTTGAGCTCGCGCTCAGGTGATATTACTGTTCTAGTTCGATCACATAAACTAGTTTGAAATAACACCTTTCCGAGAACAATATTATAAAATAGACTACTGATGGCACTATCTGTCTGAATCGAAAATGATTTTTTTTCCAAAGCAGATGAAGTTATTAGTAAACTCTTCTTGAAAAGTAGGGCTTGTTTAATTGGTTCCCAAAACAAACAACCCCCTTGAGCAGTGGTTTGATGCGGCCGCTTCCCCGAGTTCCTCCGCTTCGTCCTCACAAGAAATCGATTTCCAATCCACCACAATTCAGATCCCACAGCAGCCCACACTTCACGATGGCTGAAGACTCCGGTATCACAGAGGCAGGGCTCAAATCCAAGCTCACAGAGCTTCTTCAGGCCACGCACGTCGAGATCGAAGACATGTCAGGTATATTGCTCGTACCCCACTACCCCTCCTCATATCTTTCCTGACGAAGTCGGACAGGAGGCTGCGGCCAAGCCTTCTCTGCGATAATTGTATCGCCGCAATTCGAGAAGAAAACCACGTTGGCGAGACATAGACTCGTAAATAGCGCGTTGAAAGCAGAGATTGCGGCGATTCATGCGTGGACGCCCAAATGCTATACGCCGGAGCAGTGGGAAAAGCAGATTGAGGAGGGAAAGAAGGTGGTTGCGCCTGGGAAAGCTACGAATGGAGAGGTGGTTATTGGGTTTAAGGATTGAGAGGCGCATGGACAAGGAGAATAGGATTTCGCCGCTGCGGCTGGGCTAGGTCAACAACTGGGAGGATTGGCGAAGGAGTTCCGGAGTCATGAGACAAGAATCTTCATGAGGCATGAGGTGGAATTCCGAATGCAGGTGTATGGGCTGGATTTCAGAAGAGGGGAGAAGGTAAGGGGTTGATAATTCCTTGAGGTAGTAGACTAAGGTAGCTGCGTGCTTATTGGAATATATGTCTATGCCTGAACCAAATACAAATGTACATTCATGTCTGATCGATTGTATAGACATGTTGTCAGAAGCAGTACCCCATAGATATGCAATTATTGGGCATTGAGAGTACTCTTATTCTCCCACATAGAGATAGAATACAAGGCGATGAGGAAGTCATCACCACCCGATCAACTCAAGATCTTTGACAATCTTTCTCCTCAAAGCTGAGCTCGTAGAGCTTTGCTACTACCACTGCCAATAATCGAACTCGGGACTATGTATCCTTTGAGGCATTACCAGAAGCATGTGATAAGCAGGCCTAGTTTGCGGAACGTCCCGTCAGTGCGTTAATCCTGATCGATACTACTGAGTACTCACCGGTAGTTTTTCCACGCGTATCTCCTGGCATAAGACATTCTTTTCCAGAAATAGAAGATTTCTTCGCTGGTCACGAAGGAATCTTGCTCATTCGCTGCGCAACCAGGCTGAAAACAGCCACTGATGACATGAATATCACGACATTATAAAACTCCATCTCTTAGCTAAAAGTAAAGTTCAGTCTGAGTGGGACACTTACTGCGTTTCTCGAATATGCGCTCTCTTCTGCATCTGTACGAGCTTCAACAAAGAGGCGGCGAAGGTTTGGGAGATTCGCCTGTGTTGATTTTATTAGACTCATTGCTTGATATCTACCAAGGACCTACAGTAGAAGAGGAGGAAGCAGAAGCATAGAAGCTTACCATTCTATAAGTAGTTCTTGTTCATATGAATTGTTTCAAGTCGCATGAATTTCGCAGCATGGCTATCCTAAGTGTTCACTCCACATGAAGTCGAAGGTGCCCCCTTGTCCCCCCTGTTCGCTAGAGCTTGTCCTCGCCCCACATCACTTGCCCAGGCTGACCTCAAAATGTACAACATATACCAGAGTCAACCGGATAGGAGGCTCTCTTGTATCTAAACAATCTGGCCACACAGATCGAAAGCGCCTGTGCGGAAACCACACGCAGAGTATTCAGCAACTTTAAATACTTTGAACAAAGCTGCCGCTTTGACTGCACGACCCAGAAACTACGACGGTGTATGAGGGGCACAACCTCAAATCGCCATCTGTGTGAGTGATGGCGGTAAACAGAATCAGAGGGGCCTTTGCGGCTCCCAGGAAGGGCGAGACATTCGAATTGAGGGCCGGTTTGGTGTCGCAGTATGCATACGAACGGAAGGAGGCGATTCAGAAGACCATCATGTCCATGACCTTGGGCAAGGATGTGTCTGCACTGTTTCCAGATGTCCTAAAGAACATTGCCACAGGTGATCTGGATCAGAAGAAGCTAGTTTATCTATACTTAATGTAAGTATTCTATGCCGTAATCTAGTTGTGCCGTTCTAATCTTGCGCTTCAGGAATTATGCCAAATCACACCCAGACTTGTGCATTTTAGCGGTCAATACCTTCGTCCAAGACTCTGAGGACCCGAACCCTTTAGTACGAGCGCTCGCGATCCGGACAATGGGCTGCATTAGGGTGGATAAGATGGTAGATTACATGGAAGAACCGTTACGGAAAACATTGCGAGACGAATCTCCTTATGTTCGAAAGACTGCTGCTATATGTGTCGCAAAGCTGTTTGATCTCAATCCCACCATGTGTCTGGAGAATGGATTCCTAGAAACGCTACAGGAGCTTATGGGAGACCCCAACCCTATGGTGGTCGCCAACTCCGTTACTGCACTGGTTGAAATTAACGAGACTGCGCCAGAGACAAAGGCCCTACGTGTGACATCAACAACACTAAAGAAGATGCTTATGGCTTTGAATGAGTGTACAGAATGGGGACGAGTCACGATCTTGACAACGTTGGCCGATTATGTTGCTGCGGACGAGAAGGAGTCGGAGCATATTTGTGAGCGAGTTTCACCACAATTTCAGCATGTTAACCCCAGCGTGGTGTTGGCGGCCGTAAAGGTTGTCTTCCTTCATATGAGGAATGTCAATCCCGAGCTGAACAAGACGTACCTGAAGAAAATGGCGCCTCCTCTAGGTATGTATAAACCATCTTTTAAAATATCAGTCTAATATTATTAGTCACTCTTGTTGCATCTGCCCCAGAAGTGCAATACGTCGCTCTAAGGAATATCGATTTGCTATTGCAAGCTAAACCCGACATTCTCAGCAAAGAACTCCGGGTCTTCTTTTGCAAATATAATGATCCTCCTTATGTCAAACTGCAGAAGCTTGAAATTATGGTACGGATAGCCAACGAAAAGAATGTTGATCAGTTACTAGCCGAGCTGAAGGAGTACGCCTTGGAGGTTGATATGGACTTTGTTCGGAGGGCTGTCAAAGCTATTGGACAAGCTGCGATTAAGATTGAATCCTCTAGTGAAAAGTGCGTTAATACTCTACTCGACCTCATTGCGACAAAGGTCAACTATGTTGTTCAGGAAGCGATCGTGGTTATCAAGGACATCTTTAGAAAATATCCAGGATACGAGGGAATCATTCCAACTCTATGCAAATATATTGATGAACTGGATGAACCCGAAGCGAGAGGGGCCTTAATTTGGATCGTCGGGGAGTATGCAGAGAAGATTAGCAATGCAGATGAAATTTTAGAGGGCTTTGTGGAGGGATTCATGGAAGAATTCACGCAAACGCAGCTACAGATCCTCACCGCAGTAGTAAAGCTATTCCTCAAGAAGCCTGACAGAAACCAAGGCCTCGTTCAAAAGGTCCTGCAAGTCGCAACTGCAGAAAACGATAACCCAGATATTAGAGACAGAGCATACGTCTACTGGCGATTACTGTCAGGTGACCTGCAAGTTGCCAAGGTAAGTACCAATACTACGAAGGTTTTCCAATTGCTAACCAATTAGAATGTCATCCTCTCCGAAAAACCCTCCATCACTACTACCATGTCCTCGCTTCCGCCAGCTCTTCTAGAGCAACTTCTTACCGAATTATCTACTCTAGCATCCGTCTACCACAAACCGCCAGAGACATTCGTGGGACAAGGTCGCTTCGGCGCTGATTCTATCCAGCACGCCGCCATCCAAGAGCAGATCGATGAGGCTGCAGACAACCCAATTGCAGCAGCATCTATCATCAATCCAGGAGCTTCTGTGAACAACGACAATCTCCTTGATATCGACTTCGATGGTGCAGCTCCAGCATCCGCCGAAGCACCTCCCAGCGCAGGAGCATCAGGCTTAGAAGGACTGGCAGGCACTCCTCAAAGAGTTGCAAGTCCAGAGGCAGCTCAGCCAGGTGGAAGCAGTATGGATGATATGATGGGACTTTTTGATATGAGTGGCCCCAGCGCAGCAGCAGCTCCAGGACAAATTGATTTAATGAATGGCTTCGCGGGTCTGGATCTAGGTGGAGCAAGCCAGCCTCCTCCTGCACAAACGCAATTACAAGGCCAGAAGAAGACAAATGAGGACCTCCTGGGGATGTTTTAAATATAGTGTTTATAGCGAGCTAAAATGGTATACCTCATTCTATGATACATTATCAGTTTTCCAAACAAAAACGTGAAACTATCATGCTTTGTTTTTTCGGGGGGAAGAGACTAATCTTATAAATCCTTATAGATCCCAATTCTATCACACAACTCACTCCGGTTAGCAGTCCCGACAAGCGGCCACAATAGTCAGTACGCAGAATCGTTCCAACAACTCCAGTCGTCAGGTGTCCCGTCCGGAAACCGAAGATATCAGGTCGATCTAGCGCAGCCTTTTTCGGAAATCAAATCGAGATTCTGGCCAAACCCAGCCATCTTTCTGACAGGTGAAACGGGTTTAGATGTCTCCTTTTTCCTTCCTGAGAGGCGGAAGACCGATTGCAGATATTCCACCTGGAGCGTGAGGATCTAGTGCGTTTTCTTACGTCATCCCCTGTGCAAAGGGAGGTTTATCGGCCCTGTGTGAACTATGTATCTCAGATATGTGTGGCTGAGACGCGGTGCGATGGTGTTTGACAACCCCAACAGCTTAGGTCTTTTTTCTTATTTCTATAAAGGTTTTCCTTGTTCATATCTAGGCTGTAAGTTGAATCGGCGCTAATTATATGATTGATATACCTCTGTCGCTCTTGTCTTCTGGTCAGTCATTTTATATCGGAAAGGTGAAGTTTGTCTTGTCAGCCCTTCTGACAAGCTATTTATAGTAGCTAATCTTCATAAACACTTCTTATTTCCTTTGCTCAGCCAGCAAAGCCTCCTCTAGCCATCTTCTTTGCCCTCTGGTCCCTCCGATTATGGTTAGCCCTCGACCCTTTGTTCGCCTCCTTTCCGCGTCTTGCAGCCTCTGTATCCCTCTCACTAGCCGGACCTGCCACATTCCCTCTTCCCCTCCCACGTCCACCTCTCCCTTGCCCTCTCAATCTCCCTCCTCGTCCCCGGTGGTTCGGGTTATTCCAATCCACATCTGAGTCCTCGGTTCCAGAACCCGCAGGGCTAGCTTTCCATGACGTTGCAGCAAGAGTGTTTTGCTGTCCGCTAAAGTGCGAGAATTTGGCTTCAAGACGCCGGATCTGACGAGAATCGCGGACGAGCATGATACCCCAGCCGTAGATGGCTTCATCCGTCATACCCGTTTCTTCCTTAAGTTTCGTTCGGAGATCCGCTGTCTTTGGCTCTTTATTGTTGCGTGTAAACACTTCTGGATGGTTTTTGTAGGCTATGAATAGCGCTTCGTCTCGTGCATCTTGAATCTCATGGCTCACGTCGGGATTGTCTCCTGGAGTTCCAGCATCTACTGTTCCCCCTACATCAGCTGTGTCGTAAGTATCATCGCGCTCGTCATCGTCAGAATCAAATGTTGCCAAGGCTGAGAGAATCGCAGCTCTAGTTGGTGCCATTGATTTGTCTTGGAGAACATCGTCTGCGGTCTTCTCTGGGTTCTTACGGCCGAAATGAAGTTTAGATGTATCCATTGTGAGCTGGTCAAAGTCGTCATCGTCAAAAATATTACGTCGAATAGGAAGCTGTGAGGAAGAAGGATATGGAGCTATATCAGGAGGAAGCTTATTCGCTTTATGAGACACAATATCCCTAATAATGATCAGTATAATCAACATACATGGGCTTGAACTTACAGAGTTTCTGCCTGATTGGCATTCGCCAGATGAGCTGGTAGAGACTGTTCTAATAAGTGTGCAATCACTTGTTCAGTGTCATCATCGTATGCATCTAGCATTTTAGCAATGAAACCGGAACCAAGATTAGGGAAGATGTCCTGCACTTGTGAAATCAAGCTGGCTTGATGGATATGTGCTTGTTCGCTCCCAATATCAGGTTCAGTGGCAATGCCTTTGCCTTTGTTGAGCTTCTTCCGAACCTGTTAGGTCTCATATCAGTATTGAGACAAGGTTAAGGGATAAAAGTATTCCCTGAGAGATTAATAAGAACGGTATTATAAAATACTCACAGGTCTTCTTCTAGGGTTTTCAAATGCTTTAAGATCATCAAGAACAGCTTTGGCTCTTGGGGTTACGGCTCCACTAGACTCCATCCGTTCTTGAATCTTACTTAATAAATCAGTCTTCAAGGCTAATTCTGCAACTAGAGAGTCCTTTGAAGAGTCCTTCGTGTTGAATGTAGCGGCCTTCAATGAATAGATCTGATCAAGAAGAAGAGAATACTTGGGATCAGAATCTATAGCATAGAGAAGTCAGCAGTATTTCTGCTGAGTTGTAGTAAAGTAAAATAAAATAATGAATAACAGCCCAGCAAGTATCGAAAACGGAATCTACCAACCATTAATTAGTCCTATCAGACTATAGTATGTGGTTCTAGCAATAACAGTCCGGAGTTCTTGACTGATTGATAGCGAATAACAAGATACGAGAGAATCTAGGAAGTCACTGCCAGTCATAAACAGGACCGAGGCTTTTGGTGAAGCCCGTACCAACCGAGAGACTTGCTGCAATTCTTTACAGACATCGTCTAGGTTACCATTCACACTAGCATCGAGCTCTTTTATTAGATTTCGCTTCACAGCATCCAGCGATGCCTCCAAAAAGACGGAGTTCTTTTCCCAGACTCTTGAGCTTAACTTAGATCCATTTTCTATACCATATGCAGAGCAGATGGTTACAAGGAAATCCCATCTAAGGAGAGTATCTTCCGGCGAAGGAATAGATGTCAGAAACCTATCCAGTAGTAGGAAAGAGAGCTTCCGAAGCTTGGTGATCTTCTTCGTGTCTTTGCACGGGAGGGTGTCTCGTGAAAGCGCTAGCTCTTGCACGAACGACTTGAGAAAGAGCGATACTGAATCAATTTTCGCAGTTTGCTTCAGGAATATTGAAATTGGCAGTGACAAATATGCTTCAGCAAGTGTTATCCAGGCACTAAGAAAGGAATTAAAGTTAGCGTTGGACTAAACACGTGAGAAAGGTTTCAAACAAAACATCAAGTTTGTCATAGCAAAATAACATAAATGCGCCAGTCTCCATATGCTTACTCTAGAGCGGCTTCCCATTCTTCTGGGACTTGATGATGTCTCCAGGCTGCTTCCGGAAATGGTGCCAATGGAGGAAGTTGCAAGTTTGCTTCGAGGCTCATGGCTGGATTTGAAAACAGTAAAGAACTCTGAATATATGAAAGCCCTCTTCCCTACTTCGATAGAAACAAGGCCAGCTTCGTTCTCCTAAATAATTATTATTTAGTCCGATCTCACTCACAACCTTGACATCCACGCCGTTCGAGTCAATCATGCCTGGTACCACAAGCTGACCAATCAGAACTAGTTTCCTTCGCTTATGGGGCAAACGCCAAGATTTCGCGGCCGCACACAACTTCAATTCGAATTTCGCCGTCTCTACATTCCTTCTTTTCTGTCTAGATCGCCAACGCAATTCAATCCGCGACCACCTTCATCACTTTGCCGAATCAAAACGATCGAGTCGTGAAGGACTACCACATACAAGATGTCATACAACAAGCCAGAGAAAGGAGAGTTCGGAGAGGGCCCAGTACGATTCACATTTTCACCCCACCAAAATATCAAACGCTTATGACATCTTAGAAAACCCACAAGATCCGTATCACTCTTACCAGCAAGAACGTCAAGTCGCTCGAGAAGGTCTCCCAGGAGCTCATTGACCGTGCCAAGGGCAAGGACCTCCGTGTCAAGGGCCCAGTCCGTCTCCCAACCAAGACTCTCAAGGTCACCACCCGTAAGACACCTTGTGGTGAGGGTTCCAAGACCTGGGATACCTTTGAGATGAGAATCCACAAGCGTTTGATTGAGTGGGTGTTCTTGAATCATTGCTGTATGGAAAGTGACTAATGTTAGGATAGTCTTAACGCACCAACCGAGGTCGTCAAGCAGATCATCATCAACATCGAGGCTGGAGTTGAGGTCGAGGTTACTATTGCTGCTTAAGAGCTGTGACTTGCTTGGACACCAAATGGCCGAGACTGTGCCACTGGCTTATGCCACCAGCTTCCACTCTTCGAAGGAAGAATACTCAATCAATAAAATTGTTTTGAGCCACATCTTTCCTACCTTCTAAGTTACTCCCGTGAGAGAAAGTCTGCTTCTCAAAATTTGTCTCAGGATCAAAGTTATGAGTCTTGACACATCAAGCATGCGAGTTGATAAATATATTCGTCCTATTCGAGGTTTTGTCTTTTCAATATTCTCCTACACTTATTGACCGGATTCCTCAATTTAAGACATGAACACAAGAGTAGTCTTACTGGCCGGTCAGTTGACAATTAGTGGCATTAGGCGTACCTCACCTGTGTAAAGTTGATAGTACCATTCGGGTTGTCTCTAGATGGACTATATGTATAATCCAAATTTGCCGGCACAGATTTTGTCCGCTTCCATGAACCCAGCACCCAGTAGCAATTACTCATATCAATTGATCTGCCAGAATAATCTTACGAAATTTGCACCTCTATGGCTAGCTAAGAGCAGTTTGTAGTCTATCAAAAGCATCTTACAGCATCCATACCATTGCGGCTAGCCAATAGTTTGCTTTCAGACATTTCACTAGTTACTAGGATCGGTTTATTCATGGCCAGAGACAGACGTAGCGGTTTCAGCTACTATCATAGCTATATGTCAAGCCTAAATTTCAGACAGAATGCTAATGTAATGAAGAACTTACGGGGCGATATCTGAAGTGGGAGCCGAACTTCTTTTCCTAGATCCGCTCATGTATTTGTCACTTCTAACATCGTGCTGCATGCAAGACATTGTGTAAAGCTTATTAATTGCCATGTCAGGACCCAGAATGGGTAAAGCTCGGGGATTATCATCTAGTTAATCGCCATTGCATTTCGAGCCCTAATTACCCGTTAACAGCCCATTCACCCGACTCGACCTGCCGAAACCTCACCAAAACCCTAAGGCTGATTCGAAGGCCGTAATTGTCAAAAACTCGACAGCAATTTTTGCGCCAAGGGCATTTCATCTATAAAAGATGACAAGCCTAAAGTGGACGAGTAAAGCCTTTGATCCGGTCATCACACCTGACCTTCTTCTTTCTTACGAGGGCAGACCAAGGGGGACAAGATGGGCAGATCTTCTTGTGGAACATAATTTTATTGCAAATAATTATACGTTGACGAACAATTCATGTATTCAGTCAATGATAGATCGTGGCTGGGCAAGTCTCGTCCCATGAACCTGGAACACCTCTCCTCAAGGGATAAGGAAACGTGCCTTATGCCGTGCTCCAATGCTATGTCAAACAATAGCAAGCATGAAACTCTAAAGAAGCAATACGTACAAAACACATGGTCCTTGCATTGCGTCGCGTTGCGGCTAAAACAGAGCAGTAAACGCCCGGGATTTAGCCACACCTTACTGCCGACAAACGTAGAACAAACGACCAGTCAAATGCAAATAATTACTCATTACAGAGCAGACAGTAATAAACTAGCGATGCCGGCAATCCTTGAACTCTGGGGTATTGCGGGGACATACTATCAAGCATGCGGAAAACATACGGGAGAGCCCAATCGCGGGTAGAAGGGAGACAGGATGAAATGTTACCGGGACTCCTCTAGATCTGCCGACGTTTGTCGTGATAGACTTAAAAAGAAATGGGATCCGCGTGGGCACGAACTCGTAGTCGTCCGTCTCCTGACGATTGTTTGTATTGCAATATCGAAAATGGTTGGGGTTTCATTCCTGTTCGCCGCTGCGGCGCTCGCTATCCTCGGTACGGCTCATCCAGGAGAACATCACGATCATGAACTGATCAGGCGTCAAATGGAGATGCGGGCTGCGATGGCGGAGAACCAGGCCAGAGAGGCAAGTGAGTGTGAGGGCTCGTTTGACGTGATCGCTCGACGAGAACGAGCAGTAGCGCGACGTGCTGCGACGCTACGAAGACTTCGCATTGAGCGTGGAATTGACCCAGATCGTAAGTAGCTGGGCTTCAAAAGCATTCTTCATACGATGGCTGACTCCGAAAGTCCCAATTCTGCACCGCAGAACCCTCCAGCAGTTCAACCAGCACGCCACCAAGCAACATGACCACACGAAGGAGAATAAGTACACACTCAATTCAACTGTTACTGATCTATTTGGAGCCAATGTGTCTTGTATACTGACTCCGGACAATGCCAATGGCCCTTACTTGTATGTCCAGCTAATGTGAGAATCAAGAATCAATGATGTAACTAATATTATTCAAGCGTTCAAGGAGAAATGATCAGGTCCAACGTTGTGGAGAACTTAAAGGGTGTTCCAGTCCATCTTGAGATCCAATTCGTGGACACTACAACCTGCAAGCCAGCTACAAGTCTGCTTGTCGATATCTGGTCTTGCGACCCAGCTGGAAAGTACAGCGGTGTCGCTGCTGCAGGTCAAGGTGGCTTGCAGACCACCTACCTCCGAGGAGTGCAACCAACCGATAAGGACGGTGTCGTGGAGTTCGACACCCTTTTCCCCGGCCACTACAGCGGTCGTGCAACTCACGAGCATGTAATCACCCACACCGGTGCCACTATCCTAGCCAATGGTTCATATACTGGCGGCCGCATCTCGCATCTCTCACAGATTTTCTATGATCAACCTTTGATCGATGCAGTTGAGAGGCTCGCCCCGTACAGCTCTAATACCATCGCAAAGACCTCTAACACCGCAGATCAGTTCACTGGATACTCGGCTACTGCGGCATATGACCCGTTCCCAGAGTATGTGTATTTGGGCACTTCGCTGCAGCAGGGATTGTTTACATGGATCGAGATGGGAATTAACCCGAATTCTGATTATACGCAGTACGCGCCAGCTGCTTCGTACTGGGGACCTAACGGAGGCTCGAACAACCCAAACTTTAACATGGGTATTGTCGGTACTCCACCTTCTACTCACGGATGAAGTGGCTGGGAGCGAGTGTTTTCTATAACAGGACTTGAGAGCACTATCCCAAGTAGAGCACGAGGGTCAAATATTAGCGCTTTGCGTCTTTGGTAGCTTGATATAAAACAATAAAGAATGCTTGTATCCATGTGTTTTTTGACTTGCATTGTGTGGCTCCACTTTTAGGTAGCACTGGGAAGATGGGTCGGGCCGCAACGTTAAATCCAAACTTTAACACTGTCCATATGACCATTCGGATATTTTCTTTCCACAATCGTCCATTGTTTAAGATAACGCTAGGGTGAGTTGCCGTACGAAGTTGTTTATATAATTGCAGGGCGACATACTTAAGTATAGGTGTAAGTATGAACCACGAGGCAATATGTGAGTGGAGCCAGCATCCCGGGCGGCATACACGCATCATCTAGTGCAGCATGTCTCCTGCAACACGAAGCACCCCTGCTCCATGGGATTAGCGTGGAGTACATAAGTAAATAAACGACACTGGTAGATAGCTAAGAGCAGAGAATATCCCTCGCGCTGTTTCTCTTGTACTATCTCCACGATTCGAGGCTTCCTCCTGCGCATGATCGAGTAAATAGGCGAGAGGCATGTACATTAAGACTCCACTAAGACCCAGTTACATAACTAGCGGTGTGCTAGCTAATACTGATATATACCGGATTCCGTCAACTCTGTGTGCTGGTCTTTTTGCTGCAAGTGACCGCCGTGAAGAACTTTCTCAATCATGAGGCATGGCTAAGGATATATGATTTGATTTTCGTAAGTTCTCGAAATCTTGATCCCTGGTTCCTATAAATGTCGCTTCTGAGACTGTGCTTAGCTGACAACTCGGTTTGGCTAACATGTAGACTATTAAGGCGGCAGCCACTGATGTGAGCGTTATTAAAGACGAAATCACAAGGAGGTCATCATGTCCATTCCCGCTACAGATGCCACCTACTAAGATTAGTGTGTGTCACTATTTGGAATGTGCTTAGACATCTACCTGCGAGAAGCCTATAAAGCTGAAGGTTCACTTTTGAGGGTTCTTTTTGGAGCCTTCCACTCTTATCGATTATGCCACTGCATCCGCTGAGACGGATTGTGGTTTTGAAAGGTTGGGGATTCGCTAGTGTCCCTGCTAGCTATGTCATGGGGCCTTCCCCTTCCCATAACTGGGTCGAAATTAGCAACAAGTTGCTGATTTCTCTGTCGTGCAATCTGGACATATTCATAACAAAACTCTGCAGCAACTGCGATATCATCTGAGCTCATGCCTGCATTCTGTCGTTTAGCAACAGACATTTCAATATCCGCGCTTTGACCTGCAAAGAAGTGTTTCAGTCAGAGATCCAACAGCGGTGTGAAGGATACATACCTATGGTTCGTTTATGGCCTTTATCATGGGAAGCGTCCTGTAGCTTCTTAGGCATTGTACCATTTAACCAATCCCTTCCGAACCGTATATCATTGCGTTCGATACTGACATCGCTTACAACTTTGAACAGTGTTGTTCTCGTTTTCTTGACTATAGAATCGAATCTCCAAGTCAGGAGTATAGTCTCGCCGGACATGCGGGTATGAAGATCTCTTCGCTCAAGGGCATCATATGTAATCTCGTTTTCTTCGTTGCTGCAATGCTCGCAGCTCAATCTGGCCCACTCACAACCATCGATGTCAATCTGTATGTATTCTGGCTTCTCTAGCACTCCCTGCTTGTTACTAAGTAAGCAATATTTCGACTCAATTTTTAGTTCAGGTTGGACACTAACATAATCGGTAGTCTTCAAGTGCAGAGAGATTGGCCTGCCTTGATCCGTCGACGTTGAAATCGTGGGTGTCAGTAGGCCATCGGTCTCTGACTCATGAGGCGGCGAAGCAGGTCGAGTGGGCTCGTTCAACAAACTTTTAGCATAAATCGCTTGCGTATTCAGGTAGAGCTTCATGATATCCTGTCTATGGCCCAACACAGTGCGAGCCCCGAACCCCTCACCACTAAGCTCTTTGTTAATATCATCCCAACTCCGTGCCTTTATGTCTCTCGCAAGTCTAATAATTACATCCTGCAGCGCTCCTGAGAGAAAGGACTCCTGTGGGCTCATTTTATTGACATGAACAGCTGCATTGCTGTTACAGGCAACGATATGATGTCGTTAGACCTAGATTAACGTCGCAAAAGGTTTGGTGAGATTACTCTAATCACAAGTAGGCGGCAATAGTTTCTGGATTGAGTACTTCTTTTGAATCGCTACTGTTAGCCAAGTGACGTGGTAGAGCGATGATACCAAGCTGAAACTTTGCGAAGTGAGACGAAGTTTGAGCAAATAAGCTTTGTCGCTATATAATTGAAGTTGTTGTGGTGATCAATGACTTCAGGCGCTCGCATGTAGTAAGCAGAACGTGCCTTGCACCTTTAAACTTTGCGGGGGAAGACACCCTACGAAGCGGGTATCCTACCAGCAGTCGTCCCCGGAATTAAGCTTATACTGCAACAGTAACATACCCTGCCCCACCAAAGTTGGGAACATCCTACACATGATTCACGATACATGTACTAAGAAATTTGCATATCAAGTGTTTTTAGAATTAAGATTTTGTTGGCCTTCGGACAAGCATCTACATTTCAATAGCACAAGACAATCATGAAGGCATGGCTTAATTGCGCTAGTTTCCTTTCTCTACTGCTTCGGAATCCTTCTTCTTCCCGAACGGCAAATTTGCGTTCCGTCGCCTATCTTCCAAGAGCTTGATGTCTTCCTGGTCCTCGATTCTTCTCTTTTTCGTTATCGCTTCTTCATCTGTGTTTATTGCCATCAGAGGTTTGCTATGACAAGAGGAGATCAGTACATAGGTACCTTTAGTGATTGGTTTCTTGGTTAAGATCCACGCATTTTCATTGAAAGAGAAGATATCTTCAGCAAAGATGAACTTACTCCCAAGGATTACATCGAATGGCACACTGACGCCACTCTTTGTGACACGAAAGGTACTTCTGCGAGTCTTTCGGTTCGAGACCCCGTTCCAGCTTATTTCGACGACGTCCTCCGACTTGAAGGACTTGCCACTAAAGGTTCTCCATTCCGTTGGTGCCTTCATCATCCGTTTGATCTGGAGCCTCTGGAGAGCCTCGCTAGAGATCCAGTTATCTGATGTTCCAGAATCAAGAGTGGCAATGAAACGAATAGGTTCGCCCTGGCCGGAAGGGTACATTAGGATATGTTGCACTGTCGGATCTCGCTCTTGGTGAGAAATATCCTACGATATAGTCAACAGTGCTCACAAGCTCAAAGGTATCGAGGAAGTACCCCATGTACCAAAGCAACCGCGTCCGAAGTTGTTGCTATTGTAGAGGATCGTTGTGGTTGTTCCGGTCGATTTACTCTCTCCGCATTGCTTGGACCTACGCCGGCAGCCGGATCTGGTTCTTCAGCCTCGGGGAGGTCAACACCAAAAAGAACACCAATGTAATCTACCCTTTGCTTGACAAGTGCCGCGTTGCGTCGCTGTGCCTCACTGTAAGACATTATGTTAGATGGAGCCGATTTGTTGTGGGTGCTGACAGCCTGGATCTTTCTCAAAGTAGGTTGATGGTCATATGGTACCAGAATGTTAGAGGCATGATTAAAACTGGAAGCGCAAATAGGTCAATGGATGTGCCGGAATAGGGTCTAGAGGAGCAGATAACCTTTGGACATCCTCTATTGGACGGCCCCAACCATTTGCGGCCTCCATTGGCGCGATTGGGTACGAATGGGCAGGTCTATATCAGATCACCTATATATCGAACCCTGCGCAAGGCTTCTGGACAAAGTATTGAAGCTAGAGGAAATCTTTCTCGAATGATTTCAAATAATAATAGGAAATTTGTACTTTTCTATAGCTAGCAAATTTCTACAACTCGGGAATGCTGTTTTATCCTATCATTAAACCATCACCGAGAGGCTGTATGTTCTGCTTCAGCCTTTCCGCAGGAATAGCTTTACTAAAAGCCTTGCATAACTCACCGAGTACACCCTACAGGGCATACTATATGCTTAACGCAAGTACCAAAAGTGAGGCGGACGGTGTAACCTTAACTATGGTCTGCGCCACAACACTCTCCTCAATACTTCTTCAAAGAATGCGTTACATGTCCGACTCTTGCTAGACAGCAGCACTGGTTCAGCCGCCTTAGCCTAGGATGGAAGGATATACAGCGGTTGCACAGTTCATGGGCACTCATGATGAGATGGCAATTGTTCGACGTTTCAAGGAGTTGAATATGCGGGATATACTATATATGCAAGCGGAGATTTTGCACCTAAAGGAAGAACTCAGAGAACAAGAGATAGCCGCGGAAGAGAAACCCGAAAAGGATTACTCGGCAAAGGATTGGTGGTCGTTGGCTCATGCGGAGGATGAAGAAGGCCGATCTCGTTGGTCAACCGTGCTGAAAATACGCCAGAAGCTTGAACAATATAGTACGTTCCTAAAACTGATCAAAAGTTTGAGGGATCTGATTTATCTTGGACTAGATAATAGGATTGCTCAGCAAGTCGTTCTCACCAACCTGAAAGGTCCACACTCTTACGACCTTGCCTTCTTCAGAGACTGGCTTCAGAGACCAAAAATGGGCAACTTTCCACTTCTTGGACTAGATAGAAACGCATGGGAAGCTGAAAACATGGATGACTTGCTCGCTATTCGTCCCCGCAAGCACAATGATCCTGTCTCGCGGTTGGTGATCAACAGATTTGTACCGTGGTTCCATACTGTCTTTGGAAGTCGTTTCAAGGTATGCCAAGCGATGCTATACAATTCAACCAAAAAATAATTTCGTATGTTGCTTTGGAGCGAGCATATACTTCTTGAAAAGCTATTCTCACAGAAATCAGAAGCCCATACCAGAGTCTCCTCTTTCCGAAATCTCTCACTATCATGAGAGGCCGATTATCAAAAGTATAAACATCCTAGGTACAATAATCGCATCATTGCTGCCCATATCAGCAATAGTTATCCTGTACTTCGTCACCAATGACTTCGCAAGACTAGGAGTCATTGTTGCTTTTACCGCTGTGTTTTCGCTTTGTTTGACCTTAGTGACCCAAGCTAAGCGAGTAGAAATATTTGTGGCAACCTCTGCGTAAGTCTTTCTCTTGTAGTTTGAAGGTGTTTGCAGCTAAATGTGCCCTTAGCTTTGCTGCGGTCCAGGTCGTGTTTGTAAGTGGCAACTATGTAATCGTAACATAGAGCCATGAAGCAAGCTATTTCACTCGCTAGTACTTAGCAAACAGCCTTGATGCAGAGCACATGACACATCCTATATACAATGTATATGAATAGCAATGGCCTGATATTTAGTGTCGTGAAGTTCGTTGATATGTAAGTTGGGGTCCGCGACTCTAAACGCTGCCGAAGGTGCCTGCGTCCTGTCATGTTGCATGTCTATTTCCATTTCATGATTCAAAGGGTTGAATGCAAAAGATTAAAACACCGAAGTTAAATTACGGCACTAGGATTGAAATGTAACGAGGATGCAGCCAATCAGATGCTATGAATTTAGTCAATTATCAACAGTGCCAAGCAAACACGTCCAGTCGCGGGCGCGGTTTCTATCTCAGCCTTGTGATGGCTCTCAACTTCTCCAACAGTAATTTCGATATTTGGTTTGCGCCAACTCCAGTAATCGTCCTACTTCATGCAATATGGCCCCTTCCACCGTAAAACTTGAGGCGAAATTGCGATCAACAATTGAACAAGTATACAAAGAGAACCCGGAACTATTAACGGTTAAGAAAATACGAGATCGAGTGCAGACTGAACTAGGACTCGAGGATAACTTCTTCACGTCACCAGAATGGAAGGACAAGAGCAAGGCATTGATTAAAGATCATGCGGTAAGTGCGCTAGATTTTGGTTTCTTTCGCGTCTCCGCTAACGAGAATTGACAGCAAAAATTAATCGACGGTGCTGAGGAGTTACCAGAATCTGTCGAAGTCAAACCAAGGCAGAACCCCGCTAAGGCAGCGCCAGCTCCTGCTCCGAAAAAGAAAGCAATTGCGCCTACAAAGAAGGCCACTAAACGAGTATCATCGGAGGAAGAATCGCGGCCAAAGAAGAGACAGAAGAAGGCGGCTACACCTTCTGATATCCCCTCAGAAGACTCCTCGCTAGACTTACCGTCCGAGGATAGTGCTGTTTCTGCCTTCAATGATTCTGATGACAGCAATGCACCAAAAGCCAAGAGGGGAAAGGCGAAGACAAGAGCACCAGCTCGACGCACATCAAAGAAGTCGAAGGTCGTGGATTCAGACGAGTCTGAAGCCGGGTCAGAGGAAAGCAGGGATGATTCTCTAGATGATGATGATGAAAACGATAGCGATGCATCGCCTCCACCCAAGAAAAAGCCCAAGAAAGCTAAGAAATCCGCACCTACCAAGTCGAAGTCGAAACATAAGGTAGTTGAATCAGATGAAGAATCCGATAATGTCTCTCCTGCTGAAGATGACCCTTCCGAAGATGAGAAGGTTGCACCAGTCAAGAAGAAGACGCCAAAGAATGTATCTGCTGAACACAAGTCATCCTTTACCAAGCAGAGCCTGCCAGATGAGGATCAAACCGGTAGTAAAGCTAACGACTCTGACTCCTCAGAAATGTCCGTTGTTCTAGATGAAGCGCCCAAACCTAAACGGCGACGAAAGTCCAAAGATCCGTCCTCAAAAGCACCAAAACCCAAGAAGGAAACTAAAGACCTCGCTCCCACTGAAGTACAGATCAAAACCCTACAATCCCAGCTCGTGAAGTGTGGCGTACGCAAGATCTGGGCATTTGAGCTAAAGAAATGTGAAGACGACCAGGAAAAGATCAGACACTTGCAGGGAATGCTGAAGGATATAGGGATGACTGGAAGATTCAGCGATCAAAGAGCGAAGGAGATTAAGGAGATGCGAGAGCTGCAGGCTGATCTTGATGCTGTGAAGGAGGGCGAGAGTGCCTGGGGTCTAGGATCGGGAACCCGGAAATCGAGGGCGGCCGCCCAGAGGAAAAGCCTGAAGGAAGATACGGATGAAGATGAGGATGAAGAGGGAAGCGAAGAAGGGGGGAGTCCAAGCGTCAGCGAGAAACCGTTGGATAGGGCTGAGAAGATCGCCAAGGCTAAAGCGGATTTAGCGTTCTTGGGAGATGAGAGTGACTCTGATTGAGGCTCAGGTTGACGTAGTTTTGGTGCTGTATGATGACTGGCTACCTTTTTAACGAATGGACGGATGATGCGAAGCATGGAGGAAGGCTTTTATATACCATAGTAATGCAGAAAACATGGGTAAATTCATTCCAAAATCTATGTAACGCCCTCTCTTAGATGTCTGTCCACATGCTGCGATTGCTATGCATCAATCAGTTGCATGGATACAATCATACCTGGCCCTTAATTATTGAATCTCAGAATCTATATGTCCTCTACGATACAGTGATCACATTAGTGCATCACATTGATCACGGAATAGGACACTGTAATTTTTTGTATCATACCGTATCAGATTCAAAGACTGACATAATAACCAGATATCAACCTAACTAGCGGTTTATTCAACACAGATAAAACAAACACCAAACTCTCCAGTCCATGCAATGTATCCGAAAGCAAACACCTTATGCCCTGGCCCTATAATCCCCAAAATCAATGCAGGGTATAATTACAAAAAAATATATACAACCACTCTCGACACATGTTGAATTTTGATTCTTACTTGTTAGTCAACTTCCCAACTGCCACCTGTTGTATTTGGAACATGAACACCAGAGCTTGTAGCCCGCGACGGTTCCGCTGTGAGACTAATACCAAAATCGTCTTCGGTGCATGGATCAGCAGCGTATTCTTCTTCGAAGTCCCATTGCACAGATTCTCCATATCCACCCGACAACATACCACGCCACTCTCCAGCAGCGATCTTTGATGCAATATTCATCATTAGTTGGAATAGGTGACTCGGCGGACTTAGAAGAATCTCGCAAGTCTTTTGAATTATTGCTGTAGGAATATGCCGTGTTGTTTGCAGTCGCCTGTTGCGGCGTTTGGAAGGTGTGAAAAGGTTCACAGCAGCTGGGAGTGGAGAAAGCTCCCGCCGGCAAGAGTTGCTACTTGTGGTGGCACGATGACGAATGTTAGATCGATTGGTAGTTGGTGGTGTTTCCACTTCACACCTCTCATCTTCAGATTTATTGTCCTCTGTTAAGGTTGGAGTTCGTGGAGGTGGGGATACAGTTTCATCCATATCAGGAATTGGTGACATTTCCCAACATTGCGGTGTCTCAAGGGTAGCTGTGATCTCTGATTCATCCCGAGCATTAGGTAGTCGTTTCGGTAAGACGATATTTTCATGGGGATATGGATAAGTAGTCGGTGAAGATGGCAATGAGGCAGGTGGCGAAGGTGGTGCAAGAGGAGAGTGCCATGATTGAACAGTATGGAATGACTCAACGCTAGATGAGAAACCCGAGTCTGAACCAGCGATGGTCGATGTTCTCAAAGGCGATTTCGTCCTATTTTTTGACGGTGGGCTGGTGATGAGCGATAGGAGGGGAGGAGCAGTTATTGATCTAGTGCAGTTCTGTAGCACCTGAGGACGTACTTCTCCCTCACTTTCTGCCTCATACTTCACGGCTTGAAATGCAGGCCGTAAAGTATTTCTAGGTGTGACTTCCGAGTCATCTGTGTCGTCGCTGAAATTATCGTTGTCACCCAGCCCACTATAGCCACTGAAAACGGAATCATCCGGAATAGTATTGGTGGGTGAGGGTTCAGAAGTTTCAGAAAGCACTGAACTTTCACTGGTCAGAAGCTCTGGCAATGGCTCAGGCTCAATTGTCTGATCTTTGTTATGAGCGTTGAGACGATCAACCTCATGGGAAACTTGACTAGCGGCAGTTGCAGCACAAGGTTTCATTGCTTCATTTGGAGGCGGTTTTTGGTCTCGATTCGGAGCCGCTGGGGAACTATCTTTAAACTCCGGGTTTGTTTTAGGCTCATTGTCGACTTTGGATAGTGGTGAGAGAGTCGCTCTCTCAACTGGTTTCCACGGCCGTCTCTTCACTGGTGTTGCTGGAGATTCAGGCAGCTGGACCGTGAAGTTCCTCTGAAACGGACATGGAGTTTTTTCAAATTGTAGCACTTTTCCTAGAACGTCTTTGAGTTCCGCCACTTGTAATTTCTGGATATCACTTTTGTTTGGCACTTCAAGCCGCCAATACTGTGGCCGCCTTATTTGCAAGACAAACTTTCCAGCTTCGGCATCGACCTCCCAGCATTGTGATTTCGGAAGTATTGGTTTCAGTGCTGACTGGCAAGCCAGAAATGCGACAGAGCCCGGAGCTCGATAGATACGTAACGGCCCTAGAATATGTCATTAGTAATTATGGTTAAAAAGGATCAAGTTAGTCCAAGGACTCTGATGTGTTTACTTACCATTGGCGATTTGACTCTCATACTTCGAAACCCATAATAATGTTCCGGGAGTCTCCTCGACAGCAGGACTACCACTGCTCGAACTAGGTCTTGATCCCGACCCCGTCGTCGTAAAAGAGACAATGCGGGCAGAAGGGAGATTGAATAGCACCTCTATCTGAGCATCTGGGACCGAAGCCGGACGGGCGGCGGGGAGACTGAATGCACGGCGAGCAATTGGCGTCGAAGGGTTCAAATTGGCCATGTTATCTTTGGCATACAAATGATTGCCATCTACTGACGTATGGCCATGATCATATGCTAAAAAGATTGCGATGCTTCGAGAATGGCTGATATCCTGCAAACCAACAGCTAGTGGATTATGTTGAGCTTCCTGCTTCTGAGCGATGGTGCTTTTCGTTATAAGTTGCAGTGGGAAGCACAGATCACAGTATTCAAAATAAATTAAACCAAGGGAGCGATGAGAAATGAGCTGATTCAGGTGGATTCTGGGTTATACAATGTGTAACTCTGGATGGGAGCTTGGAACGCGTTTGACCTGCCCACCTCCTTTGAAGGAATGCCAAGCACCCGCAAGGCCAGTACTGGCAGCATTTCCTTGCACAAAATCCTATGAACTATTTGATAGCAGTTGCCTTTACAACTTTATAAGGACCTGTCCAAGCAGCTATAGTTCGCAAATAAATTTCTTGAAGTTGCAATCAAAAATGTTGTTTTCATTATGTCTTGACAAGAAGTCTGGCTGAAGCCTTGTCCAGCCTCGTCTCTTTGAAACTCGATCTCAACATCATGTCATTGACGCCTGGCTTCATTCTCCTTCCTTCATGCTTTATGAGCAGTAATCAATATGGCGCAATCGTATAAGGCACAAAAGCCACTTTTAACGAAAGATCAGCTAAAGAAGAAACTCGAAGTCACAAACTTCGATCCCAACGCGATTATTCGGGGGGCCCAATTAACTGTAGTTGGAGGTGTGTCTCAATCTATGCCCAGCTTCATGCGAACAGCTATGATCATCTACTGACACCTTGAAGCCTTGAGGGCGTTGCAGAACCCTGCTCTCTTTACTTCGGTGCATTATAAGCAGGCAGCTATAGCTGTTGGTGTTGGGATTGCTATACGCCTTGCAATCGCTATTCCAGTAAGCTAGCATGATCTTGTCACGACTTCCTGTCTATAACCAAGCTTCCTAAAGAATACGAGAGCTTATTGGTTCGTTTAGGTTATCGGGGTTAAGTTTTTACTGTGGTTTCTCTCCTTCATCTTCGATTTCGATGCTGTGACTTGGGATAACACAATCGTCAATGGACTCGACTTCATCCAGAACTATGTGCTCCAAGTACCTTTCTTTCTCATGACATTAATGCGATATGTTACACCCACCCTTGACAATATGTGAGTTATTTCATATCAGAGCGAGCCGCTTTTCTAACAGCACAAGGTTTATGGAATCTCTGGCATTCGTTGATGAGACCTACTACAAGAAGCATGAAGGAGAAGATGTATCCACTTTAAGGCAATCTTATTATCCCAACCTCCGATTATATAAAACTCGAGATGGAAGTACACATACTACAAGCACAGCGGAGGCAATTACGACATTTCTTCTGAGATTCGCCAAAAAGGCAGGCATTTCATTGGCGGTTTTTGCGTTGTCCTATGTACCATATGTTGGACGACTCGTTCTCCCCGCTGCAAGTTTCTACACTTTCAACAAAGTCGCTGGTCTTGGGCCTGCTGCGGTAGTATTCGGAACAGGTATATTTTTGCCAAAAAGATATTTAGTTGTGTTTCTGCAAAGTTATTTTGCCTCAAGAAGTTTGATGAGAGAATTGGTATAAGCATCCCCTATCAAGAACCAATGCTTCCATTGCTAATGTCGGTCAGCTCGAACCATACTTCTCCCGCATCCAATTCTCGAAAGAGCAGAAGAGACACTGGTTCCATGACCGAGAAGGACTGCTCTTTGGCTTCGGTGTTGGATTTTATGTGTTCCAGCGCATCCCTTTACTAGGCGTCCTCATCTATGGAATTGCCGAAGCATCAACTGCGTATCTTATTACCAAGATTACAGATCCACCGCCTCATCCATCAGAGGCTGCAGGTTTTGCAGCCAGCCAGCAAGAGTGGACTAACAAGCACGAATTCCTAAGTCGTAAATTGTTAGAATTAGAGGTCCCCAAAGGAGTGAAATATGACGAACCTACTCCCAAACCTGCGAGTACATCATCGGGCGTACCTTCTGAGCCACCACCCGCCTACTCGGAACTTCGGTCTCGATGAAACATTGAGAGAAGCTCCCCAATATAAAGCACATGATAATATGATGAGAAATAAACGAATAATGACAGTGAAATAACTGTCTGGCTGAGAAATAAGCGGTCGATCTTAGCACAAACTGCAAACACTCAATCCTTTAACTACAATCGAAATCTTGACATTGAACACTCTGCAATAGAGCTACGACCAAGTTTACTTCGTAATAGTAAGTGTGCTTAGTAAAATAAACTTTGATGAGCATAGAAAAGTCATAGTCATGTTAAAAATGGGCATCCTATTCTCAGCCGCAAAGAGCAACTGGTGCTCTATCATAATTTGCTAAATCAAGATGATCAAAGTCATAATGAAATGCTACAAGGCATATATGAAGCCCCTCCAAGCACTACAGTCTAGAATATCAAGATCCTAATAACTTCTCCTTTACCTCGTTTGCAGCAGTCTTCTCCTTGAATGTCAATCCGCCTCCCCAACTGAATTCACTATTCTTTCCTCCGAGCGTGGTGATGCCCTCTGTAACTCCTGTCTCGTAAGCACAGCTTCCCATGTCCAGTTTTGTGGCTGGCCCGGAGGGGCTGATATCGAAATCGAAAATATCCATTGGGAGACCGAGAGTTGTGCATGCATTGGGAATATCAACAATGCCTGCGACATGACCTTGAACAGGAGCACACGATAACAATAGATAGACTTGATAGTCTGAGTAGCCGAAGCGCCGCAAGTACTCAATACATCCTATGTTAGTGTCAGCCGTGTTAAGGCTAGATATTTGGATACTTGGGACAGGGGACGAACGGAGGATGGTCTGCCTATATGCCACTGTAACATCCATATAATGCTTCGACTTATCAGCGACCTTCCCCTCAAGCAGTTTCTGATAACAAACCTGTTTCCCATGCTGATCCACCGAAAACCCTTCAAAGGTTAAGTAGCGTCCAGGTCCATAATGCGGTTCAACAGGGCCAGGAAGATAAATCGGAGATTTCATCCCTAGATCTGCCATTCCATTTTTCATGACCTTGAAATTGATCGTTATTACGCCGGACATTTCGATAGCGCCACAGAAAGATATTTCTCCATCTCCTTGAGAGAAATGTAGATCGCCGACACTGAACTTGGCGCCTTTGACGTGTACGGGGAGGTAGACTTTTGAACCACGACTGAGGTTCTTGATATCGCAGTTTCCACCGCTGAAACGGTCAGTAATGGCCTAGTTGAGGTGTGGATATTCATGTTCCAGTCTCCAATGTACAGTCACGGAATTGAAAATCAGTTTAGCTCGCAAGATCTCAACACCCTAAAGAAATTAATGGCGATGTGATTCTTAACTTACTGTTCAGGACGACCGGGAATAGTTCTAGCCCCCTCACGACCTACCTTCGCTTTTATCTCATCGTCAGCACTTCCGGCATGTACATTCGTCTCGTTTGGAGGCTGGGCCACGATCCTGTCTAGTTGATTCGCCGCGATGAGTTCTCCTTCACGCTTGTTCCAGGTTGCAAGTACCTTTCACGATCAGCATTCATGTCTGGCAACGGGTATGGTTATGACAAACCTCAGCCGAAGGAGCACATCCCAAAATCCCTGGACTATGTTTACCTCACAATCAGAGCTATACCTTTCAAACAAACATTTGAGATCTACATTTAGAGGCTACGTACTGTATAAGACCGGCAAATTTCACGTGCGGAAGGTGTCGAGATGTGCAGTATATCCCTTCAAAGTCCCAGATTGCCTTCGCGCTAGGCTAGGTCAGCTTTAATGTTGTGAGGTTGGCCGCCACTAAAACTTACGCGCTTGGGTAGATCTCATCCAAGAAACCACCGCCATTGTCTTTATGGAACACACCTACCAAATTATCAACCAAAGAAATAGTTAGGATGTTGATTTGACAGACCGGTGCTGATGTTCGGTTAGCTTTATTCATGACTGACCGCTGAGAAAGACTCACAAACCCCAAGGTTGCTCTTGATGTGGTTGGACCTATGTATAATTATTAGAGTAAGCATTTTCATCTTCAACTATCTCGAGAAACATACATCGCATATATCAACAATCAGCACATCGCCAGGTTCAGCTTCCTCAATCTCAAAAGGTCCAGAAAGGTAATGGATTTTCGTAAGATCGACATCTCTCATATCATCTGCACTGTCATTGTTTCCTGTAGTAATGTCAAGATTGTTTACATATCTGTCGTCTGAGATATGATCACTGACCAATTTGGCCACCAGTCCAATCCACCTGTTTAGGTGGTCAACCAGACATTCCCAGCTCTAGTGAGTGACTTACACATTCAATCTTCACCGTTTCCCCATTCTTAATTGTCCCAGCAAAAGGAATGTCTGGATGCCAACGGTTATGTAATTGTGCTTGTTCTGCTGCGGGTTTATCTAAAGAGACTGGGCAAACATTGCGGATTTCTGATCGACCCATTTTGGAACTCGGTTTAGAAGAAGTTCAGTTGAGCATACAGAGAACTCTAAGAATACTAAGTCCGAGTACAGGAGTTTATGAGAAGAGAAGAAAGGAAAACCGAAACCGGAAGATAAGAATAGGAACTTCCCCGCAGAGACAATCATATGGATAGTATCGTCAACGTAATATGGTATACTAGATGTGACGTCCCGATAACGATAAGGATTCTGACCCCTCTCACTATCTAGCTTTCGGATGCGGGGTGATTCCGATGCTTTTGTTCATGAAGGCGGCTGTAGGGTGGGAGATGCGCTATCGGATCTACTGGCCCACGGTAGGCTTGCTCAGTATGAATACCACAGCTCCCTTTAATTCTGATGGAGTTGTTCTCTGACCATAAACTTGCATTTCTCCTAGTCCAATGACTCTCCTCATCGGTAGAAAGACGAAGAACGGAACATATCGGAGCTGTTGCTTGTAACGTGTACTTGCACGACTAAGATCCTTGAATAGATTGAAAGAAAATCGAGCGAAAAGTCAGCATCACTAAAGGGATAGAGGTTGCATTTGCGGCCAGTGCAGGTTTCATTGTGCGCAATTCAGGACAGAAAACCTCTGCTTCATTTATTAAATGGTTCATGTTCCGCGCTTCATATGGCGCCCGTGAATGGTTTATTCGTAATATCCTCCATAGTTTAACCCGCCACTATCCCAAACCAGAGGGAAACCATTCCATGTAAATAGCCACAACGCCTGCTCTATGCACAATCCCTAGCCATAATGCTCGTAGTGTTGAAAGTGCCCTCAAATTTCATATGAACTCCATTGCACTTTTGGGGGTATCATCGGTATGACTGATCCAGGGAATTCCCCTGTTTGACGCAATTGCGAATACGTAGCCTCGACTTCTGGGGTATATTTTATGGCATCAGCCTGTGTCTCATCACCACTAGGAGCACCTTTGGGACACCAAATTCTCTGCAAGTATTTGTCGTTCAACATCATCCATGGTTCATCGCCTTTATAGTTGACCTGCTTTCCTTTGAACATAACTAACTTTCGATCCGGGGTCGCTGTGGCATACGCAGTCAATGGCCGTTGTTCAGGAAATCCGCTTGATGGTTCCAAGATTCCATTCGCGTTGTTTTCTGGTTGAGGGATCTCAATCAGATTAGGCTTGGATTGCTGACTTGATTGTCCAAAGGGACTTGCTTGTGATGGCTGTGATGTTGAGGCGAACGGATTTGCATTGGGCATTACGTGGGCATTGCCTGCACTAAAAGGATTATTTGGAGCAGGAGAAGGTACGCCAAATAGAACAGGTGCAGGTATTGATGCATTTGGCGTTTGATTCGTTGTTGTATATGGCACATTTTGCACTGTTGGCTGGCCGAAGGCACCAGATTGTGGAGGAGCAACAGGATTGAGACCTGAAGTTTGCTGAGATTGTCCAAATGCACTGGATTGTGTAGTCTGGCCAAAGGGACTTGGTCGAGAGGATTGAGATGGTTGTCCGAAAGGATTTGCTTGAGCTGGTTGGGATGCTTGGCCAAATGGATTGCTTTGACTAGGCTGACCGAATGCAGTAGGTTGGCTTGCATGAGACGAAAAGCCTGCACTGGTACTTGGAGCCGAATTAGCTGGTGCTCCCCAAGGATTGGGTTTCTGTCCCAAGCCAGAAGGCTGACCAAATGTGCCAGCAGCCCCAGGTTGTGCAGCTGTTCCAAAAGCTGGAGCACTAAAAGGAGAAGGTTTCGCTCCTAATGCTGATGGTTGACCAAATGCTCCTGTTGATGTTTGACTTGGTTTCCCAAATGCTGAGATAGGCTGGCTTGGTTGGCCAAAGACCGACGTCGTAGATTGACCCGGCTGTCTAAAAGCTCCGGCGCCTGCTTGGCTATGCTGGCCAAATGCTCCCGTGGGTTGACTTGGCTGGCCAAAAGCCCCAGAAGTTTGACTGGACTGGCCAAATGCTCCTGAAGATTGAGTTGGTTGACCAAATGCTGAATTCGTGTTTTGAGCTACACCACTAGAAGTGCCTGCGCTATTCGCGGAGATCGTATTGAGAGGATTTGGACTATAGCCTCCTGGAGCGAGTGATGAGTTCTGACATATTTGGTATCGATTCGGAACGTCCGATTCGCTATCAACGATGAATTTAATAGCTCCATCCACATTATTAAGAACTGCTTGAATCTGCTGCTCCGAGTTCTGGAACAACAGATTTGCTTCATGTATCTACGAAATATTAGTTCATTGTGAAATCGTCTGACAAGATAATCCATACAGCTTGTTGAGGATTTCCAGATGCTGCCGCAATGTAATGTTTTAATCGCATTTCCTCGAAACTCTGCTCTCGAACCGATCCACCAAATAGCTGCCCCGGTGCTTGCCTGCCAGGCCCATAAGCTGAAAGTATCCATTGAGGTCGTTCTGAAGTTAAATCGGTGATAATTGAACTTTTGTCGAGCATGAAAGGTAATGCAAAATCTTATAAATCTTAGAAATCGTCCATATAAGGTTTAAGTATTTCTTACTTGTTTGATGTGCACCGTTACGCGAATTGCCTTGAAATTGAGCGGACGAATGATTGTTTTGGACTTGGTTCTGCGGTTGGCTTTTCTGCTGAGGATGCTCGAAACGGCAGCTTGCTAGATATGTGTGATTAGCCACAGCTTATTAGACAAAATCCAAATGCTATACACCCGTTCCGGCAATCGCCTTTCACCCAAAACCTGCAGATTGCCATTGTGCTGGCTGGAGATTTGTTGTGATGATGGGAGGAATTGTGCTATAATGGCTGCATGTGCAGCGTTGTTGCGCTCAGCTGCTTGCTCGGAGGCGAGAATTCATGTTGCAGAATGTGTCAAAAGAAAAATTATCTTTTAATTCCTTGAGCGTGGGTGGCACGAGTTTGGCTGGAACAAAAAGTACAATAAGAGGCCTGAAACGCGTCCCACACGTGACTATACCTTTTAGCAGGTCCACTTTTTATCCTACAGTTATTGTAGGATATAGATTGAGCCATCACTTTTCATTGATAGATGGTGTGAGAGTCCTTTAGCCTACTAAACCTTTAAATTTAGGTATCTACTCTACTCATACATTTTTAGACGAGTCTCTTAGAAGTAGCTCGACTCGTCGGACCTAATCATTTTCCACAATGCAGCTTTCGTTGTTTCATCTTGGAAGACATCATCTAAAAGCGTCTCCAGCTCCTTTGCGGATTCAGCAATCGCTTTCGAGGTTTTTGAATTGCCGTCCGCTAGTCTTGATCTCCAATGTTTAGTGAAAGCAGTGATTTGCTGTACCAAGACCTTCTCTAACTCCTTCCTTGCATCAAGAACACGGTCTACAACGGCAGGAAGCAGGTTTCCCTTCATGATTGGCTTTATATAGGCCAGAGGATTGAATAATTGCTTTTGTGCCTGTAACTCCCTGATTGTCTCCCAGATAGGC
Source organism: Bisporella sp. PMI_857 (assembly GCA_021307315.1). Lineage (NCBI taxonomy): Eukaryota > Fungi > Ascomycota > Leotiomycetes > Helotiales > Helotiaceae > Bisporella > Bisporella sp. PMI_857. The sequence continues at coordinate 251,247 of JAJSPD010000049.1, forward strand.
GTAAAGTCAAGTTCGGCAGACTGGCGAATGGAATCAGGAATCTCATGAGTCATGAAAAGGTTTTCGATTAGCATTAAGTTTTTGATGAGAAACAAATGCGCATCCATGATTCTAGAAGTGCGTTTGATAATAGTAGCAGCTCGTTGCAGGGAATCGGTCGCCTGATGAACGATTTCGTAAAGCACGTCCCCTTTTTTCTAGAAGTTCGATATTTAGTAAACCTGTCACACAAGAAAGTAAAGGTCCAGGATACTTACTGGTCGATCATATATACTCTCGTTATACATGATGAGGAGAGTGACAGCAGTCTTGACTGTGGGAAAAGCAGTTGTGGCACTTAAACCACCCATAGGCTGAGCCTCTTGCGTCTTGAGTGATAGTTGGATAGTTTTATCAGGAGGCCGAGATGCAGTGATCTCAACGGAATCCTTTTCCGCCCGAGCAGACAGTCTCAGATCTTCGGTCGACGGTTTAAAATACTGGATTTCTCGCGCGGCTCGTATGAAGAGATCATCGGACAATTGCCACAAATGGTCGGTCAGGAAGCGCTGAGCTGTTGTTATATGTTCTTGCGTGGAACTAGTATCATCGTCGTTTTCGGCTGACGCTAAATACGTAGTTTCCAGCCAATTAACTAGGTCGCAGATTCGATGCAAATCTCCATTGCTCAGGTGTGGGAGGAGAAAAGAATGCAAAAGCTTGATGTACGACATTCGATTCTCCTCGAGCTTTTCTGTGTATTTGCCGTAGGTATTCCATGAAGATAGATCTGGATATTCTTTAAGAATCGGGCCATCTAAGAAAAACTTCCTAATAAGCTTAAGCTCATTCTGACATATGTCAAAAACATATTGCACGCAATGTCTGGCAAAGTGCTTGAAATCGGCGTCTTCCTTGAGTTCCATAGCTGCAAACTTTACAAGGTTTTTGGAAACCACATAATTGACAGGCTCTCGACTCTTAATAAAAGCATCAACAACTTGGTTGAATAGTTCATGATATTGTGGAGTATATGGCTTCTGGCTCAACTCATTTCCTTTTTGGCCAAAAGCAAACTCATTGGAGGTCAAGAGAGCTTGTAGTTGCCGACCTAGGTCCGCATGAGCAGATTCATATTTGCCATACAAAGCAATATACTCTTCTGTGTCATTATGTTCCTTGGACTTCAAATCTTTGGAGACCTCGATGGAAACGTCACGAAGAGCGGTCGATACGGCTGTTTGAGCAGCTGTAAGGGCCCGTTCTAGTAGCGAGCTATAGCGTGTTTTATACACTGTAGAATCCCGGTAAATTGGCTAGGAATAGTTAGCTTCTTGCTGATTCATCTAGGTAGCAACTATGTTGCTACTTGAACAAGACATGCTATAATGTGTAAAATCACATATACATACATGTTCGTCCATGAAACCAATGCATGTATTCAAATTGAGTAGAATGTCAATAAAATCATCGTTTCTGACCAACCGACTGCCAGTTGCAGTGTTAAGTCGACGCGTAAGGGGTTCAAGGTATGCGTAGAATTGTAGATCATTTCCAACATCATTGGCGAGGTTACGAAGGCTTTTCTGCTCATTCAACAGATCCTCGCACTGTGCTTGAAATTCTGTGGTCTGTAGTTCAACGGCTTTGAAAGAATGAGAAAGCTTAGCAAGCAAGTCCAACGCCTCAACAGTATCATCAAGCAGACTGTCGAGGTGGCTCTCTGAAAGATCCAATTGATCTCTATACAATCTAATATAAGTTAGTGCAGCTCCTTCGTAGTAACATATCAGACATACTGATATTCATCTTGACTTGCATCGAGGACTTCACTTTCATACTTTTCATATCGACTTTCCAGTAATGGTGATTGTCTACTATTTTCCAAGATATTTGAAGGATCAATTATTGTTGGTTTTCCTTCTGTTCTAGTGAAATAAGAAGTGCAGACCTCGTAAAAATCGCTATATGATTTAGCTCTTTTCACAAGGGTGGCCTCTGGAGGCCCTCTATTCTGAGGAATATCTTCAAGGGCTTCTAAGATGGGCTCAGAAAGATCTTGAATCTGACCATTCCCCTTGATAATGACTTAGTAGTGCAATAATATCTTGTCGGTGGCGCTCACATTTGGTTGTTTCAGTAATGACTCTCTTCGCCGGTGTTTCGAGGAACGAGAAGGAGCATATTCCTTCTTATTTGAATGCTCCGGTACATAGTTGTACCAAGCATCGTCATACATCTTGATGGACGAATTCCCCTCTTGTTCACAGAATAAGTATCAATTATAACGAGGATGAGGCTGGAGAAAAACATGTAGCCACTTGATTCCTGTCGGCTGAAACGCACTGACCAGCGAGGCTTTACATAGTTGGACTCAAATATCCGCCGTACACAAATAATCGTCATTGATATCACAAGGCTGAAATAGAAAGTATAAGAGGGAGAGCTAATATTATACAGCCTCTAAGAGGTAAGTAAGCCTAGGTCGTGACATTCACTGCAATTGACATTTCTAGAGTTTCCACCATGAATCAGACTAGGGTACTTCCTCGGTGTGGCTCAGCATGCCATCGAGCTAGAAGAGCATTAACTGTTCAAAGAAGATCGTTTCGAAGGGCAAGTCATGCTCGAATCTCTTTTGCTTCGGCCGCCAATGCTAGTAAAGGTTCTCCAAATAGACACTTCGCATCTGTTCTCTTCTCCGTCGCAGTTGGGGCGGGATGCCTCTACCACTCTGGTTATCCAAGAAGCCTCCACGCTGAGGCTGTTCCAGCTGCTGAGCTCAAGTTCGAAGAGCCTCGAAAGAAGGCTCGATCGAGGGAAGAAAATCGAGATGCAATTAGTTCGCAACACTTACAGGTAAAGAAGAGCTGGGAAAGCCCGGGTGTTTATGCTTGGGGTAACAACGCCTCCAGAGTAGCAGCGCCTGATTCAGACGAAGTAAACATAAAACTTCCAAGAAGAATAGCTTATTTTGATGGAAAACTTCTGCGAGACATTAAGCTAGATCGAACGTTCGGCGCTGCAGTGACTGAAAATGGAGATCTACTTCAATGGGGAACCGGATTTGAGCCTACAAGCCGTGGCCCAGTTCCAACCCTCAAAGGAAAGGATCTTGTCAAGATTTCAATATCTCGTGATAGGATCATTGCCCTTTCTTCCAGTGGAACTGTTTACTCTGTGTCGACATCCAAATCAGATATCGAATCCGGGTCCAAATCACAGGAATCATCATGGTTTCCGTTTTGGAAGAGTCGATCTAATATCTCCTACAGAATCCTCAAACCGAACAATCTGGCATGGGGAGAAAAAGTGAAAGATATCAGCAGTGGCCTGGAGCATTGCCTGCTTCTGACATCAGCAGGACGGCTATTTTCTGCTGCATCCGGCACTGAAGACTATCCATCCAAAGGTCAGCTTGGAGTTCCGGGCTTGACCTGGACAAGCAGACCCATTGGATCTTACGACCAACCTCACGAAATCACCACACTAAAGGGATTTGAAATAGAGAGAATTGCAACCGGGGACTATCATTCCTTGGTAATTGATAAGCAAGGAAGAGTTTTTTCCTTTGGAGACAATTCCTATGGCCAGCTTGGATTCGAGTATTCGCCGGAATCGTCAATAATAGATGCGCCTTCTCTTGTTGCGATCGATAAACTTTATAGAGGAACAGGACAGGTTCCGCGCGTCACAGGTGTCGCTGCTGGAGGGACTGCTTCATTCTTAACAATCGACGCGATCCGAGCACCAGGGCAAGAGCAACAGGCGCCTGGCGCTGTTGTCACAGCTGATACCTGGTCCTTTGGCCAAGGAATTTGGGGCGGACTTGGAAATGGGCGATGGACTCATGCGCAAGGAACCCCTTCCAAGATAAAGGCGCTCTCTGGGTTGTTTGAATACGACGAGACTACAAAGTTAGTTGTGCCTATTCGACTCTCTCATTTATCTATTGGGCAGACACATGCTTCGGCTATCATGAACAACGTCACTCACCTAGGTGCAACAAATCGCACTTCCGAAAATGACACCAACTGGGGAGCAGATGTGTTGTGGTGGGGCGGAAACGAGTTTTACCAGCTAGGCACTGGAAAGAGGAACAATTTGAGCAATCCTACTTATATTGCTCCCTTAGACGCGGAGGCAGATAGAGAAAAGGGAAGGAGAGCAGAGCATCGCTTCCAGATTACTCCAATGAAGAAGATTAAGGTTGATGGGAGGAACGTGAGTGTCGAGCAAAGGATTGAGTGCGGCAGAGGGGTAACCGCTGTGTATTCTGGAACCTGATAACAAGTTGTGAGATTCACGCTTCGACTGTATTTTGGCCCACAAGGATCCTTTAAGGGGCTATTCCTGTATTTAACACAACTCAATTCTTCAATTCTACCATTATCTCTCGCTCAATGAGGACCAAGTGACACTTTGGGTACTCTGGCTACCATACTCTTCATAGCCAATGACCAAGCATAGCACTTTCGTGCTTCCTTGTCTTTATTCCTGGTCTAAAGCGGCCCATCTCAATAGTATTCAAGTCTTCTCATTCGACATTCCTTTGCTAAGCCGCAGCACAGAGTCGAGAAGCGACATATATCATAGTGCTGGTTCCTCCTGAACCGATGTAGCACTCTATACGTGTACCTCTCAAGATGATCTAAAATATGAACGTTATCACAATCACAGTGAACTTTTTTTTGTCAAAGTATATCTGTCAGGAAAGATCATTTATTGAGTTTGGTCGCATCAAAAGCACATCCTTATTCCATGCAAGTACGCCAAATGCCCAACCGACCTATCATGCTCGAAGTAGAATCACAATTGCTTTTCCATTTATGCCTGGGCAACCTTCGCAGCGGCCTGGTTTGGGTTGACCTTCTTTCCATCTTTGTTGTAGCGAACTCGTGGTGGTGGTGCGCGGTTGCGACGTCCTTCACGAGATCGGACACTATGACATAAGTTAGCAATTTATTCCCAAACCGGATGTTCAACCAAGGTTCATCTCAGCTGCTTACCGAACGATCTTGCCGTGGATTGCACAGCTCACGCAGTACTGAAGCTTGAGGTACATCTTGGGAACAGTGTACTCCGGGAAGACAGAGGCATCAGAGATATCGCGGATAGCAGCAGATTCAACCATGTTGCGGATCTTGTGAATTTGTCAGCATTTCCCTCCGTAACCCTTAAAATATTTCGTATCATACGGTAAATCTCTTGATCGCCTTGTCTTTGGGAGTGCAACGAGAGCAGTTGGAGCAACTATTCAAAAAGTCAGCATTTTACTCACTGCATGTTGGAAATCCAAAATTCCACCGTTAAACACTACAGGAAAATGACATACCGAATTGGGTTGACATGGCCTCTGCCATTCTTGTTTCGGCCGTTGGCTGCGCGCTTCTTAACCATGATTACGGTATTTGGTTGTGTGTGAAGTTGATCTTGGAATTTTAAGAATATTAGGTTGTGGGTTGATGGTGGGCGATATTTTGCCTGAGGCATCACAACCTATCACAAGCGAGACTAGCTTTATTCGGATAAGCGCCCCGCACCACGCTTCTCAACTTTGGACCCTTTTTCTGTTGCCTCAACTTTTCTTTTCTTCTGTAGACATATTTCTGAGGAAGACAAACCAACATTTGTCTAGGTACGTAATACTTGATCATTGTCGCTGTAGTTCAAAATCGCTTTATTCGAGAATTAGAAATTTGCTAACAAAAATTGCAGGCAATATGCAGATCTTCGTGAAGACCCTCACGGGCAAGACCATCACCCTCGAGGTTGAGTCCAGCGACACCATTGACAATGTTAAGTCCAAGATCCAAGACAAAGAAGGCATCCCCCCCGATCAACAGCGCTTGATCTTTGCTGGCAAGCAGCTCGAGGATGGCCGCACTCTTTCCGACTACAACATCCAGAAGGAGTCGACCCTTCATCTCGTCCTTCGTCTTCGTGGAGGTGCCAAGAAGCGCAAGAAGAAGGTCTATACCACCCCAAAGAAGATCAAGCACAAGCGCAAGAAGACCAAGTTGGCGGTGCTCAAGTATTACAAGGTTGATGGTGACGGAAAGATCGAGCGCCTACGCCGCGAGTGCCCAACCCCAGACGTAAGTTTCATGGCGGTAGTTGTCGTGCAAGGCATATTCTGACATGATCACAGTGCGGCGCCGGTGTTATGATGGCTGCTCATCACGATCGCCAATACTGTGGACGTTGCCACTTGACCTACATCTTCGATGAGGCTGGAAAGGCATAAACGGGTGAATGACAATTGCAGATTGGTGGATGGTTAGCTATTGATATACCTTGAGTGCATCTGAGTTAATAATCAATCATATGCTGTGGCCTCAATCCATAAGTCTAAGATCATGATCGTGAGCGTTTACTTGACATCGGAGTTTTCTTTGGTACTTAGACTATGATGGACTTCGTTGCAGTAACTAGTTATATTTCAGGCATATAACCAACTACTATAACATTATTGAACTTTTCTCTAGGAGCCAATGATATGCAGTAATTCTCTAGCTGTATATTCAACTTCTCATTAGAGCTAGTACGAGACAAGCATTTTAGCTATTTTGAAATATTCTATCATACGCTTAGACGAATGAGCACAATAAGCTGAAAGAACTTTTTTATCGCAAGAGGGGTATCATTGTATAACTCTACTTCAAATGCTCTTGATATTTTGACCGCGTAGCTCAGTGGCCAAGCAAATAGTTATTCCCTCAAATTCCGTCCTACTGCCATATTAGCCTTATTGATATTTTCCTCAGCTCTGTTTGACCCATGCACGCCGCCTGCCATATCCTTGACCAATACCAGCAAAAGTAAAAGAAATTGATCTGTCATAGAAGAGAGCTCAGAACGTCACCAAGATTCTTCTTTTTACGCTTCGAAACGGTCTGTCTCGGCTGCGTGCTCTTAGACTTGGTTCCAAACTTGCTATCACTTAGAGCCGTAGGAATGGCTGCTTCCGCATCTGCGGATGCTTTCCTCTTGAGCTCCGTGCTAGTCTGTGAAGACGTGCCCATTCGGACAAAAGCATATCCTCTTTCTTTGTATAGCAGAGTAAGGGGCTGTGTTGGCCCGAGGCAGAGTGAAGCTATAGGTATGGAGTTGATAAGCTCATTCCCAACAATCGCCTGTTTCTTTATTCGCATTCCCGCCTTGAGAAGATCTGTATCTCTTCGCAGTTCACCTATCCTGGCGAAGCTAGATGATGTTCGGAAGTCCCAAGTTATAGGAGCTTTTAGCTGATTAGGCTGCAAATTAGACTGCAAGTTATGTCTGACTTCTGTTTGTTTTCCGCCGACTGTTCCCGTATTAGGGTCTATCAAACATGGGCCGACTCTATCCTCGGTAGGCTTTCTCTGAGCAAGAAATCCTGGAACCTCTTCTGCCGGAATATATTTAACCTTCGAAGAATCCCAAAATGGTTGTGAATAAGCTTGCGAAGACACAAGAAGCTGAGCGGGATAGTTCTTCACTATTCGCCTCCTGATAGTGGAGACTTGTTCTATGCATTTCGCGTTCAGCAGATCGAGAAGATCTTTATCCTTCACTGTCTTCCATCCTACCTGTTGTGCTTGTGCCACTGAGCTATGATCGAAGCTACAACCACGTACATCAAAGATTGCCAAGGCAGGAAAGCTGCCTAGGAAATTGAGGGAGGCTTTTGTTATATCCTTGTAGTTCCAGAGTCTCAAAATCCGCAGGACCTGGAAAGCTCTTCCTTCCTGCGCAAGCATTTGCCATGAACGGACCAGGCGGTCACAAATTTTAATCTCGGATGGCTTAGCGGTGTTGACGAGTTCTAAGGTACCAAGGTTCGTAACGCTGAATAAGCTGTATATATCGGGAACCGGGAAATCCGACGTAATGCTGAGTGAGGTGAGAAATTCGAAACTCTTTGAGGTTATCGGACTGGTATAGACGAAGAGGCGCGAGCTCGGGCTTGGAAGTATCTGGCGAAAGCGCAAGAGCTCAAGACTTGGGTCACCTGTGTCACGGAGAACTTTTGAGAAGATGCTCCAGGTGTTGAAACAAGATGTACATCTGAATGACCCATTAGTCTAAATATTGATATTCATGTTTGCGTATCCCATTGCGGCTTAACAACACTCGCCACAGGGTTGGGTTTTCCTAAACCAGCGTGTCTGTGGAACATACCTCTGGTTGGCTGCGTGCCAAATTCGGCGAGTAAGCTGCTCGGGTAAACATTCTATCCCTTCAAGCTCAATATCAGATATGTTTTGAAGGACACATTCGATTGCGGCATCCTGTAGAGAGCGAGCACCTGTGAATCGTCGCGCTCTTGAGTTCTTCACGTTATCGATATCTTCTCTATACTGTCCTATGTCCTTAGTGCTGTGTCTCGCAAAATTATTAACATAGCCCTCATAGTCCTGAATCTCTCTGTACGAAGGTCCTACGACAAGGCGACCTTTCCGAGTCCAATCTCGATCGCTTGTGCTCTGAATTGCGGTCGTGGTCTCGGTGTAGATTTGTCCGGTGGCTCCATCAAACTTTTGATTCACTTCACCACATGACTCATTCTGAATGTTTAGATTCAACTTTCTTTTCTTGCGCAGCCACTGCATGCTCGTTCTTGCTGTTGTCAACCATGAGTAATTGTTGCAATAAAACTATATATAGTCGCGTCAGTTTAGGTCAACGCGTCGGGTTTACAGCCTTGCGCTTATCAGACAGCCTTGCGACGGGATTATCGATAAGCTACCCGAGCCGATCGGCCTTGGCATATGCGGAAGTTAGAGATCTGAGCCTAAACTAACCCCGCCTCAACTATCTTCCCAGGTGCGAGCCCTCCCATTGTGGCATTCTCTTCTCTTGTTATAGCACCATATACCGTCTGCTAATATCTTTTAAATAGTCCCGCAATGCAGAAAAAGTCATGCATTCTACTTGCATGCAACTTGCAACCTTTATTTCCTTTTACCAGCACATCGACGACGTCATCGACGATGTCAATCAATTGTCCAACACGGCAACGACAACAGCATCGCTCCTACGCTATTGTCTCTAATGGGTTCTCTAAGCAAAATAATATTAGACATCGATGGCCAGCAGTTACATCTGCTAATGCAATTCCAACACCATACCAGATTTTCGACCAAAAGAAAGGCTCGAAATACTCAAAACAAAGATTTTACGAATTAGTCAAGATATACCATCCGGATAAGCATGGAGAATGCGATGGGCTGTCATATGCCACAAAAGTTGAAAGATATAGGCTTATTGTAGCGGCGAATGATCTATTGTCTGATCCTGCTAAGCGGAAGGCCTACGACTGCTGGGGGGCTGGCTGGAACGGAGCCCCGGACATTGCTTTGGCTCGAGATCGGCAAGACTCTTCAACAATCTGGGGAAATTATAGCGGCCAAGATTGGAGAGGACCTGACGGTCCCAGTCAAAATGCTACTTGGGAAGATTGGGAGCGCTGGTACCAACGTGATGCCAAAGGTCGTCAAGAACCAAGATTTGTCTCGAACAGCGCTTTCGTATCCCTGATCTTCGTCTTTGCCATATTAGGAGGAGTAGGTCAAGCTACACGAGTTGGGAACCACTCGATGAGCTTTATTGAGCAACGAGATGCTCTCCATGATGACATTTCAAATGACCTCCGACGTAGGCGGAAAGAGACAATCACTGCGTATAGCAGTAGGGATGAAAGGATTCAAAAATTTATTGAGCAAAGAGAGTCATATGTGTATGACATGAGTGATCACAGGGAGGGGCATAGGAAGCTTCTTCCAGCACCCGAAATCAACCATGGTATTAAGGGCCCACATGCAGACGTCAAGGGTGGTGGATGAAAATCAAGAGAATAGGTGAAAGCATGCTTTGAAAGACAGGTATCACTGATAATCAAATTCGGTGGGGTAAAAAGTCCTAAGTAATCGGACCATTAGTAAATGAGAAATTCGTGGGTGGCCAACTGCGGCTTGCTCTTAGACTCGGGTCAAAGGCGATGTCGATGCTATACTGTTGATACGGAGGATGCCCTATGCCAGGCAATAGGCTCGTCCGGCAGTCCAGCTCTGTTTATTACAATGGAGCTATAAGTAGAAATGAAGCTTTGAGCTTCAACCAGTATAAACTGGTAGGTAAGGCAAGAGGGCACGGATAGTGGTAAGGTCGTACATAGTATCACAATAGTGTGCAAGGCATATACTAGTAGAGTTAGAGGTTATTCATAAATACGTAACAAGTAATTGACCATATTATTATGAAATTTGCCTTCGACGTTGAGCGTCGTAATGCTCTTGGCTAAATCACTCAGCCTTGCAGTTAGAGCTGAGCTGCCTCGAGCGACGGCTCTCGGCACCTCTCATCCGCCACATTCTCAACTCCACATCTTCAATTTCCTTCAGATCTCATAATATAAGACTTCCAATCTGGCTCAACTCAAGCGTCTTGTTATCTACAGTATCCCTCTTTTCATAGTTCTCGCGATATTATTCATCGGCCAATTCTTTTACCCAGCCTTCCTCTTCTCAAACTCAAACATTGACTTCCTTGAGAATAAGATGGGAGGCGGTGATGGATATCGTTCTGTTGCTTATTTCGTGAATTGGGCGATTTATGGAAGGCAATATAAACCTCAGGATCTCCCATCGGAGAAATTGACACACGTCCTATACGCATTCGGCAACGTGCGACCTGAGAGTGGAGAGGTGTAAGTTCGTTCAGCCACGAGATTGAAAATAGGTTTAATCGAAAGTTTTTTTATAAGCAGTCACTAACATACATCAGATATCTCACAGATGGGTGGGCTGACACAGATATCCACTGGGTCGACTCTGGAGATTCTTGGAATGACTCTGGTACCAATCTTTATGGATGCCTCAAGCAGCTGAACCTGCTTAAGCGCAAGAATCGCTCTCTGAAGATTTTATTGTCAATTGGAGGCTGGACATATAGCTCGAACTTTGCGGCTCCTGCTTCTACTGCTGCAGGCCGTCAGAAGTTCGCTGAATCTGCAGTTGATTTGATCAAAAACCTCGGCTTTGATGGAATTGATAGTAAGTCTTGCTTCACCTTTCAGTTTCTACAATAGGACAGCATTTGGCACACTGGCCGAGATTACTCTAAGACATGCTGATTACGTATAGTTGACTGGTATGTATGATAGCATGAAGTCCAACCCCTCAGTTCAAAGGATTACATGAATCGTCTGTTCAAGCCGCCCGTATCTAACAGATAGGCGAACTAAAACTAGCTGAATTAGAGGCCTTGGATTCACGATCTATAAATCTTGGGACAGCTACCTGAGCCGGCATTAACTGACTACTAAATAGGGAGTATCCCAAATCTAGCACCGAAGCCGAGCACTTCGTACTCCTCCTTAAGAGTTGCCGAGAAGCCATGAATGTGTATTCTCGTACTCTACCCTCGCCATATCATTTTGAGCTCACAGTAGCGTGCCCAGCCGGCAAACAGAACTACGACAAGATGGATCTTGGGGGCATGGACAAATACCTCGACTTCTGGAACTTGATGGCTTATGATTATGCTGGGTCATGGGATAACAAGGTTGGTCATCAAGCAAATTTGCTACCAAGCAAGAATAGTGATTCTACGCCTTTCAACACAGCAAACGCGGTTGCTCATTATAAGAGGAATGGTGTCAATGGCAAGAAGATTGTTCTTGGGATGCCGCTTTATGGAAGAGCGTTTGAAAATACGGATGGTTTGGGTAAACCTTACCAAGGAGTTGGCCAGGGGACATGGTAAGTACTAGTATGACAAAGAGATCTTGACGAGATTGTTTTCCTGGCCTAATATCATCTATTAGGGAAGCAGGAGTGTATGACTATAAAGTCCTTCCACTAGCCGGCGCTGAAGAAAAGTACGATGCAGAAGCCGGAGCATCATACAGCTATGATCCCGTCAAACGACAATTAATAACCTATGATACAGTCGATATGGCGAGACGAAAGACCGAGTGGCTCAAGAAGGAAAATCTTGGAGGCGCAATGTGGTGGGAGTCTAGTGCTGATAAAACTGGACAAAGCAGCTTGATCGGAAATGTTGTTGCCGTCTTAGGTACACTGGAAGAGAGCAAGAATTGCTTGGAGTTTCCGCACTCTAAGTATGATAATCTCAGAAATGGCTTTAAGGAATAGGTAGCTTGATAGCTAGAAAAAAGTGATTGACGGTGAGTTGAAATTTGGGAAAGCAAACAAAGAGGATGTAAAAGGAATGATCATCTATTATACTTGATTTAAGTCATTCAAGAATGTCGATTCTGATTGCAGGCCCACCGATTTTGCGAAACACTGCAATTCTGCCGTCCATCCGCTTCACAACCACCTCTCACAACCAAACAAGCAGGCCGCCTGCCTGAGCTTCTCCATTTTGAATTGAATCAAAGAGTAGTCAGTACCGTATCTTTGTAACACCGCACGCCGTTATCTATTTCACTACCAATATGCGTGCCTTTCAATACAACGAAAGTTAGTTAGGTCAATCGCTAATGGTCTGCATACACACTACATAACTGCAACTAATACCACGTGGAGATAACAGACATACCCCAACTGGACCTCTTACGAGAATAATCATCTATGCATGTCCTGAAAGATGGTTGCCCGAACTTTAAGAGCCATGATGGACGTCTCGACAGCCTTAAAATAGATTGTTTCAACAGCATGTTGGCTATGGAAATGTTGCTTTTTATTTGAACTTTGGACACCGCAGAGCCGGCGTAGTATGCGCACCATAACTTATGAATGTCCCTTTGTTTGGTTTGTGGGAGAGATGTGGACCGAGTTCTAGTTTCCTTGGTACAGTTAGCTTGCCTATGATATGAGACACATGTTCCACAGGCTTTTGTGAAATCTCATGCATTGTCGTGCTAATTATAAATTGGAAAAAATATATTATGCAACTACCGCTAACCTGTCAACTCGTTACATTACTACGCCCTAAGCTTACAATTCATCGACCATCTTCTCCGAAAAGACTACCTGTGACTTCACATCCTGCACCTGCAAGTAATCATCTACAATCAATTGAGCAATGTTCATGCCCATCAACGCGCTCGTCTCCATGGTACTAATGAAACTCTCGATTCCACTGGTATAATAGAAACCCTGTGCCAGCTCCAGTTCCTCGAAAGTAACACGCGGAAGCTCGTACGGGTAACTATACCAGACTTTTGGGTAATACCACGAAACAGCATGTCCACTCTCCTGGGAAATCATGCTGAGATCTTCAGGCAGAGCATCCGTTCCAAGGAGGTCGAAGAGGAACGCGGCGGTGACTTTCTTAGGTGAAAAGATCTTATAGAGATACTCTTTTTGGAGTGTCTTGGGATTTACGAGGGTGCGAAGGGTACTGATGCTGAAAAATCCGGTAGGACCCACGCCTTTTGTGGGATCAGATGGAGCTGCTGTATCTGGTGGTAGAGTTGTCAGGATCGAGTCTGGAACTATTTCATCTGTTTGTAAGCCGAAAAATCTTGGGCTCAGCTTCTCCGTTGAGGTAAATAAGGTGACGTGTAATTGGACGTATGGAATCTTATCGGGAGTCTTCTTCAGGAGATCCACCTCAAGTTCGATATTCGAGAATTGAAAAGGTGCTGCCAGTACTACAGTGTCAAAGCTTGATGAACGTTCTGATAATGATGAAGGGTGCTCGTTTGTATCTGAGACAGCTAAAATATATTTTCCTTTGCTTTTCTTGATCGAGGTGACAGTTGTGTTCAGATTCACTGTGGCATTCGAAGCTTTTAGCATGCTATTAAATATTTGCCAGTTGCCTCCTTCTACGGACATTGCACCTTCGATGGCCATGCAGACCATGGTCTCCAGCCCGTGAATCGTAGCGAGATTTGAACCATAGTTGACTCTAGTACTGGCTTGTATGATATCAGTAGAGAACGGAGCTCCGATCTGGAGGGTGTTAGTCAAATCAACTTGTTGGAAGGATTACACTACATTATTAGCTTCTAGAAGCTGTTCCCCAGTAATTGACGTGGCATCTGTCAAGCCAAGGTCGAAAGCTCTATCAGACAACGACCTGAATGGAAAGAATGGGGGTGTATAAAGCTGTCGAAACTTGCCGACAGTCTTCTTCATTAAATTCTGGGTTCTTATCGGCGCCAAACCATATTTCCACAGTAGCTTCGCGACATTCCGCCAGCCGCCTCCTTTTTGGGTGTATACGAACTCTTTCCCGTTCCAGATGCCAAGATAGTTATCGTCGTCATTATTTCGAGACGCTCGTGGGAGCCCAAATAGCTCTGTGGCATTCTTGAGAATCTCATTGACTTCTACGAATATACTCGCCCCAAGTTCAACAGGTTGAGTAGGATCATCATAAGCATCTACGGTAGTGGATCGGCCGCCTACAAACGATGATTTTTCGTACACTGTGATATCAACAGCAGTTCCAGATAGCGCAGCAAACTTTTGTAAATGAAAAGAGGTAGATGCACCACCAGCTCCCGCCCCTACACATATTAGTTAGCTGTTCAAAAAATTAAAATTCTAAATGTAATAAAGGGTAACTTGTGAGGAGAACACATGAATAGAATAGCGGTTGATTTAAGATGACACTCAAAACTCAGAAGTTCAGTCTGATGTAAGACCCTAAATGCTGAGTCATGCTCATGAACTTATTCTCCGCCCATGGAGGTTCCATAGAAGATCGATATCAATGATAAAGAACTCATGGGTTATGTATAAGACATTTCGTGTATGAATAGACATGAAAGTGGATATTCCCCGACAATAAACTACAAGGGAGCTTTATTTCGATGATAGAACTAAGTGAAGAACCTATTGAAAAGGATTGGACAATAAAGAATTTAGGATGGAAAAATAACGAACATACCAATGATGGCAACGCGTTTTACTATAGTATCTGTATCAGATGAAGCACTTGCGAATGCAGAGAATGGCCAAAACCCTAGGCTTTGACCGCACAAAGCACCTAGGGTCAGGGCAAAGGTTATATCGCTCTTCGAGTACATGGCGTATTAAGACGTTGAGTGTCTTGTCATGCAACAAACAGAGTTCTAAAGTATTATGTTGGAAGCAGTAGTTCGAATTAATGCATACATAGGAAGGGATGCCAAGCTTTCAGCCTTACAAAACAGCATCCGCTTTTTTTAAGGCACACATCGACGCGACCTTGTAAAAAAAGCTCGCTCGCTCGCGTTGAACGCCTCTAATCTTGCTGCATTTGAGGACCTTAGCAGAACTATTTAACCTTCAAAAGTTACCCGAACCTCAAATATGTCCGCTGCACAGCTTCTCAACCCAAAAGCCGAGTCGAGAGTATGTTCGTAAGCATTCATTGTGGTCCCATTGCTAATGCGAATTTTAGAGAAGAGGTGAAGCCTTACGGGTCAATATCAGTGCAGGAGAAGGGCTTCAAGATGTCCTAAAATCAAATCTGGGTCCTTTAGGGACCATCAAGATGTCCGTATTGCCTTGTTCCCTTGAAAAAATCAAAATGCTAACACTTGATCAGGCTTGTTGATGGAGCGGGAGCTGTATGAAGACAACCCAAAAACACTTTGAGAAGGAGTCTAACCTGCTTATTGTCATAGATCAAACTCACGAAAGATGGAAATGTCTTACTGCGGGAAATGCAAATTCAGAACCCTACAGCGGTCATGATTGCACGGGCGGCCACGGCGCAAGACGATATTTGTGGTGATGGAACAACGTCTGTGGTACTTCTGGTTGGCGAACTGTTGAAGCAGGCAGACCGATATATCTCTGAGGGCTTACATCCTCGAATAATAACAGACGGATATGAGATTGCGAAGACGGAGTCTCTTAAGGTATGCTCTCAAGGAATACACGATCAAATGCACTTGCTAATCTAGCATAGTTCTTGGACTCGTTCAAGCTTGCAAAAGAAGTCGACCGGGAGTTACTGCTCTCTGTTGCGCGCACATCTTTATCAACAAAACTCAATCACACTCTAGCGGAGAAGCTCACACCGGATATTGTTGATGCCGTTCTATCGATTTATGATGGCGAATCGAAGCCTGATTTGCACATGGTTGAGATTATGAAGATGCAACATCGCACCGCATCTGAGACGCAGCTCATTCGAGGTCTAGCCTTAGACCACGGTGCGAGGCATCCCGATATGCCGAAGAGAGTCGAGAATGCATTCATTCTAAGTTTGAATGTAAGTCTGGAGTATGAGAAGTCGGAGATCAACTCTGGATTTTACTACTCCAGTGCAGAGCAGAGAGATAAGCTTGTAGAGAGCGAACGTCGATTCGTTGACGAAAAGCTAAGGAAAATCGTAGAGCTAAAAAAGGAAGTGTGTGGCAACGACCCAAAGAAGGGTTTCGTCATCATAAATCAGAAAGGGATTGACCCTCTCTCTCTCGATGTGCTAGTCAAGAATGGCATTTTTGCCCTGAGACGCGCGAAGCGACGGAACATGGAGAGACTACAGTTGATTTGTGGAGGAACAGCACAAAATAGTGTAGATGATCTATCTCCCGATGTTCTTGGATGGGCCGGCTTAGTGTACGAGCATGCCTTAGGAGAGGAGAAGTACACCTTTATTGAGGATGTCAAGGAGCCCAAATCAGTCACTCTTCTTATCAAAGGACCGAACCAACATACTATCACGCAAATTACGGATGCGGTCCGCGATGGCCTCCGGAGTGTCTACAATATGATTGTGGATAAGAGCGTTGTACCAGGTGCAGGAGCTTTCCAAGTGGCATGTGCTGCACACTTGAATAGTGAAGCATTCCGCAAAACTGTGAAAGGCAAGGCAAAGTGGGGCGTTCAAGCATTTGCTGATGCTCTGTTAATCATACCAAAAACTTTAGCAGCGAACGCTGGCCATGATGTTCAAGATTCTCGTAAGTGCTCTCATATGCCATAGTTCCAATATGCTAATTAGTCGGTAGTTGCCAGTCTGCAAGATGAACAAGCCGAGGGAAGCATTGTAGGCCTTGATCTCAAGACTGGCGAGCCGATGGATCCAGTATTAGAGGGAGTCTATGACTCTTTCCGTGTACTGAGGAATTGCATCGCCTCGAGTTCAGGGATAGCGTCTAATCTTCTGCTATGCGATGAATTACTCAAGGCTAGACAGATGGGAAGACAAGCGGGTCCAGGTCCAGGAATGGATGAGTAGAGACTTTTATGATAGTTAGATATCCCGATGGAGAAATGCATTTGGCAGTCTTCGGCCAAGGGTGTGACTGCATCATGTACAACAGACCAAAGAAAATTCCGCCTGTACCGGTAGAATAGATGGCCCTGGGAAAATAAAAAAAGACAATTGACAAATGTACTCCGCAGTCTTGGGAGATGCATGCCCACCGAATGACGGTCCTAAGTTTCCTACGCCTGACTTGATGCCAAGACAGGTTGCCTATACGTTACCTGTACAGAGGGAATAAGAGAATGATTTGGCTATTTGAAAGTTCATGTTTAGCTAGCCGTGGTGAAATCTGTCTTTCTGAAGCATCCCGTGAATCGAGCCAAGCCTACATTCTTGGCAAGTTCAGAAGCCCCGTCCTGGTATAATTTGGAGCAGTCGGTCTTGGACACTAGAGTATATAATATGACAGCTTGACCTCGCTTGAAAAGAGTATGCTAGGATCGGCCTTAATTTCTTTCGTCTACTGTGACTTCAGAGGCTCTACTGTAGAAGTGATTTTTGGTGGCTAAGAATCATCAGGAATTCCACATTAGCGCACATCGCACGGTCCTTCCAGGCTAAAGACCCCTATTCCACATGCCTGTTTGAGTTTACGTTCCACCAGCGTTGTTCCTGATGCGGACAGGGAGAGGTCAATTAGTTTTATGGGGGGTTGCACCGCATCCTTGCATGGGGCTGTCAACATACGAAGAATGAATGAATGAATGAATGACCTCTCTGTTCTTCTATTCTTCTCACATCACAGAATCTCAAATATATTGCCGCTCCCAGGGCCCGACGATGCAGTGTCGATCAATCGAATGCACACGCGACCTTTGATCTACGACCATCTAGAATCCTGTCCTTGAGGACAAGGGGGAAGTGAGAAAGATGCTACGAATGTTTCGACTCCGCAGGTATCGAATCTTCCTCATTGTCGCCGCCGTATCCGTACTTTTGATTTTTAAATGGAGCAAGCAAAGGCATTGGATCGAGATTGGAAATGTTGGGGGGATCGTCGATCGCGAAGGATTTCCAGTCGTGCCAAAGAAGCAGGATAACGCAGCACTGCTCGCACCAGTGGTGGTAAAGACTTCGCATCCGCCGCCTCCTGTAAAGCCTAGCAGCACAAAAGCCGACATCGCGAAGACTAGCAGTGTGGTAGGCAGAACAAAACCTAGCAGCTCAAAAGCCAGTATTGCGAAGACCAGCAGTACGACAGGCAAAACGAAACCTAGCCGTGTGACAGCTGAAATCCCAACTCTACCACCGCTGGGCATTCCTGATAGAAAAGGGGCATCTCCTAAAGGAAACACACCGCCTGATGCAGGCGTGGACGAAATACATCCTGTGTCTCCAGATGGTAGACAAGAAGATTCTAACCTTGCGCCTATTGAATCACCTATATATTACACCAAACACAGCGAACATTTCCCCGTGCCTACAGAGTCTATAATCCGTTTGCCAACCGGCTTGCCAGCGGCGATACCAAAGATACAACATACTTTCAACGATGAAACAAGAGATGCGAAAATAGATCGTGAGAAGAGGCAAATTCAAGTGAAGGCAGAATTCAAGAGAGCCTGGGAAGGATACAGGAAGAACGCGTGGCTTCATGATGAATTGTCTCCTGTCACGGGGAAGTTCCGTGACCCCTTTTGTGGATGGGCTGCGACACTCGTAGACTCCCTAGATACTCTGTGGATTATGGGACTGGAAGAGGAGTTTGACGCAGCCGCTAAAGCAGTTAATCAGATTGACTTTACGACCACCCCTCGAGCTGATATACCAATGTTTGAAACTACGATCCGCTATCTTGGAGGGCTCGTGGCAGCATATGACGTGAGTGGTGGAAAGTACAAAAATCTGCTGTACAAAGCAGTAGAGCTTGCGGATATATTGATGGGAGCCTTTGACACGCCAAACAGAATGCCACAGCTGTACTATAAATGGAGACCAGCGTTTGTGTCTCAGCCACATCGGGCGGATACAAGAGCAAGTATTGCAGAGCTTGGCTCAATGAGTATGGAGTTCACGAGATTGGCGCAGTTGACTAAGGAACCACGCTTTTATGATGCTGTAGCACGCATCACCATTGCATTGGATGAGTATGGAGATCGGGGAACGAGAATCCCCGGATTATTTCCGGAAAATATTGACGCATCTGGTTGCAATAAAACTGTTGTTCCACCCACTTCCACCGAAGAGACTCCGGTCTGGCCTGCCAGAGTTGATCAGGAGCCTGAAGGATATAGACCAGAAATACCTGGCCAGGTTCCTGAGCCTATACCTGACAAGAGGCCTGTGCCTGCTGGGCCCGGGACGTTGGAAATGGATGTGGTCCCGGGCGCACCAGGAGCACCTGCCAAGGCTCTTCTCAATGATTGGGAAGAGAAACCCAAAGTCAAAAAGAGGGGAGAATCAGTAATTTCAGCCCAGACACCAATTTCAACCGATACGATTAAAGATTCAGCCGCTGGAATTCTCCTGCAGAAGCCAGGCATACAGAAGGACCCACTGACTGGCTTGCCACTTGATCTGTCTGCAGCGAAGGCTGAGCTGGGTGAAAAATTAGCTGACTGGGATTGTGTGCCACAAGGACTGACAAGCTCGTCACTTGGAGGTTCCGAAAAGTTTTCCATGGGAGGGGGACAAGATTCTACATACGAATACTTTCCTAAGGTACGTAACTTCTTCAATGCTTCAATATGAAGTTAACTTGTGCAGCAATGGCTCCTGTTGGGTGGCCGAGAAGAAGTCTATAAAAAGCTCTACCTCAAAACTATTGCAGCCGTCAAAAAGCATTTGATCTACCGACCAATGGTTCCAAACGACCGTGATATCTTGTTTTCAGGATCCATATCAGCTTTCGGCAGTGTCAAAGAATTGAGTCTAACGGCTGAGGTAGAACATCTGACCTGCTTCATCGGAGGAATGGTTGGCATGTCTGCGAAGATCTTTGGCCTTGAACAAGATCTGGAACTTGCGAAAAAATTAGCAGATGGTTGTGTCTGGGCCTACGAGTCAACGGTCACAGGAATCATGCCTGAGGGAGCTCAAGTAGTTCCTTGCGAAAGTATCCAAAGCTGCCCTTGGAATGAGACGACTTACCACCAGGCACTAGATCCTATGTGGAAAAGCCGAGACATGGTTTTGGCAGAATATCTTGAAAATACAGCCAAGGCCGCTGCTGAGTCAGAAGCTCTCAAGATTTCAGATGAGAAAGAGACTATTGAAATTAAAGCTCAAGCATTGGAGCCGCCAGAAGACACAACTAGCACTGAGAAGATAGCCAAACGCACACCTCCAACTTCTAGCTACGACGAGAAAGTGATTTCTACAGAGGCAGAATTGAGAAATAATCCTCCAGGCCGCCAATCCCCAATCAGGCTAAAGAACGAGATTTTGACACTAGATGACCCTATAAGGCCTCTATCGCATAAGGAATATGTTGCTGACCGCATAAAAACCGGGAGATTACCAACAGGCATGGTAGCCATTCGAAGCAAGGCTTATATACTCAGGTACCTTCTTCCTGTCACCTAACTCGACTGACTATACACTAACCATTGCGCAGACCCGAAGCTATCGAATCGGTCTGGTACATGTACCGCATAACCGGAGACCCAACATGGCAAGAAAAAGGCTGGAAAATGTTCGAATCCATTATTAATGCAACATCCACGAAATATGGCCACTCCTCTATCCACGACGTCACGGACCCCGAAGTCTACCAAACAAACATCCAAGAAAGTTTTTGGACAGCAGAAACCCTCAAATATTTTTATCTGCTCTATTCGACCCCTGACACGATTAGTTTGGATGACTATGTGTTCAACACCGAGGCCCATCCTTTCAAGCGGGAGGCTTGAGCTTGTATCCGCATTCACCGTTGTATTTTGGAGTTCTGGGTCTGTTTATTATTTTTGTAATGAGCTTCGGAAGCAGGCCTATGGAAAAATACGGATATGCATATAATGGCGTTGCGGACTGGGAGAATATATACCTTCTAGAGTCTCTTCAATAAAATCATTTCTAATCCAACTGTCAATGCCTCAGCGATTTTGAAACATTCAACGATACATGAAACTTCACAGCGTTCACGTTTGCTACTGCGGATTGTTTGTCATGGTTACTTATCAACTCACTCTACCTACATTGGATGGCCAGTCATATTACGTGATTATGAGATTGCGTGTATCGCGCTGTCCTGTATGTAAATATTTACGGCGCGCCTCATGCGCCTTAGTTCCTGAGCAGAAATCCGGCCAACATTCCTAAGGCCGTTCGCAGAGATATTGCTCGACCAGGCGATGTCCGTTCAACAACCACCTTATTTTGCAGCTTTATGCGGCCTATACGCAGTAATGCGCTAGTCACCTACATTGCTCTCTTGTTTTTTTATTTTGTTTTATCAATTCGTAGCCTAAGGTTAATAGGCCGGCCGCAAGTACTTATTGAAACACGATATAAAGATGTTTTTTGTTTTATGACTTCAAGGCGGATTAAGTTTAGGGTTGAAGTGGTTTGGGTTGGAAGGCAAAAGTGCTAATGAACATCAATGAGTATTACTTCTATGTACTTAGTAGAGAAAAGACAGCCCTGATGTGCCGAAACGCCTGGGAATATTTGGAACGCCCGAGGAAGAGATCCACCATAACATACACACAGACGCCTCTTAGTCATTATCATTATTTAACCATTACTCAAATGGTAAACTTCAAGCCTCCCGAGATGTTCGATAATTCCACCGAGCTTCCTTGGCCTTCCCGCTCTACACCTTTCCTCGCCACCACGGTCTTGCTGCCCCATCCGTTATTTTCACGGATTAATTTCACACCATTTCCTGCAATGGAAATGCTTCCTGACACTACCTTGGCAGAAATGATACCTTCCCATTGCTGAGGATACTTCAAAGTTATGGCACCGGACGTTGACGAATGGGTGGAGTGCAAGTTACGTATTTTTTGGCTTTCGTCCGGGTTCTCATCGGAAGAGGCGGCATTTCCATCGAACATCTCTCCACTTTGTTTGGGTGGTAATAGAAGATATGGGTCACCATCTCCAATCGGGCGGTAAGGCGATGGCTTTCGGGGGCGCTTGTATGGCTGAGAAGCTCCCTCAATCAGGAATTCAGGTTCTAGCAGGTTTACGTTCGTTGATCCGCTCTCTATAATCAAATTAGCACGATGGTCAGCTGAAAGTGCTGGCAAGAGCTCGGTAGGTTCGGAGCTGTCTGAGGAACTGAAATTGATAGAAAAATGCCATGTCTCAGCTCCAAGACAGCTCTTGAACTTTTAAGTTCTCACTAGTTGGGAATACATGTTTGCAGGGAAGTGATACATACCCGAGCGAGTGTCAAGTTCTGAGTTGGTGTCTATGTTTCCAAAAATTGGCAGGATGGAAAGCTGAATAGAGCCTGACAAACTCCTGTAAAGCCCGTGGGTCCCTTGGTAGTATGAGCCACTAATCCTTCCAGAAGTGGACTCCACGTTTGTGATGTAATCACGAAGAGGCGGCGTATATCTTCGGCCGCCAGCACCCAAGATTGGTAAATGAACATTGATCGAACTTGAATATGATTTTACTGCCAATGAGGCTGGGGCGGGCCGAGCTTCGTCTATGCCTTGTGGAATCACCCCAACCTGGACACTTCCTGAAATCGTTTTGAAGCTTAGTAAGTCATAAAGAGGATATAAACCAGAGATTGAGCCAGAAGTTGTTTCAATCTCGATGCTGCGTGAGGCAAAGGAGTAATCGGGTTTCACATAGAGCTTAGAAGTTTGATTTGTATAACCATCCGTTATAGGGACTTGTGAACCGGGTTTAACGAATTTTGGAAATTGTATACTTCCAGATATGGTGGAAAATACGGACGCGCCGGAGAGGTTGACCTTCAGGTCATCAAGTACATGTAATTGCAATGTCACGGCTTCTACGCCGAGAGACCCCAGATCTGCATCTTCTGGTAGCCAGGCATTGATCTCAACCGAAATACAATGTGGGCCAGGTAGCTTCAGGCTGGCATGCTTGGGAGTGCTGAGCCTGAAAGTCCGTGAAGATGAGTCCCAGTTGTGGATAATATCTAAGCTTGGATCACTAGTCCTGATATCAAAAGAAAAGTGAGCACCTAAATCAGAGTCCTGTCACCCATATAGTCAGCAGTTGATCGAAAGCTGGTAAAATCACATGTCCTGCACTAGTGCATTTTATGTCGGCTTCTCAAGAAGTTTCGAATAGTAGCAAAGACAGAATTAGAAAGACGGCAAGATTCTGATTTTGATGTACTCATTCACGCACCTTTGGAAGACGTTGAATTCGTATTGCGCCGGATGTCTGGATATGCTCTTCATTCTCAGGTCTGTCAAGATCCCCCTCATGCACAGTCTGAATGATGTAGAGGTCTTTACCAGTTCCTATGTCATACTCAATTATGTCCAACGGCTTGTCGTAAGAGGCATAACTGCAGTATGGGCCTCTACCCCCTACGCTAGGATTGCCTTTATGTCTATCACCAGACTTTAAATGGTTAGCTTTATGGTAAAATATATCTCGGAGAAAAACGCTATCAGTCGAATCTACAAATGGAACCGTTTGTAGGCAGTGCGATAAGAAATCAGTTGAACATACAGTTAGTGTCACATTAAGTGTTGACAGAAGGATGCTGATAAAGACCACCAGGACTAGAGCGGCAAAGAGAACTTGTTTGACAACCTCTCGGCTTACTATTCCACATAATGTACATATCGAGCGCCGTTTTGGAGGATATTTGTATAAAGGGGTCCTCTCCTCGCGCACATACTCTGGTTGTCCCATACTTTCTGGTTGTTGGGGTGGGTAGTACCCTTGTTCCGCTCCAGTTTGTTCGAACGTGTTATAAGCTCTATCGTTTTGAGGAGGTGATGGTGCACTTGTGGTTGCAGACGCTGAATATGCTGGAGGAGGAGCACCCATTAAAGGAGTATTCTCAGAAAGTGCGCTTCGATGTGGGGATCTGAGAGAGGAAGAAGCATTTGAACGTGGAGAGAAGGGTGTAGTATTTCTCAAGGGAGAAATTGGCGCGGTCGTATCGAACATAGCCAGTGGGGTAGGTAGTGGTGTGTCATCACTTCTCTGAGGGGACGCGTATGTGTTGATAGTTGAGGTATGTGGTTGATGAGCTTGTGGCGCGGAGGCAGCAGTTCTAGTTGATCCTCCTACGCTCGCTGGGGTATCTCGTCCCAAACCTCTCCCAGGCCCTGGTATCAGAACCTTATCCTCCGTTGTCTTTCTATCTAGATTTGGAGTTGGATCTGGCACCAGTGTCTCTGGAATGCTCCTCGGGTTGAAGTATCCATCTGTTGGACTGAGCTCGTCCGTGAAAGACTCTGCGTCCGCATCCGCCTCCGAGTCTGCTGTGTAGAGATTATCCGAATGAGGCATCGCTGAGATTACTCGTGTAACCAGTACCCGGACTGTACTGTGCGGTACAGAATGCTGCTGCCTGCAGCGGGTTGAAACTTTGAGGCACCCAAGCCAGCTATGGATGAGGTTAACACAATAATGCAACACAAACGACGATGTCTCGGCAGGATGAAATTGTTCTCGTAAGCTAGTGACGGAAGAATTGAGGGGAGACGGGACCCGTTGCCATTCAAGCCCAATAGCAATTAGCTTTTTGCATCTGCCTGGAATTGGCCGCGCAGACCACAAGGAGGATAGTGCTTACAATATACGGCAACATAGAGTAGCGCACAGTATATTACGAGCAAGAGAGCAGATATTCCTCTTTTTGACCTACCAGAACAGCGAGATTGACAGCTTACACCACAACCCCGCCAAACGAGAATGGCGTCAGGTTAATGTATGAGATTGACAGCTCCCTATTGGCCCAATTTGACATTGCATGCAATGTGCCGTAATGGTGCAGTATTTGAGCTGCCTTTTTGGGTTGATATCCCACTTTACGCACAGTAGATTTATGGAGCTAAAACTATGACAGAGAAGCAGAAGAGAGGAACCCGGGCTTATGTAACAAGTGACTAAGCATTCTCAATCACCGACCATTTATGAGTAACCATATCACAAAAAAGATGCAGTGAGTTTGCGATGCTGTGGAGTAATTATCTCACTCGCACTGAATAGCGATTGGAAGACGCGTTTTGGGAGCAAAGCATGGTTAGTTCCAAGTGTAGACTCCTCCCTTAGGATTATTTTAGCCATCAGGTCATTTTAAGTTTGACGGATGATCAAAAATTTATTCATGTATCCATCTGAACGTAATATATGAGCTACCTACATTGCTCATATAAGGTAGCGCGGAAAAGTAGGACTTCTGTAGCTTCTGAAGAACGAAAAGTACAGGAGATGCTCACGCGATCCAAAAACTATATGAGTCACCCCTTTTCTAAACTCGCTTAAAATCGGAAGTGGGGCTCATTGAAGCAACTAGAAGACTTTTATCTGAAGTGGACTTCTAGCTAGGATTCCTACTAACAGCTGTCGCGTGAATACGTATCAGCGCTTCACCTGCTTGGCTAGTTGGGCTTAAGTAGCACTAGTTAAGGGAACTGTCCCGAAGACTCGTACGTCACTGATACTATATTATGCACAAGTATTTTATTCCTACAGAGTGATTTCATGTTATCTTCTCATCCGTAATTTCATACTCCATCTGTCCGTCTCTAATACCGTCTCTAATAATATGCTTACAGTTTTCTGCCATCCATCCTGATCCGTTATTTTTGAGTAGATTTAATACATAGGATCTTTTTAGATGGATGATTTGTTTGGATGCCTTTGTTCTTTGTTTGATCGCCCTGGAGAACTTTGTGTGGAAGATCCATATACATATATCCTCTTTGCTCGTCTTTCTTACCCTCACCGCCAAAGGTTCGGGAAGATGATAGGGATGTTGCGGAACTTAAAGATTCGATGCTATCCGACGCGAAACTGTGCAGGGAATCGGATGAAGAAGGACGTTCATCATCAGAAAGACAAGACGGAGGGACTTTATGTTGCCTGCCAGCGAGTAGCAGCACTTTTGCTTCGAGGTCACCGGTGCTGTTCTCTCCGGCCCTCCAATTCTCCAAAGTTGATATTTTAGTTTCTCTTGTACCTTTGTTAAGTCGCCCATAACTTTCTCCGGAACCAGCAAATATAGTACAATTTGGTTTTTGGGACGATGGTAATCTCCTGATTCCAGCAGCCTTGCGCGCACTGGAGGACGAGGAGCAATCCGATCTAGACATAGACGACAAAGAACCCGCATACGTGCTTGATTTGGGTGATGTGCGTACATTTGTTGGGTTGGCTTGGCTCTGTAGCTCACTAATCTTCTCGTTAAGATTCACAATGCTTTCATCGCATAAACAATGACCGCCACCATTCCACTTCTGCAGACCCCAAGCAGGTCCATGATAGACACACTTGGTTTGAACATAAGTCTCACCATTGAGTGCCTCTGGGTTTGATGACCTGAGATATAATACATCCGTGTCTGATGGAGCATCGTTTGGTTTTGTGGTACTGTGAATTGGGAAACACTGCCACTTTTCGAATGGATGCCTAGACATGATGACGAAAGTGGCCATTCTCTCTCTGCCGTAGCCAGACCAAGCATCGCGTGTGAGTAAGATTGGATGGCCCGAACCGGTTTGGTCGAGAAAATGACGACCACCACAGATCGGCTGATGGCAGTAAAAAAGCTTCCTGTCGAGATGGCCGGGAAGAAAAGCTATTAGTCCCTGCTGGAGGCTTCTATGCAGTTGGGGATCTTTTGGAGCGCGACGTGGACCTGATGTGATATCATGCAACAAAGGAGCTGACGGAGTGGATTGAGGAGTGTTGGATTTAAAGGATTCCTTTGCAAAGGATTTGAACACTTCCATTTTCTCTTTGACCGCGCGTACCAAATTTGGATCGGCAGGTTCGAGCCCTAGCTGCACAAGTTGTTCAATAGAGTATCTTCTAAAGGAGGCTGATGTTGCCATATTTGGTCGCCTAGAAAACGGATGTGGTGAAACAATTCGAACGGGGCACTAATTATGAAAGTCAGCTCATAGCGTTGGTACGGGGTGATGGGATTTATGAATAGCAAATCATGCAGAGGTAGGTTATATGATATTCTGCGACCTGGGCAGGTCAGCATACTTATAGAAACATGTGCTGCCAGTTGAGATCAAAATTGATGGACTTACATTAGGATCCAGCTAAATTGCTGTTAGATATGTAGCCCGACTATTTGGATTCGAACTGACGCAATAGACTGTTTTAAATCGCCAACAGAACAAATCGATGACAAAAAAAAGCCATAGAAAGCATTTCTATAATGCTCCGAGAGCAAAAACCAGGCTGGAACAGAATTTGAAGGTCTCGTACAGGAAATTGTACCCTAGAGATATATCTTCACAGACATGTATAGTGCTAGTGTTGCTTGACTGTGATGATTTGGAGCACTAAATGACAAGCGCGAGGTAGCCCCAAACTAGCATGGACTATTCCACTATTCTTAAAAGTAGTATATCATTTCTCGGAACTTTTCTTCATTTATATATTATTCCATGAGTGAATTGATGAACAAAATATACCGTATCATGGCTTGGAAATAGACTAGTTCGGATCTCGATGCATCATGAACAATGAGAGAGGTTTTGCCTAGGCTAAGGTTACAGCATATGTTACTTTCACATTGATTCTTAGATATATATCTATGCACCGGCTTCGGAACGATAGAAGGCCATTAGGGCATTTCAAGGCACTCTCGGCTATTGCTGTATGATAAATTGTTTAGAACGATCTGTTTAAGGAGTATATGGCTCAGGACAAAGGGCATATTTGTATATCCCGAGATGCCAAGAATCAAATAGAGGGAATCTCGTTTGGGCACGTTGGTGACAGATTGTTTCTCATCTTGCCAGTTTAACTTTTTTTGCTGTATAATTGTGGAGACTTGCTTGCTTTAAATAAGTGATTCTTAGAATCTGAGAAGTAGCGCAGAGAAAGGCGGAACAGAGCTAGAGCACATAATGAAAGAAAAGAAACTCTAAAATCAAATCAAATCATATGAAATTGTTGGGAAAACAAATCAGGAGCAAGGCAAGCGGGTGCCGAGGCACAAGCGTATATATTAGGGAGGGAAGAAGTTCGGGGCTCAAGGGTATGAGCAAGCCGCTTTCCGAGCCGGAAATGTTGTGCTGTATTGTACTGTGAGTAACCAAGTGAGAACCAAGTTTCCCGTGAAATTGAGGCCAAGTTAGCCGAGGATTGTCACTAAGCCTTAATAGGCTAAGCATAATCTTGATTGGCTCATCCCTGTCTGTTTATTACTACGGCCCCATCTCCCGTCATAAAGAGAGAGATTGTGCCCGCACCCGCGCCCGCGTTTCATGGCCCTAGTCTCGACATTTTGGTGATTTCTTGATCCTCAAGTGAATTACTCTGCGTGCATTCACGTTTGCTCGAACGGCCAATCTTCTCCGGATCTCTCGGATGTCATTCCTTTGGATGTGAACCGTTGGGGCAATCACAATGGCACCCAGATTCAAGGACGGCGAGGTGTTGACCTTTTCTGCCAAATGGGTGAGCTGGATTCACACTGCAGCTGCGTATAGTGCGTTGATCCCATTTCTCCATCGAGCATCTTTCTGCTTCGGGAGCTAACTATACTCAGCTGCGTTTCTCAGCGCCTTCTTCGTAGGTGTCTCGCTGCACTACCACAAGATAGTACAAAATGAATGGTTTGGCTATCCGCAAGAATGGTTCCCCTCGGTGTCTGCGACAATTGGAGATCGATACCCAGAACGCTCCTTTTTCATGCTTTTCATAGCTGTCACATCAGGTACAGCTAGCAAGCATGGCCCGAATCATGGCAAATCTAATACATGACAGGTCCTCGGTTTGCGCTTGTAGGCTTATGGTATCTTCTTACAAAGCAGGCGAACTCGAACATCCCTAAAGCTGTTGCTTTCATGGGCATTTTTCGAACTTTTACATGCGGCGGCTGGACCTATGTTACCTCGACGGACGATCATGATTGGCACGATATCTTCATGATTTCATATCTGGTCGCTACATTACCATGGACGTTAGGATGTCTTTACCTTAGCCCTCCTAATTTCCGAGCTATCAAATATAGAAAGTATATCGCTAGCGCTTTCTTCGGTACACTCATACCTTTGGTGTATTATTTCATTCAGCACAAGGTCCATAGAATTCCCGGAGGTGAGAATGACGAACATACTTGTGGGGACCTGCTAACGGGAGACAGCTTATACCACCTATGCTTTCTTTGAATGGGCGTTAGTATTGTTTGACGTAGCATTTGATGCAGTAACAGCTCTTGACTTCGACACTTTTGAGCTTGTTGTCAGGGACGTGAAGGGTCTGAGCAAGGGGTATGTGTACTGGCTTCCAAAATAGGTCATGTAAAATATGCATTATGACCACCATATATTACAATGAATATGTCTAAGTTCGTTTTTATGTAGACCGAAGCCACGCCTGGCCGATGCTACCGTTGAGACAGAGTATGAAGCTTTTCTCACAGTGCATGGAATTAGGCTGACAAACCATAGGAAAGACAAACCCATACTTCGACCTTATGCACAAGTATTCTCCTTCTATAGACTGTTAGAAGCAGCAGCAGATATCTACAACGGGGTATGTACCAAATTTGAGGGTATGCTTGTGTTGCTAATATATATTACAGTTCGTCTTTTGGTCCATTCTAACCTCTCTGGGACTGGTCGTGTGGTGTAAGTTCACAATCTATAGGTTGTGATCTATAGCTGACATTGTTAGACTTCCCATTGTGGCACATGGGAATCTCAGGCTACGAAGCTACCATAATGTTGACTATGTCCCCTATCATACTTGCCAATTCAAAAATCCGGGCTTTCGTCATTCGACGCGTTCAACTATTCCGTCTTCTTTCGCTCTTCGGCCTACTTGCATATCAGATCACTGATCCTGTTATCCGTTTAGGCATAGTCGGTGCTGGTATTGCAATATCCTGCGTCACCTGGGCGGCTACTTTTTACATTGAAGCAGTAAGCCCAGCTGGACTTGAGTCAAAAATCCTAGCCTGGACGATTGGTCTGCTTGCTTCCAGTGTTATCAAATTTGCGAATTATACCAGCAATCCTATTTGGCCAACATCTCACGCCGAAAATGGAGGTTGGAATGGCTTAGGATTGATTCTTGCACTTGGTGCTGTTTTCGTTTCGAGACGCAAGACTGTAGCCTCAACCCAAGCAGATGTCAAAGTTCGAAATAGCGGCTCTTCCATTCTTACGGCTCTTGGGTTCGCTGGTCTCGTCTTCGGTCTTCACTCGCTACTCTCAGACTCTAGTACTATCATTCTTTGGACATGGGAAGGATACCCAATTCGTGGCCCAATTGCAGTACCTTATGGTTCACTGACCATCGCTGCAATGGGGGCTGGCTTGGTATTTGGTCTTCTTAAAGAAGAGCTAGCTCGAACTTGGACTCTCTATGGCGTTGGATGTATAGGTGCCGCAATCCTGACTACCAAAGCCAATTGGACGGGTTATTATGGTGGACTGGTGTTGACGTTTTATCTCACCGCAGTCGCTGTGCCTTTGGTAGGTTCTGCGGCCGGGAAAAATCCAGGCATGACCTTTGGTCTAGGCTTTCTTTTTTACAATTTCATGACCTTGTTTCATGTTTGGGTCGTCGCGTATGCATTCGTTCCTGGTGGACCTCTGGTCCGTGAGCGTACCGACTTGGTCATGGCCACTACAATGCTTTTGATCGGCTGCGGTGTCTTCGCAAATATGTCTTTACCCTCGACCGCTAGTTCGCGTGTAAAGACATCAAGTGCTTCTAGTCCGCGACTCTACTATTTGTATGTTCTTGGAGGCCTCCAAGTCATATCACTCGCTATCGCATACCTGCGCTTTCCAACCTACGATTACGTGCCTTATCACAAGGACGATAAGGTTTTGACAGCAGGAATCTGGACTATCCACTTTTCTCTTGATAATGACATGTGGTCATCAGAGTACCGCATGCGAGATGTTATCAAAGAGCTTGAGATTGACGTTATCGGTCTTCTCGAGTCTGATCTGCAAAGAATTATCATGGGCAACAGGGACACAACACAGTTCTTGGCGGAGGATTTAGGAATGTATGTTGATTATGGACCAGGACCAAACAAGCACACGTGGGGTGCTGCTTTGCTATCCAAATTCCCTATTGTCAACTCTACCCATCATCTTTTGCCATCACCTGTTGGAGAGCTAGCCCCAGCTATCCACGCCACACTTGACGTGTATGGAGACTTGGTAGATGTCTTCGTGTTTCATTCTGGCCAAGAAGAAGACCCTGAGGATCGACGCCTTCAGTCTGAGTACCTGTCAAAGCTCATGGGATCAACTCCTCGTCCCGCAATCCTCCTATCTTACCTCGTAACAAAGCCTTTAGAGGGGAACTATAACACATATGTCTCCGAGGAATCCGGTATGCACGATATCGATCCATCAGATTGGGATCGATGGTGTGAATACATTCTATACAAAGGCTTAAAACGAATGGCGTATGCTAGAGTTAGCAGATCTACAATCACCGATACCGAGATTCAGGTGGGCAAGTTCAAGATTGGCGAGAGGCCCGCTGAATCTGCCGATGAGAGAAACAAGATAGTGGATGAAGCACAGGTCCCCGAGGGCATGAGATTCCCGGCTTTATTCCGTGGAGAAGGAGTCAGGGGACATCAGTATCACGTCTTCGATGAGCCGAGGTATTACGCTTA
The DNA here is from genome assembly GCA_021307315.1 of Bisporella sp. PMI_857. NCBI lineage: Eukaryota > Fungi > Ascomycota > Leotiomycetes > Helotiales > Helotiaceae > Bisporella > Bisporella sp. PMI_857. The sequence goes on from JAJSPD010000049.1 coordinate 283,126, forward strand.
ACTCGCTTTCTGAAGCGAAGGCTAATAATTGCGAATTTCTTTGGTTTGGGGGTGGGGGATATTGTTATGCATAATGAGTAATGGCAGGCGGGAAGCGGGGGACAAGTAGTAATGGCCTTGTAATATATTACCAATATCCAATACCCAAAGTCAAGCTTCCCTTTACGTTTTCCCTAGTGGACCTCAATCAGTCACTCTGTCAGTCTAGCGTGGAAGAAAGTAGAAGAGTTTCATTTCTTTAGATTAACTTATGTCAACTTAACCCATTGGGTCCAGATTGACGTGACAACAACTTGACGTACGTCAAAAAGCTCTACAGCGACCCATCTTTCTGAACCTTGTAGCGGAATGTTAAGTTCACTTTGTATATTTAATGGCTCAAGATCTTGCACTACAATATGACATCTCATTATACCAAACTTTGAACGCCAGCCATAATATACACCCCCAAATATCTTCCACCAAGAACTCCGTCAGCACCCTCATCACAAAGCCTTTATGGACTGAAAGAAGGGGTTCGCGAGCAACTTTTCATCACCCTTTACCATCTCCCGCATTTTGTTAACCATTTCCTCCTGGCTCAAACCCTGACCCTCACATTCCGCCTTCCACCTCACAAGCACCTCTTTCAGGAGCGCACTCCCTTCTTCTACGTCCTCTTTGCCTACCTTAAGACTGTTTGCTTCCTGTTTGCTCGAGAAATCCTCGAGCTCGTCTGCTTTCCTCTTCGCCATATTGACCACCTTCGGTGGGAAGCGAACCAGTTCCGCAACATGAATACCAAAGCTTTGATCACAGATTCCTTGTTCGACTTTGTAAAGAAGTGTTACCTCGCGTTTAGCGTTGTTACCGTCTTTAGCGTCGATGTGTGCTACGACATGCAGATTTTCTACTTGGGGATACGAATCTACGAGTGCAGTAAGCTCGTGGAAATGCGTAGCGAACATGGAAAAGCAGCCGATCTCTTTGATGATATGCTCTGATATAGCCCATGCGAGACCGAAACCGTCATATGTGGACGTTCCACGACCGAGCTCATCGATGATGATTAATGACTCCGATGTGGCTGACTTCAAGATATTGGCCGTTTCTAACATCTCTGCCATGAACGTAGAAACACCTTTCAACTGCGAGTCACTAGCTCCGACGCGAGCTAGGATACAGTCGAATATAGTCAACTCGGCTTCGGAGCAGGGAACAAAACAACCGATCTGTGCCATGAGAGCTATAACGCCGATTTGCCGTATGTAGGTCGATTTACCGCCCATATTCGGACCAGTTATAATGAGAAATTCCGATTGACCACGACGAAGGTGTACGTCGTTGGTGATGAATTGGATGTCATCTTGCATCTCCATACATGGATGGCGAGCTTCCTTTAGGATAGTGTCACCTGTACCCCGAGGATGCATCTTGGGTCGAACATATGAGGTGGGTGCGTGTACTGAGCAGTGGGCAAAACTGATTATTACATCAAGATGCGCGAGAACTCCCGCTAGTTGCTCGATAACCGGGCAGTATGATGCTGCTACGCCTACAACCTCGTTGACGAGACTACTTTGAGTACGATTGTAGTTGAGGGAAAGCTGGTCGAACTCCCTTCGTATGCTTTGCATTTTGTGGGTGGTGAAATATACACCATTCTTCTGAGTAGATATTTCTTGATACTTGGATTGGTTCCGAATGCATGTTGCCTCAGTTCTGGTAAGTCGCATGCACCATCCATGAGTCTTATGGTTTTCCAGGAAGAGCTTCTTGTCAATCTCTTGATTGAGATCTCGACTTGCATTCTGGTGCTCTGCATCTAGGTCATGCCGCAACCTGTCCAGCTTCTTCCTGATAATGCGTAATCCATCATCGAATTCAGGCTTGATAATAAACTCATGATTATCCATGGCATCAAGATCCACCGTGGTTTCAACCATCTCTTGTAACTTAGCAAGGCTATCTGAATAGTCCCGAAGCTTTGATGTGTATGCCTCATCAAGAGGATCCTTGTATTGCTCGTCCATTACATTCTCAAGAGTTGCAACGAAGCCTGGCAACCTGATCACGACTTGGTACGCTCGTACAACGTCTTCAAGATTTGCCTGCTTCTTCTGAAATCTCTTTGCGAGACGATAAAGATCTGGTATCGCTCGTAGATGTTCCTCTTGAATCATTTGCCGTAGTTCGGTATCCTCCACAAATGCTTCGACCAATTGTTGCCTCTTATTGATATCTTCCATGCTCATTAGTGGTTGTTTGAGCCACTGTGCCAATAGCCGACCGCCAACAGGAGTCTTGCAGTGATTGAGAAGACCGTACAGAGACATAGTTTTAGCTCCGTCTCGAGGGCCAGGCATGAGATTCAGTGCTTTTAGAGCCGAAGCATCAAGCTTCATGAATTGTGTGAGATCGTGCTGGTAAAGCTGATACTGACCGAAGTTTGTCTTATCTTGTAGAATATTGAGATAGCTGATGAGTGCTGCTGCTGATCCCATCGCTAGTTTCAAGTCCGTTTGTGGAAGGCTCCCAACTGAAATTTCGTCTTTCAGAATTCTTGCCATGTCTTGATCAATGTCTTTGGTACCGAACTCTGCTGCTCCTCGTTCGGAGATGGCGATTCCACAGGAATCAATGATGGCCTTAAGTTTGGATAGTTCCATATCTTTTCCCGACTTATCTTGCTGTATCAGACACTCTTTCACTCCCAACTGAATAAGCAGTGACTCGAAATTCGAATACAAATCGTTGTCCAAAAACTCGCTGACTCCCAGTTCTCGCACGCTGGCATCTGCAAAGCATACCCCAACATTTCTACCCTCAGACACCTTCGCAGACACTTTAACAGCGAGAATAAGAGGAGCACCATCGTATTGACCACCTAGTTCTTCCTCAACAGATTGTAGGTTGCCTGGAGATGCCTGTTTGCCTAGTTCCCATCTTCCTTTCCCGCTTGAGGACTGCCATATCTCTATCCGTTTACTAAGTCGAAAGAGAGCTTCTCTGAGAAAGTTCCTGTAAACTGTTGTGGTCATAGTAACTGATGGCAGGCCATTTGGGCCACTTCCTCCTAATTGCTTCAATACGGAAGTAGTTCTATATACTGTGCGAGCGATGAATTCTGCGTCTTCTCCATGAGCTGTATAGAAGTCCGTACGCTCAAAGATGCGTACTGTATCTTCTTCTTTCTCAGGAAGGGCCTTGAAGAACTTGATGAAGCCACCTTCATCGTCCACCTGTATTAAGTTAATATTCTACTTGGGGATCACTATAGGAATCATTGTACCTTGAGCTCAGGGCGTGAAGACATTATGAAGGGCTATTGATCCAATTTGTCGGCATGAGATCTCGCAGAAGTAACAAGAAGTGCAGTGACAGAACCTTTCTAACATTGATCTCTGTTGCGTGGTCGCGTCCTTTGGTGGAAGACGCGTTAATTTCTGCACTAGGCTGAAACCAGCAAAATTTCGCGATTTTCTGCCGGCGGTGAATATAAAAATAATTGTGTCTCAATAAGGTGGATTAGCGTTTAGTCACGAGATTTTCTTTATCCTCACTCATTCAAAAGTTAAAACTTGAGATTTAAGAGCAGTGCGAACGCAATGTCTGACATTGAGGAGCGGCCCTCCAAATTACGAAAGCTGAATAACCCCCAAAACGATACCGATGTTCTTCTACTACAAAATTCTGATTGTCCGGAATCAGAGTCTGATATAGTCAATGTCGATGACGCACAAAGTCACGACATAGATGACAAAAATTCTGGGACTGCTCCTCAGACAGAGACGAATGAAGTGCCAAAACTGTCTAAGAATGCCCTGAAGAAGCTCAGAAAAGCACAGGAATGGGAAGCAGGACTGGAGGATCGAAGACTCAAACGGAGGGAAAGGCACAAGGCGAAACAAGCGCGTAAGAAGGAAGCACTTCAAGCTAGGCAGGCAAATGGCGACGAAACCGTGGAAGGAGAGCAAATAAAACGCCCGCCTAGACCTATACCAGTTCCAATCACATTCCTCATGGATTCTGACTTTGAAGAGTTTATGGTTGAAAAGGAGTTGATATCCCTTGGCGCTCAACTGAACAGATGCTATTCTGAAAATAGGAGGAACTCGTACCGGACTCATATGGTGATCAGCTCATGGAAGGAAGGCTATCTAAAAACTAGATTCGAGACTGTCTTAAGGAATGACCATTTGAACTGGAAAGGGATTGAGTTTACGGAGAAGGATTTTGTCGGCGCTGCTTCAGAATTCCACGAAGTCATGATTGGCTCTGAGGGGGGCAAAATTGTTGGGCCTTTAGCAGAGTGGCAAGAAAAGACTTCAAAGGCCAATTTACAGGATGCACCAGATGAGCAACCCAAATTGAACGATTGTGAGCAGCCACAAGGACTAGCAACTGTCTGTGGAATTAGTGCTACAGAGAAGACTGCTGAAGTTACGGCAACTCCATCAGCTTCTAAAGTCGACCCAAAGCCGACTCAACCTTCTGTTGTATACTTGACTGCAGACTCTCCACATACTCTTGATTGCCTCTCTCCTTATACTACCTATATTGTTGGAGCTATTGTCGATAAGAACCGCCATAAGGGACTATGCTACAAACGGGCATGCGAACGTGGAATAGCAACCGCCAAACTTCCGATCGGAGAGTATATGACAATGCAAAGCCGGACTGTGTTGGCAGTTAATCATGTAGTGGAAATAATGTTGAAGTGGCTAGAGACTGGAGACTGGGGCGAGGCATTTCTAAAAGTAATTCCAAAGCGAAAGGTGGCACAGCTGAGGTCTAAGAAAGGACAGATAGAGGAGGCTTACGACGAAGATTCAAACGACACTGATACACCAGCACTGGATAATGAAGAAAATCTGGACCCCGGAAAAGCGTCCTGAGAAGACTGAAACCACGTCAGCGGACGAAACTGGTTCTGTATAAAACAAAATCCGGCATACCTGCAAGATAAGGGAATATTTAAGACTTCTTCATCGATCCTACTAAGCATAAAAGCGCTAGCTAGCAAGTGAGTGAGGTAATCTCGATGACTAGGAATGCTGGGAGATCTGCATAGGGAGACTCTTTGCATACCCTGTGGTATATGTGATATCCTAAGAGGATATGGAGGCGGGCCTTATCAGGTATTTATAAATATTACAAAGGCTTAGATTATGATTCCAACTCTTCAGAATCTGAGCTATATCCTACTAGAGCCTTCCACACATCGAATAGCCCCGAATAAAATACACTGCAACACCATCATCACACAGTTGTTAGTAAGTCTATAAAATTTGTGCATGAGCCGCAGCATAGCTATATTCCTTAACATTGTTCCAAAGGCAGGGGGATATCATGACTCCAAACACGCCATCCCCGATGTGCCCGCGCAAACTCCGAACCCATTCCACATGATCCTACTCATTATATGATATCAACCAAGAAAATCGTACACGAATTTGTTTTCATCGTAAACCAGACTTCAAAACATACGCCTCTGCCTTCTCTGCACGCTCCTTCTTTGCAGCCATCTCCGGTAGACTCCTTTTAAGCCTACTCAGCCCATCAACACTCTTTGCCCAGTCCCTCTCAACGACCTCCTGCCTCTCCAAGCTTCCCACTCTAAGATCACCGTTATCCCCCCCATTCGCCTTCTCTACCCAAATACCTAACCTCTCCTCATCATCCCCTTTCGCTCCACTCCTGACACCCTCCACAACCATCCCTGGTACGTCCCTCCTCAACCTTGCAATCTCCTCTACCAACTCCTCCTCCTTTCTCGCCGCCTCCTTTGCTCTTTCCCACAGCCTCGGATCAAACGCCTCAAACTCCTCCACGCTCCTCTCCCCCCCATCTTCCTTCAACATCCGCTCTAACAAATCTTTATCCGGCTCCATGCCATTGATCGTGATATTCTCGCCCGTGGTCAAGAAGACGTCTCGTATGTAGGCTTGTACTAGTTCTTCGACGCGTTGGCGCATAGGATCTTCACCTAATCCTGGCATGGGAGGGAGGTCTTTGTCGATTTTCTCGCGCGCGGCGCGTCGGACATTGTTTATGAGGTATTGGAGATCGTCGGGAGATTGGAGCTCAATTTTGCGGTAGTGCTCTGCCATTCTAGCAAGTGTACGTCTGCAAATGATGAATCTTTTTGAATTAGTACAACACAAAGGTGCAATGGGCTCCTGGGTAGCCTGGGAGTGGAAAGTTATCTCCGCGATGTTTACTTTCTCTTTGCGCCAGCTTATCGTGCCTCGCTTGCGATAAGAATAGCTCAAGGGGCGACCTTTGGCCATAATTTACCCCGCCATTTCAAGTTCAGCTTGATGCGGGACGGAACTGTTCTCCCCAGACTTCAATATCACACTATTTCTCGCCGTGGCAAGACATATATTTCGAGGTAGGAGAACCTGCATTCCGAGTGAATCGAATCTTCAGGTCATGGTAAAATTCTCTTCCATTGAAGCTCATAATAAAGTGTAACTCTTCATGTCTCGGAACCTCTTATCGAGCTCTCTCGGGCTCAATCACAGCTCAGCTCTGCCAGGAAAAGGAACTATGATATTCTTTTAATATATCAATCTCACTCAATATGCAAGGCTAGCTATAATGAAACACAAGACGCACTGCCCAGCCTAGGATCGTCTCGAAACTGGGAAAAGTAACTCCCCATTCATCATTCATTGGCCTGACCTTGCTGCGGGCTGATTTACGTCATTCATAGCTCCTTGTTTGCTTTTGGTGTAGAGTCAACAACGCAACCTATTAAATAACACCAGGGTTCGCCTACCTCACGCTCTTCCTTCCTCATACTAGTAAACCTCAAAATCAATCAACAAGCTCTACATACCAGGTCAATCATCATCATGGACTACATCAACAAGTTTACCGGTGGGGATAAGCAAGGCGAGAATCCAGAACGCCAGGATGGCGAAGCCAGCACTACCAGCGGGGAGAAGAAGGAGGGAGGGTTTTTCAGCGCCATTGGTGACAAGCTGAACGCTGCTGCTGGCGGTGGAAAGGAATCTGAGAAGAATGAGGATATGCTTGATAAAGGTAATTCCTCCCTCCTCCTCCCCTCGCTCAATTCCCGTTCCATCACAAGATACTAAAAACAAAAACAAATGCAGGAATCGATTTCGTGCAAGAGAAGTTCCTCGGCCAAGGTCCACAAGACAACGAGTCAGCAGTCGAGCAAGCGAAAGACGAGCAGATCTCTGATTTCCTCCGTGGTCAATATAAGGGTGCTACAGGCAGTGATATTCCTATCAAGGATAAGGAGACGAGATTTGGTTAAGGTGAAGGAGGCATATCACGGATTATTTATGGGATATACTTGGTCAGGGGTGGTAATGGCGTAGGACTGGTACAATGAAATGGAGCGTTGCTTTCATTTTTACTGTCTCTTACCTCCTTGAAAGTGAACTCTGGAGTGAGGATTAGTGAAGTTCAAGGACTCTATATGTTAATAGCTTCTTCACCTGGCGAACATATTTTTCTGCTTCGCTTCTTTCACAGTAAATGCTATCTTTAGGCAGGGTTTTAATGAGCGTAGTTTGTCTTCAGCTTTCTGATATACAAATTGGTTTTAACCCCACTCAGACCTCCACCCTTTTCTTCTTTGCTTTAGATGTTTGTTCCAGATAGATTCACTATGTTGGGTAATTGCTCCATCAGTTTCATCCTGCGCCAAGTGTATTATCATCTAAGCTGATCTTGCCGGCGCACCGCTTAATGGAAATAAATCGAGATACCATGACTCGGACATCAGCTAAACCTACAACCATTTTCTCGCGATGTACGGTCTCATGGCAATCTCTTTACTCGTCAGCACCAAAGTCCGTAGAAGTTTCAATGCGAGACCGGATGATCCTGCTGACATCCTGCTTAGTGATAAATCGCAGGTTCAAAAGCTGGACACTCTCTTCATTCGACAATGATGGGCCGCCAGTCTAGTAACAGTTAGTATTAATTACACAATTAGAAATCTATGCGAGCTGCGTCAGGGAACGTAAGGAGTTATAAAAAGATTTACTTCGTCTGTCAACGGCAAGGTAAGTACCATGGCGCCTTCTTGCAATCTATCCATTTCAAGATCGGCACCGCCTGTTGGACGATATACATGACAAGCTCTATCAACCACGCTCTGAAGTGCTTTGATATCATGAGAAAAGCGTGCTGCACCAAGTGCGGTAAAGTTTTGCCTCATAAGAACCTCGCGCCACAGGAGGTCTTCGAGACTGTCGTATGCCTGTGTAGAATTCAATCAGCATTTGTTGCGTAATACGCCTAGAAATTTCCCATAGTAGCACTATGTAGCGTCTAGGAAACAGGAACTACGTACAACTCGCCAGATGCGCCGAAACGGTAGGAAAGCTAGAACACTGGCCAAATAGTTAAGTTGCTCCTGTAATATTTTGATTGGATGGTCAAGTTCAGAGCTTATTGTCACTGTGCGATATTAGCTCAGAAATTGGAGCATTTTCCGTACACCTAAATAGTCCTTACCAGAATCATCCACATCGCCAACTGTTGTCCACTGTGCTCTGCTAATGTATGGTCGAAATATTGTCGGAAAATTATACTTGAACGCATCTATGAGCAGTTCAGTCACTGGCTCCAGTAGTTCTTTCTTGTAGGATGCAATCAATTTATCAAATATAGACCCCGCTTCATCAGAATCGGTGCCCAGAGAATCAGATGTCGCATCCTTGACTTCATTAAATGACATCAAACCAACAAAATCGGAGTGTCGAGGACTGTTTTGTGCGCCTAACAAAATTAACAATTGGTCTTTGTTTGCTTTGTATCCTGATAACGTGTTCAGGGAGCGTTGATATAGCCATACTTACGCTTGCTCAAATCTAAAAACAGAGTAAGAAAAAAGTCTAGCTTGCCCCAATCTTTCATTTTTTCAACGATCTAAAAGTATCAGTATGCGTAGCTATTAAAATTGTCGACGCATCATGATTAACAATAAAAAAGGCATACTGACATGGTTCGCGCTACCGTAGACTCTACACAAGGAATCTAGTCCCCCGACACCTTCTAACTTAGCTCGTTGCTCGCTGGTTATACCGTGAACGGCACGACCGATTCCACTGGTGATTGTCCTATATACAACAAGGGACTCAATAAGGCGACCTTGGTACCTATTAACTATCTCTAGTTGTACTTCTAGTAGGAATCGTTCCTTGCTTTAGTGACTCGTGAGTTAGCGTAGGTATCATTTATACCAGATAGGGCAAGCAACTAGAAAATACTCACAAATGTGCGTGAGGAAGTTTCTGGTACGTTTCTGTCACAGTGGATAACAAATCTGTGATTTGGTAGGCACCATGAGTCCATTTAGTCTTGCCGGGACGTGCACTATCATGATCAATGAGTCCTGAATTAGGTGACTTAATAATCTCCTCATATCTGTCAAATGCAAATGATTTCTCGACTTCTAGAAAGCGATCGAAGTTAGTATCTAGGACGTCCCAAACCAGGCCTCTCCATCCATCATCTACGTCTCCTGCATCGTATTTGAATTGAGATCTTATTGTCTCATCAAACTTGAGAAGCTGAGCTACAAATCTACTTAATAAAGCAGCATCTTGGCTAATTGCTTCCACTACATTGAGAGTTTTCTCCTTCAAAATCGGCAGAAGTGCTGTTATGAATGCCGAAACAGGATCGACATATAATGTATTACTAGCAAAGTGAGTATTCCGAAAATACCCAGCAAGGCTCTGAGAAAATTTAGTAATCCATCATTTCTACTAGTCGGGTTTCTGGGACATACTGGTGCTACATCATTTCGCAAGTAGTCCTCCAAACCTGTGATCTGAACGATGACCCATTCCAGGTAGTAATCACCAAGGTGCTTTGAGTGACCTGCTTCGTGTCAGTTAACTTCTAGGAAGATGATGTTAGTAAATAACTGACTAGTAGGCTTGTTGCTCATGAATTGATATTTGAAATTCTGTATGAAAGGCTTGGCGAGAAGACCTATAGGTAGGAGAACAAGAGGTTCTCTTGCGGATCCCAACTCCGGATACTGAAGTTCTAAAAGTTTTTCAAAGCAATTCCTCCATTCTCTGCTAGGGTCCGCCTTGACCGACGGCCATTTTGATTTAGTGAGCTCGGCCCTGCAAGTTGTCGTTAGCTGTCTCATATTTTTCGTGTTTGAAGCTGTGTCAGAGTCCCATACTGAAATTCGTCGACCATAATTTTATTCATTTCAGTCCAAAGACGCGCTGTTGTTTGCTCAACATGATTGATAAGATGCACGCCTGCTCCTTCCGCATTCACCTGTTTCTGGCGCAATGTTATGGCTAATTGCTTTAGCTAGTATTTGTGTCAGTAAAAGTTTCAAAACAATAAGTATTAGTATGTATTACCTGGTCATAAGGCTTGAGTGCTTCAACAGGGTATCCTGGGAGATGAGACCTCGCATCAGATACAAGATTATTTATTTCTTTGAGTAGTTCTATGTACTGCGCTGCCAATTCCACTTTGCGCAGTTTTTCCATTGGACCTGCCAGCCTCTTTGTCGCCTCGTCTACACTGCTGGATGAAGTAACAAGCATGATACGCTTGTTGACATCGTTCTGTTGTCGTTCAAACAATTTGGCGTCGTCAAGGATACGGGAAGCATTTTCATCTGCAAACTTCTTGGATTCTTCGAGCTTAGTTCGGGCAGCTTTGAGCTGATCATCAAGCTGCTGCTTCTGTAATGAAACAGTCTCTAACAAACTATCTATTTGCTTAAAATCTGCAATTGTCTGGAATCTAATAATTGATTAGCGAGTTTCTTGCGCTTTCAGCGAAGCGTAAATTCCTACTTATCACTAAGATAATCTTCAAGTCTAGTATCCGAAGCTACAGCCATAATGCGAATGTCGTACTGTGTTGAAATCTTGAAAGACCGTTGACGCATGGAATCGGGCCTTGTGGTTTTTCTCAGCCTTCCCAGTGAGGCTGGCAAGACGCCGAACTCTAATGACGCATGACACTCAGACGGCAGATGCAAATGAGCACGATCAACCAAAAGACGTACCGTAATATGTGACAGTGCCATTTTTATTAGCAATATGTCTGCAGGTTTGATCAACTACTTAAGGCTTCATTATGGGATCTCCTACAAAACGACGAAAGCTTAATAATGGCTCGAAGACCTCTCCTACACCAACTCGAAATCTCGACTTTTTCTTTGGAAAGAACAAGCAGCAAGGGCCAGTAATCGGATCTGCCAACCTCCCAGATGGGGATATAAAGTTGAGTAGTGGTCTTGAGTTCACGGACGAGCAGCTGGCACGGAAGTTACAGGCAGAATGGGATCAAGAGAATCAGGAAAGACTGCGGGATGACGTTGCTGCCGGTTCAGACTCGAATACAACTGTAGAACGCAAGCTACTTGGAGAGGAGGGAGCAGGTCACGGTGAGCCCAAAGCTGGCCAAGGTGTTGAGTCTATATCAGATCAGGATATCAAACCGCAAGGGGGCTCTGAGCAATCAAGCACATTATTAAAGAGAACAAATACCCTCTCACTACAATCAGCAGGTTCAACCGAAGATGCAATAACTACACATATACCCTTTGACGATAGCCCTTTGGCTTTTGATCCGCTGAAATATGTGAAGGACCTCCAAAGCCATTGGGCTACGGAGGGAGGGAACGCGTCCTATGCAGTCCTTACCAGATGCTTCGTATTGGTCAACTCAACACAAAGTCGCATCAAGATTGTAGATACTCTCGTCAATCTTCTTAGAGTTATTATAGAAGGTGATCCAAGTAGTTTATTGCCAACTGTACGTCTTATTGCTAGCACTGAGAATTCATCTCTGTATTGGCATGTACTAGATGACCATATCTAACATACCTAGGTTTGGCTTGCGACCAACTCAATTTCCCCGCCATACATTTCCTTGGAACTTGGACTTGGTGGTTCGGCCATATCTAAGGCCCTGAAAACGGTCTGTGGCTTAGATGCCAAATCGCTAAAAGCTTTGTATGACAAAGTTGGCGATGCAGGCGATGTTGCTTTTGAAGCTAAGAAGAAACAGAGCTTTACCCTTCGGAAACCGAAACCTCTTACTATTAAAGGCGTCTATCAATCGTTAGTTAAGATTGCGAGCACACAAGGCACTGGCAGTGTTGAAGCCAAACAAACTATTGTAAACAAGCTACTTCAGGATGCCAGAGGCCCGGAAGAGAGTCGCTACATCGTCAGAACCCTCTGTCAGCATGTAAGATTTTCTGTATGTTGATACATTAATCTGCTAATCAAGATGAAGCTTCGTATTGGTGCGGTCAAAACAACCATGCTAATTGCTCTTTCCCGAGCTTTCTTGTTATCACGTCCGCCTGGATCAACATTCCCAATAAAACCACAACAAGAATTGGCTAAGTTCAAGAAAGAAGCTTTAGCGGAACTTTGGGCAAGACCAGAGGAAATTGTTAAAGCTTGCTTTGCAAAGAGACCCAACTACAATGATCTGATTCCAGTTCTCCTCGAAATTGGGATATGTGATGAGCTCCTTGTCAGATGTGGCCTCTTGTTACATATTCCTCTACGGCCCATGCTGGGAAGCATTACCAGAGATCTTTCTGAGATGCTTACCAAACTTCAGGGGCGGGATTTCAGCTGCGAATTCAAATATGATGGCCAACGAGCACAAGTCCATTGTGACAAGGAAGGGAAAGTTTCAATATTTTCACGTCACTTGGAATTAATGACAGATAAGTATCGTAAGTAGTTCTTTGGTATTGACGGTCATCAAGGCGAAGTCGTACCTCGAATATGCACAGAAAGGCTAATTTATCATATCAATAGCTGACTTAGTGGCGTTGATCCCGAAAATTCGAGGCGATGGAGTCAGTAGCTTTATCATGGAAGGTGAAGTTGTTGCGGTTGATCAAGAGTCTGGAGAGCTAAAAACCTTCCAAACGCTGTCCAATCGAGCCAGAAAGGATGTAGCTATTGGGAGCGTCAAGATATCAGTTTGCCTCTTTGCATTCGATTTGATGTATCTCAATGGCGAGCCACTACTTGATCGGCCCTTTAGAGAGCGGCGAGAGTTACTCCGAAGTCTGTTTACTGAAGTCCCAAAACAATTTACATGGGTTAAAAGTATTGATGCAACTTCTCAAGATTCGGAAACAGTCCTCGAGTTTTTTAAAAGCGCCACAGATGTTAAGTGTGAGGGCATCATGGTTAAGATACTTGATAATATTCCCAACGACTCTGCAGCTGAGGAAATGGCAGCAGAAGAGCTGGCACCAAGTCCGATCAAGAATGGCAAGGGGAAGAAGAAATCAAATAAAGATCAAGAGCCCGAAAAGAAAGGCTCACGACGTAAAGCACTTCTTTCTACCTAGTAAGTGATGCCTATTACGAGACTTTCTGTATATGAAACGCCTTCCATGATGATACATCTAGCTTGATCTGCTCGTTGGATTTTTACTAATAGTATCTCTCGTCAGTGAGCCTGACAAACGGCTTGATTCGTGGTTGAAAGTCAAGAAAGATTATTCTACAACCTTTGATACACTCGACTTGATACCTATAGCAGGATGGCATGGTCAAGGCCGAAAGGCTAAGTTCTGGAGCCCCATCTTGCTAGCAGTCCGGAACGAAGAGACAGGCTCCCTCGAAGCAGTCTGCAAATGCATCAGTGGCTTTACTGATACATTTTACAAAGCAAACAAAGAGAAGTATAACAAAGAGGAAGGCACCAACGTGCTGGGAGGCAAGCCAGGGTATATAGAATACGAGGGTGGGTATCCAGACGTATGGTTCGAACCTCAAGAAGTATGGGAGATGGCTTTTGCAGATATCACTATCAGCCCTACATACACCGCTGCTATTGGACTGGTTAGTGATTCGAGAGGGCTTAGCTTGAGGTTTCCTAGATTTCTGAAGAAAAGGGAAGATAAAGGGATAGAGGAGGCCAGCACAAATGAGGTACGATTGATATCTTGATGACACTTGAGAGTAGTAACTGACTAGGCAGTTCCTGGCTGGGTTGTGGCGAAAGCAGGAGGAAAAGGCTCCTACTACTGGTGTGAAGACGGAAGAAAACGAAGATGATAATGACGAGTAGCGCTCTAAATTTCTTGAACACTCGATCTGTGTCTCTGACGCTTCACCTCGAGGACAAATTTCATGCTATTCTGTCAAACTTAGCATTGCATGATCTGAATATCTTTTATATGATGATTAGCTGCTTTGCTTATCAGAATTCGCAGGAATCTATCCATTTGCCAAGTTTTCAAATTCTATGCCAACAATCCCAAGACATGGACATAGCCCACGCTGCAATAGGATCTATGTAAGATTCGTGCGACCTGGAAACTTGTAGTACAAGCATGGCATAGAAAATTCGCTAATACGAGGCCTGCGGAAGCACCAGCCAGAGCATAGTCTCTAAAGGCGTATGCTGCTCAGAGCTATACGAGGCTGACGGCGCTAATTTCCTCAAAACACACCCTGCAGATTACCCTGCGCGACATCCACAGCAAAGCCAACCCATTTACTTCCCTCGCCTATTTAGATTTATGGGACACTTCCTTTTGGCAACTCTTCCGTCAGTCAATGTAATATCTTCTGACATGCTAGTAAACGCCTACCATCATTGGCTTTTGCGAAGACATTGAATTCGTAGAACACCTCTCTACTGCAACCCAAAGGCTAACTCATACAGCCCTACTTGATACATCATATTTGTTGTCTTATACAAAATTCCCTCATCCCTTGGGACTTCCGACTTCACCTTGCGATCCTCCGAGTTTTAACTTCTTTTTCTACGCTTGCGCTGCTTCATCGTTGCTCAATCGCGTTGAAACTGCCCCAGGAAGCTCTTGTGGTTCAGGAATAAATGGCATATGTAAAGCATGGTTTGTTAGCTCCAGGACGAGTGGCAGAGAATCATTATGCAGAACATGGCCGCTCCATTCCAGAGCGAGTCGTAGAAGAGAATTATCCAGAGGTTGATACACAGCCGTTACAAATGGATTATGACATTACAGAACGGTCAAAGGATAAAAGCGCCTACCAGCCACATAGTTTTGGTTACTATTTCTGATCAGCTGTTTCTCAGTCCGATAGACTAAAACAATTAGAACAACTTCCTGTCCGCCGGAAAATATGTGGAGTCTCTGTCTTCTGGGGTTGTTTGGGATTTTGATGCCGATATTACTAATCGGAGGTGAAATTGGAGGAGGCATTGCAGCTACAATTCTTTCGAAGAACAAGAATAATTCTTTCCCCACTGGATAGGAGGCCGCCAAACCAACCATCCCTTTTCGGTACTAACAATTAAAAGAACTGCAGAAGTGGCATCGAACGTAGTGTCTTCAACAACAATGGAAAGTACTACAAGTACAACAAGGTTCTCAACCGCCGCAGCTACGGCGACCAGTTCTTTGTCTTCTACTGCAAACTATACGCCATCGACTATGAGCAGCGCACCGCAATCTACTGTCACAAATGATGTGGCTGGCTGTCCCACAAAAAACGGAACGGCGTATCACGCCAGCGTCAGATCCGCTGATTTCGTAATATTCTGCGGTCTAGACATTAAGGTCAATGCCAATCTCAGAAGGGGTGGAGATATCCAGACCTCATTATCTGCATGTGTGGACTTGTGCGCAAGCTGGAACTCTAACGCTACAGTTCGTGCGAGTGGTATTTGTGGTAAACTTTTGGCGTCCTTTTTGGTACGGGAGGGAGAAAAGGTGGCTGACAAAGAACAGGTGGTGATGGGCAGATAAATTTAATAGGTAATGAGGAGCAGGAGTTGAACCCTGCGATCCTGAATAGCCAAACGTTCTGAGTATGAGGCGCAGGGTATTGCAATGTATTAGGGATATAAATATGGGAAGATACGATACTGGTGGTGTTCTCTTAGGGTCCTTCAATTGCAGGCAAGTGAATAGCGATATTACCCACTTTGTTATATTAGAGCTACAGGTTCTTATGTCAGTGGGAAGAGATCTTTTGTCAAGATTATGTATAATAAGCGCCAATCAGCAAGATGAACTTGAGTAACAGGTATCCGTCCACATCATGAAGTAACTACTTGATTGTGGCTCACGTCCACAGAGCGACTCGGCCATCACGGATAGTCAACGTCTCCCCTTTTATTGATTGTACGGTCATTCCAAAAGCCCCCAAATTCGACGATAACTTCCATACACTTCCCACACACTCTTCACGGAAATGCAAGCTTGCCAAATTCCTATCCTATAGAACCGCCATCCTGCCAAAGCCTCGCTAAATAAAGGGGGATGCATCATTCTCCACCCTCTACATCCTGTCACATTAACATCCACATCACATCTGCATCCCTCAGCAGCAAAAAACATAACCTTTTCCCTCTTCACCACAAACCAAAACTACACATCCCCAATATATATATATTTTTTCTTTTTCTTTTTTTTTTAAAAAAAAAATTCATCGAGTGCAGGATTTGAACCTACGCGGCCGAAACCATTAGATTTCGAAAAAAAAGCCCCCCCTCTTTTCTCAAGAAGAGGAAATTCAAGTCTATCAAGTCTACTTCAAGTCTACACACAAGCGTCACCGTTAGTGAAAATTTTTCTCAAAGGGATATACTACAGTAGGTATTTGACGAGAAGGGAGAGAAAAGGCCTTACCTAACCCATTAACCACTCTGGCAACTCGACTTTTTTTTTCTTGTTTGGAAGGCGGTGAGAGGAGAGGGTGCTTGAAGGAGGTTATAAAAGATGGCATTGAGGGAACTGGCTTGGTAAGAGTGATTGGTGGCGGAAAGGGGGGAAGGTGGTGGAGGGAGGGTGTTGGCGGTGAGGGGTAAGGAGTAAGTGGATATTCTCTCTGTAAGCAGGATTTTTTGGGGGTTGTGAGAAGAGTCTAAATCGACGAGGGTTATTCATCTTCATTCTTCCTCCTTGATAGTACGAACATCCATCCGAATTCACCAATTTCTGGCGCGAAATCTCGAAGGCTTGGCAAAGAGGATGATCAACATCCGGATTCGAATCATGGATAATTAAATATTATATTAAATGGTATCTTCGAAGGTCAAATAAGCCCACAGAGGTATCTTTGAAACGCCGTACGCGCCTTTGATGCAATGAAACCACGGTAGCCAGCACCTCTCTGACCCACCGTAACGTCGCTCATCAGATCATCACTTTATCATCACTGGACCTTACCTTCTCTTGCTCGCTTTACGCCATGCCGGTTCGGCGGTACGAGAAGTTTATGCGATTCTCCCTTTTCACCGCCCAGCCCTTCAGCGCGATCACAACGATGATCCAAGCCATCAAGAATGTGATCAAGCCCACGGAAACGGTGAAGACGAACATACCGTCCACGTCATGGGCTTCCAACGACATCACAGAGTCCCTGGCGCTGACCATGAAGATCAACCCACCTGCCATCAAGGCAAATGCTGTGATCAATTCCGAAGGCGGTCGACCTGGCAACGTCGAAGTTGGTGGTGCCAGGTAGAGGATCACATAGGTAGCCGCCCGAGCAAATGCTGCACCAACCAGCAAGCTACCCCATTGTTTATGGACCATGGTCGAGAACATCGATTCTTGGTGGTGTGAGCTCATCATCATTCCAACTAGCATCACGACAAGGGCTGGCAGAGGGTTCATCGAGAATGAATAGCTCTTTGGTGCCTCCACGCCGTGGTCACCTTGGTAGGGTGGCTTGGATTGGCGTGTTACGTTCAGAAGGTTGCGCACTCTTTTTGACTCAACGAGCATTCCGCACAAACCGCCACCGAAGAACATAATAGTGATCGATAAATGTTCTAGATCTTGCGCAGACCATTCATTTCCCCACGCATTCAAGTGTTCGAGGAACACATTCGTAGAGCCATAGAAGAAAATGAGGAAGCTCTCAACGAACTCCGCAGTCGGGCCATTCGATGGTGCGATATTCCACGCCTGCTAAAGTTAGTGGTGTGTGACTAATATCGGAATGTCTGCATACCCAACCAATGTCTGCAAAACAGCCTGCCCATCTCCCTAGCGTCAAGATGCCAAACCAGAAGAACACGCCGCCTTTGATGAAGTGCGCAAGGCCACTGAAAACACGGTCACCCATCTTTTGTCCGAGTTAGTTTTGTCATCTGTATTGAGATTATTTTACGATGACTTACAAAGAGACCACCATAAGTGCAGACTCCAGTTGCCAATGCAGCAAAGGAGAGGATCAAGATCAGTCGATCCACAGCATTGTAGAAAAATAGGAAAACTTGCAGGATCCGGGAAGATAGCAGTCGGGGAATTTTTGAACTTAAGAAGTGATCTAGTTTGGTACCGTGCAGTAGACCATGCTTTTCTTCGTACTCATTTTCTTCATGGTTTCGCGCGCTTGGGAGCTGGTCGTCAGAGCCTATAGAAGAGATGGAATGGCTTCTCAGTGACTCAGTATTTGGCTCTGTTCCTTGGCCGCTATCATTGGAGAATCTATGCGGCTCGTCTTGTAAACGCTGGTGCTCAGCCATTGCCTCAGTAGAGACTGGAACGAAGCCGTTGCGCCACCCAGGGCGTTTGGTACCATAACGCCCTGCGTATGTGCTTATGATTCCAATGAGAATTTGGGAGCTTGTAATCCATGTCAAGAGCCATCCAAGTTTATGATGAGCATTGTTAAGATATAGATCAGGAGTGTTGGCGTTGTATATGGTGGAAACGAATACTCCAATCGCATTTAGTGCCAGGAACAACAATTGCACGAAAAGAGTATAACGAGATCTCCCAATGGAGAACATCACAGCTGGGGAAGTCAGGGTGGTCAGCAGCATGCCTCGTAGGCTACAAATTCAGGCTGTGCTCACCAATTGGTAGCATAAAAACCCATGCCAGTGTCATGAGGAATATGTGCGCAAACATCAATCCGGTGTGTTTTCCATACTGGAAGTAGGATAAAGGTTCCGAAACATCAGAACTGGAATTTGAGGGTATTGTTGGCCGTTTTGGCATACCGATATCCATACTCATGTCCTCATCGTGGCCGTGTGCTATAGCTGCGGGCAAGAAGCTCAGCAGCGCCGCGCCGGTTAGGATTAGAAAAGAGCTAAGATTTCGCTGCATAGGTTGTCGCGCAAAACCAACTTCCCAGATACAGATACTGAATTAGGGACTACGAAGCTAGATAGCAGAAATAAGTTGTGGTGGACAAGGTTTCGCAGCCAACACCGGAGCTACCGCCGCTGTTAGAGCTTCTTTGTATGCAAACGGAAAGCAGAGCCAGGGATCTTGAACGTGTCGCAACCAGAGACAATCTATAGTAACCACGCACAATGGGCCAACGCAACGGGGACAGGAGCTGTATGTATACTGTAATCGCCAACAGAAGAACAAAACTAAAGCTATGGGAGCTTGGAGGGGGCGGCCATGATGACGATTTAAGAGTAGTAAGCCGAGGACACCGATACACCGATGAGCAACCAGCACTTTCTGTGCAGCTCCGCTCGGCACTCTCAGGTTGGCCAAAGGAGTTGCAGAATGCACTGTAACCATGCGGAATATGGGAATTGGTGGGGTTGTGGCACATGAGGTTGTTGTGAGTCAAATATCAGATGGGGCCTGGCATGGCAAAGGCGTCCGGTAGCATCATCCATCCACTTGATAGTATTTTTGTGCTGGGCGGAGGGTGAGGTAAGGCTGGGAATAGGCCATCAGCACTTAATCTAGGATTGAACCACTCAAATGAGGCAATACGAAAGCAAAGGAGGGATCTAAGTCCGACTGCAGGTAATCTAACCATAAGGCACAGAGGGTTTGAAAGTTTTGCAGGGTCGAAAAGCCCGTTTCTTTGTCGGTGAGGAGCAAAAAGCAGCAAGAGGATTAATAATTTTGAACTTCTTAACCTGCAAGGCTGATAAAAGCTTTACAGGGGGGGGTTGGAGAGCTTTGACACTACAGTGTTGTTGATTTGCCCATGACGATGATTGATTGCATGGATTAGGCTGTGACCAGGGGGCCCGTAGGATCTAATGCTACCCTATCAACTATCCCATTTACCAGCCACTTTTGCTCCGGAACTCGCGGATCTACTCGATACCCGATTGATCCGATTACTGTGTGACGGGAACTGTAAGCTGGGAATGCCCTCGCCATATGCTTGACATTACCGTAAGCGCCCCCGAGCAGCAGCAGCAACATCCAACACGAATTGGGGAATTATCATCATTGTCATCATACGATCAGCCTATTATCAAATATCGCCAGATGGAAAGATGTACGATACATCTTACGGTATCTGCTGATTGATTCGCAAACTCATGGCCAGGCACTCGGTAGTTATCTAATCATTTTCTCTTTTGTATATGTCAGCAATGATGTGTATACAACGCCGCCACCGGCTAGGCTACCAACAAACGAACCACTAACTGTGCCAAAGCTTACGGAAGCAACAATCAATTTTGACATAACTCACATTCCATCAGGGCCGCCCCTCTGTCGGGCTAAACTGGACCGTACAGTTAGAAGACTGCACAGTTAGAAATACGTACCTGGCGGTCGCGTAATCACATAAATTGGAGCCCGCACCACGAGGACTTACAAAAATAAAAGTAAAAAAGTTGGCTATCTGCTGTACACAAGTACAATAAACTCCGACTTGGCTGAACATCCGTCCCTACATGCAGGATATGTTGTCTCCTGGTGGTTTATCCACCCACATCTGCATCAAACCATGTGAATCGTGAGAGAACGAATGGGCTGACGGGTGGCTGAATGTTAGGTCTGTGCCATCCCTAAGCAAATAACTCGACACCACTAATACCACTGTAACCAACCCCAACAAGTATCACTCACTACAGTTTACGGAGCAGTTCTCCAACCAATGCGATGTGCCTTTATTCCCAAATGTCGGTTTAGACAAGCCTGCAAACTCCTTCGAATCTGCCCACCGCAACTCTTTATTCCCGTAACCCCCTCCCCCACTGTAACAGAAGCTCTGACTCTTTTTCCCATGCCGTTACAATACACATCATCATCATCATCACATCAAATTGAACAACAACCGTACGGCACTTGCAGACACACCCCACCAAACGATCACAACCGTATCGCATCACATCGCATCGCGCCTGCGCCAACTCCCCCCCCCCCCCCCCCCCCCCCTTCAACGCCTAACGCCCATGCAAGTGGATGTTTTCGCGAGGCCATGTTCAAACATACATAAAACTTTGTGAAGGCGGGGCGGCAGCTACTCTGACCCGTCTCCCGATTGCGGACGACTGACCACCTCACCTGATTTTGCGGGGTGAGCTTGGAGAAAGAGGGCATGGCTTTCCTTTTGTACTTTTCTTGTCGCCTTGGCCACGTCTTGAGCGCCTTCACATGAACCGTCCAGTTGTGAGGCCAAGTAGCGTGGCACAGGATGAACCTATAAAGCAGCGACGCGGTCAAGCAGACACAACTTGGTCTGAAAAGGACCACCATATGCTCCTGTCGTTGAATTGACTACCTTGAAGCTGCTTTCGTTGGCTTGAGTCATCGTATGCATGTATTCCGAAGGTGTGGGCCTAAAGAGCTTTTAAGGCTATCTGCTTTGTAATTCAATCCTCGACGGGACATTCATGTAGTTTGCCTTGCTTGCCCCGTGTAGTTTCCCCTCATATTTGCGCGTGTCAAAAACACATTCTACATGGCGATTTTCTATTCAAGTTCGATCTCCGTCAATATTCCAGCGATCAACGGCGACATATCTCCTGCATAGCGAGGCTGGTATACTTGTTTGGGATTCGTGCATAGAGTATGGGCGATGATGCGAGTGCAGTTCATCCATACTAATCAGAAGAATAGGATGGAATTTGCTGGACTCTCCGGTGGTTAGAAACTGGAATTTTAAGAGGCACAGTGCAATCATGTCTTCGACTCTGTATAATTCATTAAATATTAATATCCGCTTTGATGTTCCAAGAGTATTCTCGAACCCAATTTCTAAGCTACTCCTTGTTTTTGAAAGTATAACTTTGATCAAGTTTCTAGCCTGCCGCCGGAGACACAATATGCTACATATTTCATCTTTTAAGGGAAGGGTTGCTGTCCTCTCCAACAAGTTGTATGTATTCTTTTCATAGATTGTTACTCGGTGATTTTGTTTCCGCACAGTGTGGCTCGACGCCCCTGAGAGGTAAGATATATCACTCAAGAAACAGTTATATTTTTACGGTCTGCTATAATTATAGAGAACAGCAGTTCAGTTAACATTCTCGAGAATGACGAC
Organism: Bisporella sp. PMI_857; assembly: GCA_021307315.1. Taxonomy (NCBI): domain Eukaryota; kingdom Fungi; phylum Ascomycota; class Leotiomycetes; order Helotiales; family Helotiaceae; genus Bisporella; species Bisporella sp. PMI_857. The sequence continues at coordinate 305,328 of JAJSPD010000049.1, forward strand.
GGTACGTTGGTTTACCAAGCAAACTTATTACAGAGGGGGACAATAAGCCTGGCCTGCGACCCATTGTTAAGCCAAACACATAGGTTTTGGTAATCGACGGAATACACAACTCTACACGGGAAATATTAATGTCTATACCCAAATACGGAAGGCCGTATGAACCTTCTTGCGTATTCATGAATAACATCGTGGTTGCTCGCTTGCGTTATTGCCCGTTACGGAGGAAATTCGAACTGAGGTCTCCCTTGCATGAGCCTTCTTTTATCTGCGGCATCCAACACTCTCTGGAAGTACTTCCTGTATGGCTGTTTCTTGGGAGCTGTGACAGCACTGAGTTTTTTCAAGATACTGATAACATGATGAAGATGTTGCAGAGAGTAATTTCTCCCTCGCCTCTGGGTGGCATGAAATGGATAATTCTAGTCATCGAATCCTTGAGACAGGGAATCCCAGAGCCCACAAAGTCTTGTCCCTGAGTCGAGTTGGTTTTTAACGATAGCTGGGAGCTTAGAAGAAAGTAGATCGCCCATGAAAATGGCGCATCTTTCCGAAGAGAAGGAACATCACATCCCAAGAATATCACACTGCCATCCTTAACAAACTTGTTTCTCGCTATATGTACAAGCAACAAAGTCTGGACTAGCTTTATATCAGATGCATGCGGCTACTTTGCTCCACGCTCAGTTCTCAATTTCCCGGAAATAAAATATCTTTAGTGAGATAGACTTTCCAGAAGGCGCGGTTGAAAAGTATGCAGCATAAGAGGATCGAATGGTTCCTTTGAGGCCAAAAGATGGTCTCTCCTCTTGAAGCCCTCCTTAGGCACGCTACATGGCGTTCCCCCACTGTATATTTGAAGTTCATTGACAATTGGTATGGTATACGCGTCGACACCTCGATGCATAACAGGACAAACTCTATGACTTCCTGATCCTCTGGGCTTTTCAAGGATCTTGTACAATCGTGGAAGGTAAGCTCCACCGCACCTTCCACCCACATTTAATAACCGTAAGAGTGGGTGTCTAAGGATAGCGCAGAACAAGTTGTGCCTACTGCACAGGTGAAAAGATGTAAAGTAACTATCGAACGTCTTCCGTAACAAGCACGCAACATCATTTACTAAGTATTCCGTCAAAATGCTAAAGGCACAGTTCATCGAAGGTGTGAGCGCTTATACCCTTGGATTCTGCGCGCTCAAGTATCCAAAAGTGCCTCGTTACAAGCTAAAGGGAGGGAAGCACTGGGAACCCCGTCCTGTTCTATCTCAGTTGCAGGACCTCAATCAAAATCAGAATATATCACGAGACCGTAGTAAGTAGATCATGTGCATTACTTCCCAGCGTCTAACACAAAAATATACTTGCTGACTCCGTTTGATACAGTCATAGCCAGGATTGCCTCCCAATTTCTCAAACTCCTTCTAAGCCACCTCGACGGTGAATTGATTAATATGGAGGTTCCTGGCTTGCAATCGCAAGGCGCCAAGTATTGGTGCCCCGAAGCACTCTACCTCCTAAACTTTTTAGTTATGAACCCGGACGTGGCAAAGATTGTTGCCCAACAGGGACGTATACTTGAGGGAGTGGTCGACAAGCTATGCGAAAACAACCTCATTAAGAAGATGGCCGAAAGTGTACCTAAACGCAAATTGGAAACAGCCACAGCAATAAATGATATCACATGGATGGTCATTTTCGTCAGACGTGTTCTTCTCTTTCCGTATTACATCGCAAATATAACAATTTTCGACAAGTATCCATTGTTGCTAAAGAACCTCGAGCAGTGGCAGGCAGGGCATGTTGGCTCTGTTCTCGCTGCAGAAGCTCTTCGACTTCAGCATACCATTGAGCGTCCAGAGGATTATACGATAAGGAACGTCAGGGAAGGAACCGAAAGGAGCTTGATGTGCGGTTACAAGAAATGCGGTTATAAGATATTCAGTAGGTTGATACGTTTACCTGGTGACTTCAACATCCGTTGACGACTTCAGTGGAAAAGTGTGCTCGCTGCATGGTACAACGATACTGCAGCACTGAACATCAGAAAAAAGACTGGAAGTACCATAAGCATTACTGTGATATAGGCCTGGTAAGTTGACTTCTCCAGGCTAAGCTCTCTGACATGGCGAATCTCTGCAAGCTATACTTTGAATAACCGAATATTCTCCTTGAGCGTGTACTCAGAATTGATAGTTCTTGAGAACTTCTTCAACCCTGAAACGTACAAAATCAAGTAAACTAATTCCATGATTGTTATATACAGGTAGATATCATGGAATCTGATGACTCTGGAGATTCTGATAGTTCCGAAGATTCTGAGTCTTTCGACGATTATACCTCGGATGGCGATACCGCCGAGGAGGAAGAGGAAAACTCGGCCTCTACTCCACCTGTCGTGGAAAAGTCTAAAGAAAATCCTGCTAACGCCGAAGATAAGAAAAACAAGTCGGCACAAGCTGGTGCGCCAAATCAGAAGCTGTTTGATGAAATTAACAAATGCAAAATGGCCTTACACCAAATTCATAAAAAGACAGTTCCTAGGAACGAGCCTGAATGGTCAAGATCACTAGACAAGTTCCGCGCTTGCCTAACCCGGCATACAGTTTCAGGAGGGGATGATGGGCGGCCATATGAGGAGTTTGGCTTTGAATTTGAATTTCCAGAAACTACCACCTCAAGAAAGCTTGAAGAAAGCGATATGATTGAGGGTGCGACAGAGGGTAATTCTGCATTTAAGAAGACAGTTGATGCCTTACTAGCTATATGTAATGTGGCGCGAGAGACTGGGATGAATGTTGAGAGAAGTCTCAAGAACTGCGAGGCTGCTGAAGAGTCGCATGGTTTCGCACCAGATATAGAAAAGGAACCTGACAAGTCCAAATCGTCCGAAGCAAGTCAAACTCCCGGAGCTAAAAACCGGTGCGTCTGAAGAACAAAGTACCACGATTTGTTAAAGGCATCAGCGGTCACAAGTTCAAGACTACCACTGGGAAGACAATGCCACAGATAATGTAGCTGTGCTTGGTGTATGACAGGAAGCACCAGGTATTGAGTAGGTATAATAAGGTGGGAATGGCATAGATAGATGCATTTCCATAAGCAGAACTGATTCATGTACATGATTTATTCTAGGAAGTTGAATGCAAGCAGGATTTGCCTGCGGAAAATTATGGAACATTAGCCCACTGCCTTGAGGTATGATGTGACCTGTTACATTAGCAAAGGGTTGAAATGAAGTGGTACAACTTTTAATCTTTGCCAGACGTACTCTTTTGGAAGGAAGGTTGTTTAGATGAGCTAGATTGAGAGGCTAATGCATAAAGCAAAAGCTTGGATACATTGGGTATGTTCTATAGACTAGATCGGCACGTTATGTTGAAGAATTCCTCCCCTGGACCGTAATATAGACTTGCACATATGAGAACAAATTCCTTGACTGCAACACCTTGCTCCATAAACTGCATATGTGATAAACTTGGCGAATGGCTTCACTCATAAGGCGGCTCGATCCTTGACCCGCCATCTTTTCGTTTTCGAATCCTCGACTACTTTCCCCTCTCCTTCCAGCTTCCGCAGGATCTGCACCACGCCTCCGTTCGCTGGTAGATGCAGCTCCTCAGGTACATTCGCATACACGACCTTCACGATCTCCATGCTGGTCCATTCCTCGAGCTCGGCGCTGCTGGCCTCGGGTCCCGTCTTCCGGGACGATCTGAGCACCTGCACTACCTGGTCCTCGCGCATCTTCCGGTGCGAGATGTACTCCAGGATCTTGGACGGCCCGTCCTCGAGCACGGCGCCGTGGCCGGGGTAGGCGCGTCCGCGGAACACGGGGTGCAGCTTCTGCAGGGACGAGATGTAGGTCGACAGGTCTTCGAAGACGGCGGTCCCGTGCCCGAGCACGTTGTCCCCCGTAAACACGGCGTCCTCTTCCTCTAGCAGCAGCGACATGTGGTCCTGCGTGTGGCCCGGCGAGTGGATGGCCCGAAGGGTGGCGCCCTCCGCGCTGAAGGTTTGGCCGTCCGAGATGGCGAGCTGGTCCTCCGACGGCGTGTGCTTGTACACGGTGGCGGACGGGATGTGCGCGAGGAGCTGCGGCACCCCGAGGATGTGGTCGTGGTGCCAGTGCGTGAGGATGCAGGTGCTTACCGTTGCGTTCTCGGCTGCCAGGACCCTTTTCAGGGCGCTGAGCCAGGAGGGCTTCCCTTCTCCTGTGTCTATTAGGACGCGAGAGGGACCGGTCCCGACGAGGTAGGTGTTTGTTCCTGTGAAGAACCGATTCTTAATTGGAGGCCATATGGCGGCTCATTTAGTCGCTTACCTTGGAGCGTGAACTGTGCCTAGTTAGTCATGTGTTTTGTTCAGAAACAAGGAATTTTAAACTTACCTTCCCAGGATTTCCTCCCAATATCCGGATTACCCTTGAGCTCAGCCGCTCGACTTCTTGTAAGGGGATCAGTTGGGTTGCCATGTTTATGGTTGACCACTCAAGATGTTGATTAATTGAAGGTATGGATATGGAACTGCTGGCCAGCCGATATGACGCATGAACCTCGGCTCATGATCACGTCTTCTAGAGTAAGAATTCGCGTCGGGTAATGACTGGTGGTGATGAGTCCAAGTATACTGCTAGCTCATAGTGCGCATCTTACTAATACCGGACAGCTGTATATTGTGAAACCTCTGATGCTGCTCTGTTTGCAGCTTGGACTTCAACATCTCACAAGCCACTGTACTTACCGTGCTAGTCTCGCCTAATAATAGTCTTTGAATAGGGAGTCCGGATTAAGCAAGAAACTGCCTATGTGATATGTGGTTATGACCAACAACATGTATATAGTCAAAACCATCTCAATTTCATTACCTAGCCGTGATTTCTTGTGTAAATGATCTCGATCATCGCTCTTGATACAATATATATAGCACCGACTTGACCTTGATTCCCAAACTGCCAAGGCCGGCTGCCCGCCACGGATCCAGGGGTTCGTCTATCAAAGCACCGCGACCAGGATCATGACTGTATCCGAAGCTTAAACTTCCAATATCAACTTGAGCCCCAACCTCACTCTTTGACTAGAGTAATACTCTTGGGAACACTAATATTGCTACTGCAGACATGTCCAACTCCCGTCCTGTGACGCCGGGCTCCCCAAAGGTTCATCAGATCAAGCCTCCGCAACCAGGGGTTCCTCGCTATGGCTGCTGTAAGTTCTGCTTGACGTTGGCTCTGTCAGCCTTGCGGACAATTTGTTGATTCATGAAATAGTGCATCTACAAAAGGTATTAAACCACTCAAGTCCACAAACGGTCCAAAATACCATTGAGCACTATAGGCAATGCCTCAAAGTTGTATTCAACGGCGGTCCAACGTTACGGCAGACGTCCAAAACCAAAACTCAGAGGCCACTTACCGTCGTCAAGCCGAACTTTTTGTGCCTGCAATGCGATGCTATCACGACTTCAAAGAACCGATTACAGCATGGTGAGGAGACGAAACATAGGATCTGTATGGGCCAAAGAATTTCTCATTTGAGGATTGGATATGCTAACAAATGGCCCAAGATATTGAATCAAGATCCGGGGCAGTATACTGCCAGATGTGCAATGACTTTGTATGGGATCCAACACTGGAAGACTTGAGGACGAGGAGATACGGGACGGGATCTTTTTCTCGTAAGTAGTGACTATTCCAGTTGCAATTGTATACATGCTGAATTACCTCTTATAGCCAAAAAACGCAAACACGCCGAGCTGTTCGAAGATAATGACCCGACCTTTACATCAACGAACACAACAGAGGCAACATGTCGTGTCAGCGGACTTCGAGGCATATATAATATGGGGGCGACATGCTATATGAGCGTTATACTACAATCCTTCGTTCACAATCCGTTACTCCGGAATTTCTACCTGGCAGAGGGTCACCAGAGCAGCGAGTGTGAGATCAAGAACTGTATGAGCTGTGCCATAGACCATATGTTCCAAGAGTTCTATGCGTCAGACCCGGTTGTCACCACTGCTTTCCTGGCTTCGGGGATCCTGGGCAGCTTCTTCCATTCAGGGCGGGCAGCATACAGCGAATTCAACTCGGAACACCTCCAGGAGCAAGATGCCCACGAATTCTTCCAATACCTCACGGAGGAGCTTCACGAGATCAATGGTGGCTCGAGATCTGCGTACGCTGGCGAATCTCCGGCAAAGATGATTCAGATGAACCACGAAAAGAGCTGCTCCTGCATCATCCACCAGACTTTCTACGGGAAATTGCTGAGCACGAAAACGTGTCTCAATTGCAAAGATGTCAACACCTCGGTCGAGTCCTTTTTGGACCTGAGCCTGGGCCTTGAAGCGCTTTCGAAGAAAGCTAGCTTGAAAACGAAGTTTACGCTTCAGCAGTGTCTGAAGAAATACTTTGAGCCCGAGGGCTGCGAGTATACCTGCCACAATTGTGAAACATTGGAGGCAGAGAAACAGCTCAGTATAAAGAGCTTGCCGAATGTGCTTTGCATCCAGCTTAAGGTCAGTGCTCTCAAGTTTGTTCCTTTTGCCTGTAGGCATTGTGTCACGTCGGATTCGTCATGTCATACATTTTACTTGCAACCATTTTCTTTTGGTTATTTCTATTTAGCGGATATCCGCTTTGTCATTTGCATTGCCATATAGCATTCTTAAACGTACGCCGCAAGCATAAATCCTGTGTCGTTCTATGAGAGAGGTTGTTCAGTGTGGAATCCATTCATCCTCCATAAATGTCCAGATGTCTCCCTTATACGGTCATATCTCAAGGTTACGCATACATTTACTGACAAGGATCATCGCAGCGATTCAAGCAATCGGATGGCACGCAATCCAAAGTTGACACGAAAGTTTCATTCCCGCTCAAGCTTGAAATGTTACCATACACAAATCGTGCCAGGACTCAGGATATAAAGCAGAATTTCGAACTTGCGCGATCGTGTACATATGATCTTCAAAGTGTTGTAGTGCATGTGGGGAGCATAGATACAGGTAAGCTCGAGCTAAGCACACTCAGCTCGCGTTGCTAACAAGATAGGCCACTACTACTCATATTCAAGAGTTGGAAACCAGGTAAGTCTAGCATCCTTCGTCCGGCTTGCGAGTCTAACTCATAATTCATAGTGGTTCAGGTTTAATGACCATAACATAAATTTGGCAACGAAATCACAGGTCCTGAACGAACAAGCGTTTCTTTTGTTCTATGTTATCCAGTCACTCTCGTAGGTCGCATCGGTAGCATGGAGAATACCAGCATTGTAGGATAAAATGGGAGGGCATGATCGGCGTTTAGAAAGCTACCTTGTACTCGTACATCCTATACCCACAGCGAGGAAGAAGCTGTATAATGAATATTTATTATGAAGTATCCCAGTTTTAGTGCTTGCAATCCTATCATAATCCATCCCTAGGTTTCCATTTCCAGTGCCCACACTCGAAATTGGCATAGCAGAAGAATTCGTTACTTAAACCTTTGGTGTGCACAGGAAGGAAAGTGGTGGTCGCGATGCCTTGTGGACGATAGAGTTTATGGATTAGGGTTTCCATGCGCTCACCAGTACACACTATTAGGCGGGAGTCTTTGGACCCCCAAGACTTGGAAAGCCAGCGGACGGTCATTGCAGCTGGGCGATATTAGAACATAATTCGGATATGAATGGGATAGGACGAACCTTTCGTCTGACATTCCTCGCTCAAAAACGGCGGATCAATGATGAAGCTATCGACAGTGCCTTTCATGGCCACTACACATCCCATCTATTAGCTCGTATTCTCCCTCATCTCGCACGTATACTCACCGGGCAACCCAAAGGGCTCATTAAAATCATAAAACACGAACTCTGGAAAGACGTTAAAGCGTTTATCGTACTCCAGCAGCCAGAGCTTAGGTTTCTCGTCCTCGCTCTTCCCGCTCTGATTCTGATACTCATCAGCTCCGTCTTCTCCCTCTCCATCGATTTAGACTCACCAACAAGTTCTTCAACTGCACGAACACGCTCGGCGCGCTAACCACCGCTATCGTTTTCGTCGCATCTATGCCCTCCAACAACCTCCCCGCAAGCAGCGTAGCCGTGTCGTCGGAATACTGCCCGGATAAGCATCAATAAAAATTTTTTCCCACAAAACCGCCCCTCCTGGACAGAAGTCCCAAACCCGCAAGTCTGCAGGAAAGGGGAAGAGGACGGGAGAAGAAGAAGAAGAAGAAGAGGTCCCGTGACCTACCCAGAACTGACTCTCGTTCCAATCCTCCGCAAACGCATCCATGCTCAACGCCTTCTGGTTGCTCGCCCGCTCCTCCGCCGCGCTCTGCAGCTCCTGAAACTTCCTATCGCGGGCGTCGCGGTCGGCGTAGAATTCTTGGAGCGCGGAGAGGGTGTCGCTTGGGAGCGTGCTGGTTCTTGAGTTAGGATATCATTCTTTGGGTAATTTTTTAAAAAAATTTTTGGAAGGAGAATACTTGCGGTATTTCGTCATCGGAGTCGGTCATTATTAAATTATGGTGGGAGGGACAAGAAGCGGAGAATGGAGGATGGCCGGGTGTTGATGGTGGTGGTGTTTGGGGGTGCTGCTTGGATTTGATTTGGATAGGAGAGAAATTTTAGCGAGGCGAATAGGAGGGGAATGGGATTGAGGGAATTGGGTAGGTTGTGGATATGGCAATTCCTATTTCATTTTTTAATTTTATTTTATTATTTTTCCTTGGAAAACGGTTTGGTTTCAACGAACACATCTTGTTTCACATGTTACATCATCGAAATGGGGTTTGGCTTATTGTAATTTTCATGCTGAGATTGGATGAACTCATGCTTAGGGAACTATGTGGATAATCAATGGTGTGCTCTTCCCGAGATTTCCAGTAGATGTAAATACTGATGAAGTATGTTGCATAAAAGTCTTTTACTTTTTCAATTAATTCCTGATCACTTTGGGCATCTGACAAAGAAAATTTTGCATATGTACATTTGACTATTCTACTTCAACTTATACACCCGCCATCTCTATTGAGAATCGAGAACATGCAAAAATTTCTTTTCCTCCCTCTTCTCGCGTTCCGTCGCAGGTGGCAAGTCATAGAATGACGAGCTCCGGTAACCTTGCTGTGGCGAGGTTAGATATGGAGCTGGGCAAGGATGAGAACTTCTTACCAAGTAGTGGAAAGTCAAACTGCTAAGCTCTGCTGGTTCGATGCTAAGGTCCTTGAAGGTCTTTGCTCTAGGATCAATTGTCTGATCGATGAATTCCCGCTCAATCTCGTCGGCTGAAAGCACAGGCCACCACAAAGCCTGGTTCAGAAGTTTGGCGGCAGGCTTGAGAATCTTCTTGGGAAGGTTGATGTGTCGTCGGTGTTTGCCAATCTCCTTGTCTACCAACTCAGCGATCTCTGCGGTTGAGTAGTTTTTTGGACCGAAAAGTTCATATGTCTCAGAAGCAGTGTTATCGTCGTAAAGCATTCTTTCTAATGCCTCTCCGACATCGATTGCCTTGAAGATCGTAAGCCAATTTCCCCAAAGTATGTTAATCACTTACATGAACGGGCCAGTAGCGTTCCTGCATGTGATTGGAGGTCAAAACATTAGTGACGCCGGCCAATCTATGCAACAGACGGTCCTCAAAACCAAACAAAGGTGCTGGTCTGACGATAGTAGTCTCTGGGAAGATGCTACGTGCCACTTGCTCACCTCTAGCCTATAATCAAATATTCATTTAGTCAAGATATCATCTTTGGTGGGATAATCTCTGACCTTGGTTCTGAAGAATTCTGAAGGAGAGTCGAGGCTCGCATTGTAGGACGAGACCTGAATAAATCGATCACAATCGTACTTAGCCACTGCATCCGCAATACGCTCTGTACCTTCGACGTGGACATCCTCTAGATCGAAGTTCCTAGCAAATGTCAGACATACGCCGCTGATTCCTGAGTGCTCAACCGTACTTTGTAGGGTACATTCGTCCGACGAGATTATAGACAACGTCAGAGTGCCTTACACTCTCCTCTAGAGATTGTGTGTTTCTGAGATCGTATTCCTATACAGCACTCAGCATGGCTCCTGCTATAAGCACACCACCTTCATACCATGAATATAACTCTGCCCAGATCGCCCGCAACCTTCAAATGTCTCTTGGCCATTTCCTCTCGGAAGGGTACTATAACAGTACATCCTTTTCGCGCTAGATTTTAAACGTTAGTTGAAGACGCTGCCTCGTATCATTCTGATACACTCGTACCAAGTCTGTTAACGATGTATCGTCCTAGGAATCCAGTTGCTCCGAAAACCGTAACAGTGTGGCCTAACCGCTATCAGTAACCGGAATTGTGTTGCAAGATGTCGTAATTTACCTCCCAATGATGATCTATGATTTCATGGCTCAGCGAAACTCAATTGAATTTGTATCTCAAGTACTGACCTGCCACCTTGTGTGCGAATAATGGGCTTACCCGTCCTTGTTATGGCAATATCGCTGACGCTCCGTGTAAGAGAGGGACCGCCGCAGCTTGCTCGCATGGCAGTCCGGAGACTGTTCATACTCGACGGACTGCAGGCTTTCTGCATGATTGCGACTGCTCTCAATATCAATTGACGGTTCATATCTTCAGGAGAGTTTGGTTGAGGTCGACATTAGACCCACTTTCGGCCGGATTTTCTAAATGCCGATATGGATTTCAGAGCTCCAGGTACCCTTCAGCCGCGCCTCAACTTTAAACACAACTCTACAACCTCACAAACTACGAATACAAAATACCCCGAGCCGTTTGGCACATTCTCTTTACTGGATACGGCATCCTCATCTTCTAAAATCCGCCCACCATGAATGTTGATACCATTCCCGACTTTTTAGGGGAGCAACGGGACAATGCTCCAGAAGATCTACAGGCGCTGGTGTTCTCCTTTGAGGATCTATGGGAACGGAAGCTATGGCATCAGCTTACGGATGCACTTGTCACATACTTCAACCACGAGGAGAGCGCAGCTCAGCGGTTACCATTCTATAGAAGCTTCATTCTCACCTTCGCAGACAAGATTAATCAGCTACGGCTGGTAACTCTTGCTCTTCGTGCGGCAGAACAATGCAAAGGTAACATAGATATCATACTATTTAGAGTATTACTAAAATTTTCTCAGATAGTCAGGAACGCTTGTCATTTCTCACAGCTGTTGCCAATAAGGTCAATAAACCAAATTCTCAAGATGCATATGTTTACGCCACGGTCGCTGTAGCCAAAGTCAAATTAGAGCTTAAAGATCCAGAAGGTGCGAGGAAGGAGCTGGATAAGTCGGAGAAGGTTTTGGATAGTTTTGATTCTGTAGAGACAATCGTCCATGCCGCCTTCTACAGAGTCAACGCGGAGTATTACCAGGTCTGTCTCACATCTAAACACTACCAGGCACATCTAATTCTTGCAGTCAAAACATGAATTTGCCTCTTACTACCGCAATGCTCTTTTATATTTGGCCTGTATCGACCTTAAGGACCTCACTGCCAACGAACGCAAGAGCCGCGCCTATGACTTAAGTCTTGCAGCATTGGTTTCAGACACAATCTATAACTTCGGAGAACTTCTTTTGCATCCAATTCTCGATGCTCTTAAAGAGGACGAGTCGTGGCTGCGTGATCTTCTTTTTGCGTTTAATCGTGGAGATTTGGCTGCATATGATGTTCTTGCGGGGCACATCTCCTCGAACCCACTCCTTGCAGAACACAGAGATGGGCTGAGACAGAAGATATACCTTGCTGCTCTCACAGAAGCCGTATTCAGGCGGCCGCCCCATGATCGTGCCATGTCTTTCTCCACCATCTCTGAGGAAACCAAGGTCCGGCCAGATGAGATCGAGCACTTGATTATGAAAGCATTGAGTTTAGGTTTATTACGCGGAAGCATAGACCAGGTCGATCAGATCGCACGTATCAACTGGGTACAACCAAAGGTACTCGATAAGAAGCAGATTGATAACATGCGAACAAGATTACAAGACTGGGATTCGAGCGTCAATTCGCTGGGTAATTGGATTGAGGCGAAAGGTCAAGATGTTTGGGCAGCATAATCACATCATAGGAGTCTGGGCTCACCCAAGAGAGGAAGGGATTGTACTATAGGTCTCGCAGATAGAGACAATGGCACGGCCATAAGAGATGAGACATGTTGTAGATGTACACCAGGAAGTCATTCGCATCATAGTATAGTTCGCATCTTTGCAGAACTTTCAGCATATTGTCGTGTTCTAAAATATCTCAAATTATGGCGTAAAAGATCCCATATGAATTCTGAGTACTTGGTCAAGTGGCCGTTGAGACGAATGATCTAGCACAACAGTCTTGCCTGCACTAAAAGGGCGGTACAAAGAGAAATGGCTTAAAGGGACAACGATTTCTTTGCTCACATCCATGTGGTCGGGATAATATTAAACTTGGCTCTCCTTGTGGAAGCATTCCGTTCCTCGACTAACATAGAACAAAAGATGATTCCCTAAAATGTATAGGAACAGACTTTCTTTCCAGTTAAGCACTGCATTACATATCACCCCAATTACATGAAGCAAGTTTGTGAATAATCAAATCACCAGCCTTCCTTACGCCAAGATCTCAGCCTTACAGTTTGATGATGCAGGGTTTCCTAATTTAGCGATCATTCCGGACTTGGGAAATTGAAGTTTTATTATTCACTTGGACACCTTATAGAATTCTAAATTCTTCTACGGCACGAGAGCTTGTAAAGCAGGTCCAGAAGCTAGTGCGACTCGAAAGTTATACCAATCTCTCAATCGCGAGGTATCAACACTTGGCCTGCGCCACTGCGACTCGGTTGTCCAGTTGAGGACAGTTCCCTCGAGATGGCTCCCAGTCTTCCACAGTTCTCAGCAACTCGTATGCGATCATATATCTTCCGGTTGCCGTTATTCACTAGAGCCATTGTTACTATAATAATAGCACTATGGATTCTCAGTTACCAGACCGTTTGGGATGTGCAGCAATGGGGAGCTCTAATACCGGATGAGATTGGATTAAGCACCAGTTAGTATTAGATTCCGGTCGCACATGGTCTTCTTGAGCTGACTGTTCATTCTTTCAGTGTATCGAACTAATACCTTTCCGCTGATTCATGCCGGCTTCTTCCATTGCTTTATGAATCTCATCGCCTTGACTCCGTTATTAGAGAGATTCGAAGCAGAATTCGGAACTTTGACGTCTGTAGCATTATTTGTTGGTCGTAAGTGAAGAGTCATTTCTATACATATGCCAGATTGGCCAATACCTGGTTGACACATTTATAGCCCTTTCCACTATCCCGGCGTTATTATATACTTTCATTGAGAGGGGAATTCTCCGCATGAATACCACCATATTAGGCGCAAGGTATGGATATCGATCTTGTTGAATCAAGAAATTTTTTTAACTAGAAGAGCAGTATTTGGGTATTCACCCTCCTTGCAATGGAAGCTGTGAAGACATACAAGACAAATCCTTTCTTCCAGCTCGGCGACTACAAAATTCCAACATGGATAACGCCTTTTGTTATGGTCTTATTTGTAACATTTTTAGTCCCAAATACCAGCTTTCTGGGACACGTATGTGGACTGGCATTTGGGTATGGATGTAAGTGAAGCCTTGTATTCAATGCTCTAGTCGTAGGCTGACTCTAGTTTCAGGGGGGCTTGGGTACCTCAGGTTTTTAGCTCCACCAGAGAAGATTCTTCGATGGATAGAAGGCAAGATGAATTTACTTGGACGGTTACCTCACTATGTTTCTGTTGATCAAAAGACATATGGTCGATTTGGCGTTCTTCCTTCGACTACTCCAACAACCGACAGTCCGATGGGTTATGTAGGAAGCTCGCAACGATTAGGTCCTTAAGCTTATGAGATGACTTAATATGTTCTGTATGATATCTAGCATAATTTGGCGTTCGCGGTATTTGTTTGGCATATGAAAACACCGGAGCATAGAGTAGGGGAATTTTTCTGAGTTTTGGTAACAGAATCCTCCTAAGTAATGTATAAATCTTGATCAAGTGCTAAACCTAGAGTATTTTCCTTTGTTGAACAAGTCTCAGATTCACATCTTTTAAGTCTTATCACAACGTTAGCTGTTGTATAAATTTGGCAGGAACTTTCTCGCGTGCTACTTGAAGTATTATACTGTTTACTTCTGCGTGAACTGCTGAGAGCCCAGCCTGCACGGCTGACTTTCCCTGTGGACAGGGTACCCTAGCCAAGCCCCTTTTCTCTCCCCCACAGCTTGGACGTGAGAACGTGTCAGCCTCGCGACTTGAAGCTCAACTTTTAGGTCTTGATGCAATCAACACCCACGAGTTATAGCAATGGCTAGCCTGCTGAGTAAGTCAATCATAAGCCTAGCGCGATAGCTACTGACTTTCAAGAAGCCTCAAATGTAAACCCTCGGCGGAATCCGCTTCTCTTCAAACTTCCGCCGTATCTGTCCTTTCTCTGCGTGGTCATAGGAATTGGCTGGCTGCTGGTGTTACCACTGAACGACTACTCACGACGAACGTATATTTCCGAGAATGCTTTACTTCCAGGGCAGGTTCACACATATTTCGCTGGCAGTGATCAGCATGTTTTCCGGGGATATAAGCATGAGATCAATGCGTTGCAGGACAAGAGTAATGTCGAGTATGGACACATACTCGCTACACTAAGCACAAAGGCTAATATCTAGCGAAGGGTAAACAATAAATTAGAAGAGTTCTTCAAGGCGTCGGGATTGAAGGTAGCACGACAGAAGTATGAGTACAAATCTGCCGGAGAAACACATTCTGGAGAGAATATATACGCCATACTGCATGCTCCAAGAGGTGACGCTACAGAGGCCATTGTCCTTGTTGGAGCTTGGATCAACACAGATGGTAGTATCAATCGCGGTGGAGTATCACTTGTTCTTACTCTGGCAAGATATTTCAAGCGTAAGATTCTCTACAGCAACTAGTTATGACATACGCAACTGACTCTGTTTAGGATGGTCACTATGGTCGAAGGATATTATCTTCTTGATTACAGCAGACAGCAAAGCTGCCCCACAGGCCTGGGTGGACGCATATCATGATGCGCACCAGTCTCCGGGCATTGAGTCCTTGCCATTGAAGAGTGGAGCGCTACAAGGTGCCATTGTGGTTGACTATCCCTTTGACCACAGATTTGAGTCAATACATATTGTATACGACGGAATTAATGGTCAACTCCCAAACCTGGATCTCCTCAACACAGTAGTGTCTATCGCAAACGGTCAAATGGGGATAGGCGTCTCCATCCAACAGATGTGGAAACACTCCGAGAGCTACCGTGATAGATTACAGACTATGCTTCGAGGCATGATGAACCAGGGCTTAGGTCATGCTTCTGGTCCACATAGCAGCTTCATACCCTATCACGTGGACGCTATTACTTTGCGACCCTATGGGGAGGGTTGGCAAGATGAAATGGCCATGGGAAGAGTTGTTGAAAGTTCTTTCCGAAGCTTGAATAACTTGTTAGAACACCTCCATCAGAGTTTCTTCTTCTATCTCCTAATGCAGACAAACCGATTTGTCAGCATTGGCACGTATCTTCCAAGCGCTATGCTTGTAGCGGTCAACTTCACCATCATGGCTATCTTCCTCTGGGTGAAGAGTGGACTACCACAGCCAGGAAAAACAGATGAGGCCCCAAAAGCCGAACTTGACGACAAGACAAAACTGGCAAAGGCACAAAATGAGGCTTCTGTATCTCTCGTAGTAGAACTCTCCAATGGTGCACGAGAAAGAGAACTCTTCCTGCCCCTCGCAATCGTTGCTGGTTCACAATTTCTTGGCGTAGTCCCACTCTACATCTTCAACAACACATCTCAAAAGGTGCTGACCCACGTCTTCACAGCCTTCGCCATAGCCAACACTATCCTTCCTCTCATTCTCTCGCTAATATTAAGGCGCTATTTCTCGCCAACAGCGCAACAATACGCGCTCATAAAATCCTTCTCCCTACTTCTCCTTGGGCTTTTCCTTTCCTCACTCGCAACCCTTAACTTTGCACTCGCGTTCCTCGTCGGCTTGCTTGCTGCGCCGTTAACTTATATCCAACCAATACCAAGCAATTCCCTCTTAAGCCTCGTGAGCAAATTCTTGGTTTTTATCGTGCTGAGTGCAAGCGCGCCAACAAGCGTTCTTGTGGCTGGGAGCTGGGCCTGGGGTGTAAATGTTAAAGACATACTAACCCAAGCAGCGTTCGGGTGGGATGTGTGGAGGATGTATACCCAAGTTGTTGTCTGGTGTGTGTGGTGGCCAGCATGGGTAGTAGGAGGAGTGTTGTTGTTTGGCAAACCTAGGACGAAGGATGGGGTGTTAAAAATGTCACAATAGGCGACTAATAAATTCACCTTGCTAAACCATGCACCACATACAGTATATACACAGATGTCTTTGCTCCGTAGCAAGTACTGAGTGAGCCTATGCTACAATTAGCAAGCCAACAAAGCTAGATGCTTATTTAATACAGTAAAAGTTACAATAAACCAAAGGACCATCATAACTTGAAACTGAGTTTACTCATGAACCAATCTTTGTATTAAATCTTTGTACGAATCCTTGTACAAATCCTTATGCAATCCCTCAATTACAAGATTATTAAAAGTGTAAGATAGTTGTAACGGACCAAGACGACTGTGTATGGAGTGGTCACGCTAACAAAGAGAGTGTAAGCAAGGTCGCTGCGTATTTGGGTATTCGTCTAAGGAAGGAAAAGGGTAGAAAAGGAAGTAACTAGCTAAACAGAGTGCCATCCAAGTGTAAATGTCTAGCGCTACACTCTCAATAAGAGTAAAGCTTTAAAGTAGGATGTGAGGGTATAAGTACACTATGGATTCAGCCAGTTTGCTTCTGTATTGCTCCTAAAATAAGATTTTTGAATCAGGATAGTTTGCGCGGTTTCCTTGAAGCATCACAACCTCGGTTTCATCACCTAAAAGCTCCCGAAACTGTCGAGTATACCCTTCATGTCCTTTTGAATTATTCAACTACCACTCTAGCACCGTCCCACAGTATTCTTCTGTTACATAATCCCACGCAACCGCATTGTGGTCTGCACCTCTGCTCAAGAGCAACTCAAATCTATCTTCATATCCCAAAGCCGCCGGAATATTGATATAGACCTGGTCGTCAGGGTGATGAAAGGGATAGGTAGGGAGTTTGGAACGAGATAGGACAGTAGAGATTAGTCTGCGTCGCTTGGAATTGGATTACCCTATCTACAGAACCTCACAGTAGCATCTGATATGAGCAAAGCAGTTGGAAGCAGAAAATAAATTTGTATCGCATCTCATTACTGCTGTTCACAGTTTCGAAGGGGTTCTTAAAGCATTACCTTTTCTCGTAAAAGACTAGCAATATCATCAAATACTTTCATCTCCGCAATATTAAGCGCAGTTAAGTACCAACGATCACGGTTTGCTTTTACTCGGCCAGTTGGTTTATTTCTATCAGCCCGGATTTTCAATAGCAAATCAACCATATCTCTCTTCCCAGCTCTTGTAGCCCGGTGTAGCCCATTTTCTAGCCCCTCAAGCCTTATAAAATGCTGACATCTCTCATAATTATTGAAGGCGCATACATCGATGAGAGCGTCATAGCCTAGCAGGTATTTAACCACTTTCAACCGATCTGGACCACCATTTATATGACCAATTACCGCTTGAGAAACTGAGTCTGTGTTGGTAACGGTGCCTCCATGAGTGAGAAGTAGCTTTACGACAGATATAGGCGCAACAGGAGCTGCATGTGTAGTAACGGTTAGGTCTAAATGCTTGAGGGATGGCCATTTGGATCAGCACCGTGGTCAAGAAACCAATGTACAGAATCTTCGTTTTTCAGTGCAAATCCAAGGTTTAGGGTTAATTTAGAGACTTTTGATATATCGTTTCGGACGCAAGAAGCGGACATGAGCTTACGCTATTGCTGCGTTATCCCCAGACGAAATATCCCATCCATGCTTTAGTAACAGCTCAAGAACTTTCATATTTCCAGTTTCTTCGGCACCGCTCGCTGCAGCTTGCGGGACAGACTCCGGGGAGTCTCCCAGGAAGAGAAAGGAGCCTCGAGTAAGTAGATATTCAATCAGAGAAACATGGCCGTACTTCGCGGCTGCATATAATGGGCTTGCAGAGCGAGGAAAGTCGGGCCATTAATCCAAAATCTCCACAACTTCCTCTCGAGTACCGTTTTTGCAGAGATGCCGAAAGCGTCGCAAAGTGACTTGCAAGTCGCCTTGTGTTTCTTCTTTTGTTGGAGTGGGGCTTCGGGGAGGAGGCGCGTTAAGGTCCAATTTGCGTGGTTTATATCGGGATGGTATCTTCTCGTTGCTAGTGACTATAATGAAGAACTATGGTATAAGTATATCTAATGGAGGATAAGGAATCTCTGTCATCCCGAAGCTCGGTTGAAAGAAACGTTGTTGAGCAGCTTAAAATAACCAACGCTTCTTGAATTGTACTGATATTGACAAGGTTCCTTTCCCCGAAAACTCAACTGTGTTTTAGTTCTAATATACACTGACCAATTAAACTTTGAGGTACATCTGATATGAATCCATAATGCGAACCCTCAAGCCGTCCAGCCCTACGGCCTTACAGCCTTCCTCAGGAAGATGGAGAAGGATGCGGATTTTGATTTCTTTAGTTGGAAGTTTGAACTTGTACAGCCATGACCAAATGCTCGGGATAAGCCTCTTTGACGAACAGGTTTTCTCTAGAACTATGAGAAATGCAAATTGCCTCAAGCTTAAATATTCATTCTACATCTTCCAGCCATTCCGTCTCACCTGGAATCTATCCACGAATAATCCTATTGCATCTCTAGTTTCTCAGAACATCCCGCAAATGCGCCTCCAATATATCACCTCCCTCATATTCCTCGGCCTCGCAGCCCCCTCGTCTTGTCAACCAGTGGATAATAACCACGAAGCTCGCAGAGTATCGAAAGCACCAACATGCAAGCGGCCACCATGTTCCATCGAGCTGCCCGGCCGCAACCGGGAGTCAAGCTCCCAATCAAGAAAATTACATCCCTAGGCGACAAATGCAAGACAAAGCGTTCCAACATCTTCAGCACCAAATCATCCGACATCGACAAATCCTCTGATATCAGCAAGTGTGCTTACTAAAATATTAGCTATTGAAACTAAGCAGGAGGCTTTAAAACTAAAAATTTATAACTTACAATTATTAAGCAAGTTGTATTTTACCGATATGCAAGGCATTACCTGCTTAGGATGACACGTCGTGATTCTTGCTTCTGCAGATCCTAAGATGAAGCTATTAATAAATTGTGATAAGGGTCAAATGTCACCTGGAATTGGCATTCATTCAACCATTTGTCTGAACCGTTGTGTCCTTTGGCCACGTAACAGACTTTCCTTTTCGTATTTTCCGAGGTGCATTGGCACTTCGGAGAACGGAGTCGAGAGGCTTTTCAGGCAGAGGTTTGATAATATCGAGCTGTTGCATTTCTTCCCTTGGAAGCACTATCGAAGGTTTAACAACAATCGATTCAGAATGGGTACGATTGCTATGTCTCTTCCGCCCTAGCGTGGGTTGTATCATATATTTCTGGTCCGCCTCCGCTTTATCAAGTAGTTCCTTCATTTTGACCGTAAGCCAACGTGCTTTCCAACGCTCTTTAGAATCTATGACAAGTAGACCTTCCATCACAATATCGAGCAGGTCGTGTATTAAAGCACTGCATCTTTCATGATGATGAAGCTCCTCTACTCATGTCAAAACTCCTTCTCGAACCTGTGCGTCCGGACCGACAACCGGGTCATTGATGATGGTGTAGAAGCAATCATCGTTAATGCCATTGGTAGAAAGTCGCCCTCGGTGGTCAGCAAATAATTCGATCTCCGCCGACCCCTTCAGCATCCAGGTAATATACTCCAGGTATAAACATCCAAGACTCCAGATGTCGTACGCGCGGGATACAGGCCGCCGAAGCTTGCATTCGGGCGGCTCGTACGTACCGGTTCTTGCAAGTGTATCCGGATTAATTTTCGACCTTGATTCGCGGCCATGAAATCGGCCCAACCCAAAGTCTGCAATTTGTAAAATTCCACCCTCGTCAGACCCCTCTTCGGCTGTTTGAAACCATAGGATATTCTCCGGCTTGATATCGCCGTGACGGCCGTACAAGTCTTCTCCATGCTGGACACTAAGCTCGGCATCTTTCTGCACTCTTTTCCATCCCGGACCTTTGCCTGCGCCCGCTATACCTAATGGGATAGTTACTCTGAAATTATGAATCACCTGAAGCGCATTTGCGATTCCAGTCATTTGCCTTATAGACCAGAGAACGTTCGTGGAATCGAAATCGATGGTTGGCCGATCATCCCAATATTTCCTCAGGTTTGCATTGGCGTACCGGAACAATAGATGATATTTACCTTCTTGGCGATATGTGCAGAGAAGTTTGAGCAAGTTAGGATGGGGATCTCTCTTCGAACCGAGGATTTTTAAAATGGTAACCTCCTTTTGGAACTCTTCGTCATCGGCGGAAATTAATTTCTTGACAGCAACAAGAGGTTCTTTGTTCTGCAAATTGTTAGCTACAAGAGCTTGAAACAATCTTTGGATACCCTACCTCGGGACCAAGGATCGAAAATTTATGATGTGCTGGATGTAGTCGGACAGGGTACACCTCGCTGTATCCTCCTTGTATAGGTTTTTTGATATCATCTCTGTGCTGGAAAGGAATAAATGGAAGGATTGTTTTGTCATCCAGCTCATAATGCTCCTTGTCTTCAAATACCGGGGCCGTCAGCCACCATTGAAAGCGGTCAAACTTTTCTCGCTCTTTCTGGGTCCAATCTGCGAAGACCAAAATTGGGTCATCTTCCAAATTTTTTGATTTTCGATATAGCGCGAAGTTGCTGTCTCTCCGTTCCAAAGGTAAGTCCTTATCAGTGATCTGCGCATCAAGAAGATCACTAATGTGCGATCCTTTTTTCACAAGTGCTAGAACTGCGTAAAGCTTTTGCGCGGATTGACAAGCGATTTTCACATGTTCCAATGCCTTCGCAGGTGTAATTCCCTTGTATGTTTGGATATCTCGGGTAACAAGAGAGGGGGTAATCAACTCTTCTAGAGTATTTTGTGGAATGAAGAATGAATGTTTGCGGTGTGGACACTCTATTCTCCTACTTTCAAGCTGTTCTTTGAGAGAACCTTGCTTCATCGTCGGTTGATCTGATTGCCCACTCTATGGATTCTCATTAGGGCTGGGCTCTGATGACTGAGCAATCAACTCACCGTACTCACCTCCGAGATTAGTGGCTCTCCTTCTTCTGGGTTGGTGGTCGGATAGTCATTGTCCTCGCATAGCCTTCGGAAAATCTCGAAAGGCTGCAACAAGCAAGCGAAGAGAGACCTTATCAAAAACATCGTATGGAATTGTTGGATTCTAACGACAAAAACTCTGGAAACACCTACATTTTATTATCAGCCTCAGATTCCTAGCAATGGGATTCTGTTGGTAAGCACGATTAAATTTATCCTTGTTGTAGTGGTTGCACACTTTTTAGCCTCATTCTCCCAGCCCCATCTGTGACGCCTTAGGGAATAGTGACAACCAGTTCGGAGTACAAAGCCAATATGCGAGTCACTGAGACACGGCAGAATGATTATTTCGTATACAAATATCCAATCATATTTTAGAGAGTCGACAAGCTTCTTCACAAAAGCCACCTTTTATTCCAGCCTTGCTTGTTTGGACAGTGGCTATGTACATGAGGTTACATTGCTGGTCTCTGGACTCACCAAGTTAGGAAACTGGCCCCCATTTAACAACCTATGTATGCCTAGCATACTGCCTAGAATGGTGGTCTTACTCTAAATTTGCTGTGGTTTGTTCGGCTTTTAAATGAGGCTATACAACACCATAGGAAGGTAGGTAATGGAAGCGTAGGGACAAAAAGCTGGAAAAATGGTAGATTGCTTTTGGAACGTCTAGTCTACTATTAGGCTATCAATTGTGGCTGGGCTGTATTGTTGTTGCTGTTGACGGCCAAGTAACAGCCTCACGCATTGTAAATTGTGGTGAGGATTGCAAAGAACTCCCATTTTCGTCTTCATATGGCAGGCATCCTTTTTCAAGGTCATGTTGCAGTGACTTTTTCTTCCAGTAGTTAATTGTAGTGAAGCTGCCCGAGCTCGCAGCCTTTGGTGGTGATGGTAATCGTTTTTTAGTTGAAGTAACAATGAACTTCCAGCTGCTCTGGCGACACCGTAAGATGGCTGGAAGAGTGGTTGGCCTGTTATTTTGCGGCGGAGGTGCAATCTTTGTGAAATGAACCCAACCTGCCCATAACATTAAAGTAAAGATTGTAAACGGAATTGCAATTGCCGCTAGGAGCCACACATTCTCAGCAAGCTTCATATGCCCATCATCGTTTGTTGCTACAAACTGAGTGGAGAAGAAATTCTTCACCTCATTAGCGTCCCACTCAAAGCAATTGCTGACAATACTCACAGCAACAAGCGTGAATGGTAAATAAATAAGCATGATGATGGTTAATATCTTCACCGCAGCCGCATCTTTTGTGCTTCGCTCCGTCAATTGATGCATTGACTTGCTTTCCAGCTGGCTCTCTTGACTCAATAGTTGGGTTTCTTTGGTCAGATCTTTCAACGCAACTGCTTCTTCATAACTAAGCAGATCGGACAACTTGTGGTATATTAGCAATCCAAGAAATACCGAATGTATGGGAAGTAATCTTACCAATCGAGCCGTGGACGCTGCTTTATCTTTCAATGCAGCTGCTCGCTCTAAATACATCTCTGCGTCACTCACAAAGTGCTTGAATTCCTCGAAAATCAGGCCAAGTTTCTCTCGTTCCTCGTGCGTGACAATTAGCTCTTCTGAGCTCTTCTCGCAGTGTTTATATAGCCCTTTCACGGTTTTGAGCATTGTTGAAACGACTACTTGAAGATCAACAATCGCATCTTCGATAATTTTGAGATTTTGGCGATCCTCGAAGTTGATGTTGAAATCTTCCAAAGGAGCCAAGTTTTCTTTCTTGCTACCAACAGTAGCAAGAACAACATCGTTAGACTATTACAAAATAAGCAACTAAATGACATCGTGGCTTCAAAAACTCACCTGTTCTGTCAGCTGGTCTTCAAGATATGCCATGTAATCTAACCAATTTCTAAAGCTGTCTCCAACTAACAATAATTTCAGATTCCATGCTGGGATAAAGCTTTCAGATGGAGAGCTTGTTTCAAGACAAATATCTAAATGTCGACTTATGTTTGATGACGGAGCAAGCAATATGAAAGTAAATCTTGAAAGCTTCGATTTAAAGCCGTCATCCGGTGACGCAGAGGTGACCATCCCTGAATAAACTCCGGTCTGACGGATTGCCCATGGCGACTCTCCATTGCCTAGAGCCCGATTTTTAAGCTCTACCCGTCTTAATACATATGCAGCTTCTGTTTCAGGTCAGTGCTCAAGGTAGGTAGTTCTGAACGGATTATTTACCATTGATATATTTGTCTCCAGAATCTACTTTAGTAAGACCTGTCAATTTGGCTCTTCTTGCCCTAAATCCAGGAAATTGAAACTCGTTCTCTCTGGATTTACGTCCGAATGTGAACACACACTTCCAGAAGTCCGGGAATACATTGCACCGGCACAAGAGTTCTTCAAATAGACAGCGAGAAATGTTCAATGTTGTCCAAGACCGCTCTTGGTTAATTGTGAATATTTCAAATGGGTGATTAGAGCCGTTTCTAAAAGCATCTAGTTCTGAGACTCCATTGATCTCCTTAGTTCTGACAACACATCCACTGGTAATATCCTGGCAAGTTCTCTTGCATACCTGCTTAGCCAGCAATTGTGCAGCGCCAACCTTGGCTTCGAACAAGTCAGGAGATTCTATATTGACCTTCGCGGTCAATGTCTCGTTATCAAGTCCGAAGTAGGACGTCATTTTGGCACAATTAGAGAGCACAAGGCGAATGCTCTTGTTTGATGAAATTCAGATGTTAATCTTCTCAATGAAATGATATTGCCAGACAATTGCTTTTGTCTAGAAGGCTTGACTGAGTTTGTGGGCTAAAATTTGAGGCATTCTCATTCGACCGGGCTAGGAACGCCCGCATGTTTGCCGTATGGCAAATATGTCAGCTTCAGCCTGTTCGGGGTGTCCAACTCAGCACTGCCCCCACCAACCCAGTCACACCTTGTGCAACTCAGTTTTCAAAGAATCTGTACAATCATACCACCATAGAAGGATTGAAATTTGATCTTGCCTAGTGTACTTTCTGCACTTTTCTAAGGGCCAAGGCGGGTCGTTCACACAGCGGCCAAATATGTCACATCACGAGTCTAAAAAGGAGAAATACATTAAATTTGTGAATAGTTGAATATAATCATATTCTTGAACTTGCTCATTTTGCTCTGAAAATGCACAACCGGCTACAAATCTCAAATCTACATCAATGGGAATTGCCCAGCCCATTGCCTTTTGCTCTCTTGGAACTGACCTATCGTTTCCGATATGATCGGCAGTCTTGGATTTGATCCTAGTAAGGAATAAGTAGGAATATGCGAAGCGTGTGGATTTCGGTTCGCAAACCTCGGTGAGTGAAAGATGCTTTGCATCCATTGAAGGGTATATCTTGTAGCGGTTCAGTCTTAGCTACGAAACCATAATGTCAGAATTATCGAGCTACGACGCGATCAATTGAAGCTGCATACCTCGACCTTAAAATTATTCCGTCCTTCTAATGATGTCCCGTAGACTCTCTGCAGTAGTTTTACAAGCCTATGTTGGTCGAGATGTTGGCCGTCGATAATTTGCGGATCTGAGAAATCCATACTGTGTATAAGGATCGGTCTGAAGATGAAGATGAGATTGAAAGAAGGTCAACGTGAGCAATGTAGAAACTGTTAATCTGAGATATCTCAGTTCCTGAACTCCTTAATTTTAAGATACCAAGCCAAATGATCAGCGTTAATGGGTGCGTAGATCAGGGATAACTATATATAGCTGAACCAGGCTGACTATTGGAAAGCCGCTCTGCCCCATCAAATGAAACATGACACAGGCAAGGAGCTGAGATCCAAATCAATGGAATTGGTACGCCTCAATCCCAATCGGTAGGCTCAAACATTATAAGACTCATCAACTCCCTCAGCCTGCAAGACTTGCCCAAGCTCAAATGGTCAGGAAATGTGCACAGCGGTGAATCTCAAAGTACAACTTGTTCAAAACGTAGCACGGCAGCAAAACGCCCCTCGCCCCTCCAAAAAGTCATCCAAGGTATTCCAAATCGTATCGGCGCTTCAACTTGTTAGGCAGATCCCGGAGTCGTGCGCAAGGCAGACTGTGCGGTCATCGTATGGGTCGCCTGATATCTGCGCGCTAAGCCCCACCACTATCATCTCGCGCATTTATCTATCTCTGCCTGGTTTCTTGTTAGCCAAGAGCAACTTATAATTATCTATTCTCAATTTGCTTCAATTCGTGCAGGCTATATTAAATTGCATTTGATGAAGATGGGTGGGTGAAGCAGTGGAAGTACGAACTGGAGTAAGAGGCTCCGGCACATTTACTATCCATTCTCCTCGTCTCAGCTACTACCGAGTCAGCCTAGGTAACTCTGAAAGGATGCGTGACTGTGCAAGGTCATATTTACAATTGTGCTGTATGCCTGACCAGAAAAACGCCCTTCCAGCAGCGCCAATAACTTCTGCTCATCGATGTACCGAGCCTTCAGGTATTGTCTAGGCATGGTGTCTGGCCAACCTATAGGTCGATTTGATGCCAAGCTGGCTGTCGCGTTGGCTTCCGTGTGGGTTGAAGTTGTGTCAAGAGACCCAGATGAGAAGATCAAATCTCTGGTGATGTTTTCAAAGTGATGAGACTAGATTTCAGTTGGATCGTTGAAGTTTGGGGGCAAGGCTCTTCCCCACTGCGAAATTGAGGTTACACATCCACAGTTACACGTAGCACACCCATGCACACCGAGTAGATTTCATGCCTGCAGACCCAACTCACGTGCTCACCTTTGGAATCGTTAAGATCCACGGATTTAAATATCACCAATCATGATAATTCTTTAACGGATTATCAAGGTTGTGACCTCTTGGAGGAGCCAAGCCGAAGATGAGACAGCCTTGGCATATTGTGTCGGTAGAACATGTCTGGACATGCCGAATTGTTCGGGCAATAAATTATCTGGGGGATCGTCTTCATTGGGAATGGCAACCCGAGGCTGTTGGGCACGAATCTGCCGGGACGTCGAATTTGAAATGGTTTGCAGTGCTAGTGCAGTCTCTGATGATTATCTCATTGCTGGAATTTTCGGCCTCTGAAATTCGGCCTCGCTTGTTGGGTCAACACAAAACTTATCACGTCTTTTCAACTATTTGGATTGACATGAACAGAAAGATCCGGCGTCAATACCTGCCATACGGCGAGCAACTTTTTTTTTTTTTTTTTTTTTTTCAAAATTGATCAAGGACTACATATAATGGGATGCGAATACTCTCGTGATTAATTTCGAGCTTGAGAAGATATAAAACCATCAGCTTGAAAGGAATGGTTTTGGTTTTCACAGCAATACTTGCAGTTGAGACGCTAAGAAGATAGTTCTTTGTCACAAACAACCAAGCCTTCTTAGACAACAAGCTTTCAGAAGGAAATTCTTAACTCGTTGTCTGTATAGCACCAATATGAAGAACTTGTTCTGTCAAACGTCTCAAACACATCCACTAAACTCAGGATAAAACCTAACAGTGAGAGAGTAAGCAATGTTATGCTTTGCGAAAGAAAACCACGAATACTGTAAATGTTTATAATAAGTATAGCTTAATAAATACTTTTTAACTATTATAATATTTTTACCGTATTTTTAATTATTATTTTTATAGCACTAACTAAATATAACAGTACATTTATGCTTTACAATTTAGCTTTTTTTATATAATTAGTATAAAACCTTTATTATCCTTCTATTGAGTCACAGCGTACCCACCCTCTCACCATACAGCCCAAAAATCTTTTCGTATGTAATAGCTACCAACATAGGGGTCGCACATTCAGCGAATATCCGGACGGTAGCGAGGTTGGTAAGACATCACCGGATACGAGACCTAAGTAAGCGGCGTCGAGGACGACGAAGCGCTTCCCAGCCTTCAAGACGGAGGCGAGTTCGCGCCATTAAGAAATAGAGGAGTCTGTAGGGTTCTTAGCGGATGTTTAGAGGACGATTATGAAGTGCAGTAGAAGTTGCTGACTTGCTGATTTAAGAGCGGGAAAGCCTAGTTCTTGGATTGAAAAGTTGTAATACGGAAGAGTCATTAGTGTACTGCCTAGGTAGGAGAATAAATTTGCGTGGTTGACTATGTTTCTAGTCAATAGCCGTCCTTATGCTCATTTTCAGGAGAAAATCGGGTGTAAAAATTGACCAATCTCCAGGATTGCTCAGGATCATAAACCATACGAGGAGTCAAGCCATTATTCCAAGGTGCGTAATAAAGATTCAGAAACCGAGTTCCCATGTGTAAGGTGGATAGAGTAGTGTGGCACAAACCAGCTCCTATTGATACTAAGACTAATCTCTACCACGCCCCAAACCTCCTACTTATACCCCCCGTGCTCCCGGCGACCCTTGACGTGCCGAAACCTATAGCTTCTACCGAAACTCCTTATTACTCCTTAGTCCGGCATCTGATATTGCCTCTTTTCTTTAAAACGTTTCTTGTATTATAACTTTTGCTTACAGTATCCGTAGATGCACAGCGCGTGCCGTGACAAGAACAAAGCTAGTAGTAATAATATAGCTTCCAAAATAAAAGCTTAAAAAAAGGCAGCTGTTAAAAGCAAAAATAAAGCAAGAAAAAAAAAGATTTTCAACTATTAGCTGTTTTGGCATACATGCAAGTATAAAAGCACTAAGCACACAGAACAAAAAGAGTAAGCTCTAGTTGTTGTATCAATTAAATATTTATCTTGCTTCTACAATTACCCGTCTAATCTGTAGAGCCTGTATCTACGCCTAACAACTAAACAGTACCCTTTAAATAAGTACAGATTGCTTTTTGTCGGTTGCGGGTTTGTTTATATTAGCGTTCGTTTCTCTTTCCCCCTCAGGATCAAAATCTGCCGGAGATCGAGTACTTTTATTGGGTCTTCCCTACCTTTCTTTCCTTATCCACTATCGCTTACAACTAAATCATTTCGGCCTTGTACTATGTCTTAAGAGAAGGGACTCTAAAGAGCTAAAACGTACCCCAGCACCTCGGGAGCTCGTACAGTACGTAGAATATTTTCCAGCGCATATAACTCCGTTTGCTCGGTCCAAGACGTCAACTTAACAGGCGGCCCAGCAGCGCGATGCTACAACTCATCACCAGCACAGCTATGCAGTGTGTAATTCGCAGTATTACAGGAATTATCGCGAAATGCGGATAGTGCGATCGTAAAGGGGAAACCAAAAAAAGAGGTTTTATAGACGTTAGAAACCCATCGAGTTCACAAAATATCTTGTAGTTTGACCTCCGGGGCGTTGGGGAATCGACGCATCGAGTTCCACCTTCCCTTACTGCACCCAGCACCTTAGCGCTGCGATAAATATCTTGTATAATATATATAATATAACTGCTAAGATTTATAAGTTTATTAGCAAGAAACCCCCTTGCTGTAAAAGGTAATTCGATTTGGTGCGTAAATAATTGCAGGTTGTATATTGTTTAGGTAGTGTTCTTTTTAAACATCAAGACTCTACTTTCAAAAAGAAGTAACGGCCACTGGAGGGACTCGCAAATAGCAAAAGAATATTTCTTGATTAGAGTTACGCGCCCTACCTAATAAGGTGATACAGTAGCAGCAGTTAGGTTGTATATGGTCGATCTACCAGAACTCGGGCGTTCGTCATACGTGGCACGCCGGTTTGTGATGGGAATTGGCTGCGGGATTGCTCCCATAAATACCAAGATAATATGTTCAAAATAAGGACCAGCCCGGGTTCGGCGGGTGGCCACCGCTTCGGACGGTGAAAGACGCCCGGAAGAAGTTGACAATCCTCATGGCATTCGACACATGGCTCGAAGTCGTCGGCAGGATGATACAGGAAGGTTTTTTTTATACATGTCTTAGACCTGCACATCGACACCATTAGATTATCTGTCAATAGTTGCTTTCGAGGGTATCTCACGTACCAGTTTTCCTCGACCGTTGATTGGTTTAATGGGGCCGTGTCAACTTGGTCCGCTCCAAGAAGAAGTTGCGCAGCCAGGCAGGCAACCTCGACGATGGTGGACGTTTCTGTCCTTTGGGCATATTTGTCTTTCAGCGATCGAACGTCGGCGGCAGTCAAGCCTAGAGTTTGGGCGAAATTCTTCAATTCTGTGATGTTGGGACTTGCCCCGATCTGAGGGTGTGAAGCAGCGGCTGCTCCAAAGGCTCCCTCTGATGACACCATAGATACCATAGAATAACTTCATTGTTGGTTTGATGTAACCTGGGAAGTGCCAGCACGTTAAGCCCAGCCCGGCGATACATGATGGTGGTCAGGAACCGCCCGCCTTTAGTCCAAGGATCGTTAGGATCTCCTCGATGAATCGAGATCTCACTGTCCAAGTATCCGCCATCCCTATGCCTCATCCCGCGAGATCTGGCTGGCACTCTTCCTGGGCACATGTTCATTCATTCTAACATGCTTGGATTTCGCCGGGCGCATATTTCACTTCCCTCGCACCCCTCCCTTCCCTTTCGTTACGGTAGATGTTCACCGACCGAGCCATATAGGAGCCATTTCGTACAAGGTGTCTCAGGGGCTAAATGTAATAAGCGAGGTGGCCTGTGCATACGTGTACACGTCTGGTGACAGAAATTATCGTTTGTCCTTGGAAGTGTCCACTGTCGCCTAGAGTATCGTTTTAATTTTATGACCGTAGGCAGGTTATGTTCTGGAATGGTCTACCTTATCTTCGCGGATATTATAATCCTTTAGGCCTGGCTTTTTAATTCAAACTCGTCCATATTCCTTCATACTAACCGGCTGAAGTATATCTAATTCAAAGTAAAGCGTCTAACACGGTACATCAACTTCCTCTTTCAACTAAAATATCTCTCAACTAATCTTCGTATTGTCGCTTCAAAAATATCACTGCTCTGTAGTGCATGCTTCTGTGACGCGTACTCAGCAAACAAGCTACCAGCAATCCCCAACCTAGTGAGTTAAAATCCATTAGAGAGCCACAACCAACAATTAGCAGGGTTCTCGAGGTCCACGCTCCAAACAACCGCGCCGACCAAAAAGGCACTTCCAACCACGGTCACAGTATTGTACGGGACTCCCATACCACCATAATAGCCTGAGGCAAAAAGGAATGCAGTCATACCGAGATAGAAGAGGTTTTGCATAATTTCTAAATACCACAGCGATGCTTTTTACGCCTGTTCTGAGGCCATTTGCGAGATCTTGGTGGGCATAAATCGTGTCAAAAATCACGACCTATAGGATCGAGGCAACGAGAAAGGAAAGGGTTAACTTATGCGTCTACGGCTTGACGACACTCATACACGAGCTGCCAATCATGGCCCCCCTTGGCTCTACTCTCTTCCGCTCAGGACGCCGGCTCAGGAAGGGCAATGATGGGAACATGATCTCAATGCTTCTAGCGGGCCGACCGTAGCCTTTAGTGCGAGCAGCCGGGGGTGTTGGGGGAAGTGACTGGGGTATTTGGAGTTGAGAATTGTGCTTTCCCTGTTGATCTGGACGGTTGACCTCGAGTTTTCTGAGAACCTTGTCTCTTAGGAGATTTACGTTTCTCAGGCCACAGCAACGAAAAAAATCCCAATGCGCGTAAAGGAAGCTCCTTGAGAAGATACAACTCTTATTCAGCGTATCACGTTATGTTGTGGCCATATTCCACTTCTGATATCAGGTGCTCTCTTGTCGCATATAGATGCACCAAGTGATTGAAATCACGGATTTGCATATTCCGCAATCTTCCGTTTTTATCTTCTCAACCTCGCAACCCCCCTCAATCAAGCAGCCTTGCAATGTTCACCCCATCCCAGAGGGGGCACAACCAATTCTCCAACCTCCCACTCTCCCCCACCACGTCATTATACGACCTCAAGGCTCTTATATCCTCTGATTTCCAATACTCCCTCCTATGCGCCCCAAAGTCATAGCTTCGCCACGGATTATCCTCACTATCGTCGGCGACAAACCCACACCGCAGTGTATTGTCGCCGATTATGAGCCCGCCTTTGCGGAGAAGCCGGTTGGGGGAACCTTGGGTAGAGGAGGCGAGAATAGTGCGCAGATAAGAGGGATACCCGGATTTCTGAGCGTCAATGAATATTATGTCATATGGGGTGGTAGGGGTAATCGTGGGGAGGCTGTAAGAATGTGAGCTGAGTAGTGACAACCGCAGTCAGTGTTTTTTGTTAAAACTTACATCTCAAGTGCATCCCCAACAATCACCTCTGCATTCTTGACTCCATTCGCGACAAAAGCCTCCTCCGCTAGATTCGCAAAATAAGGGTCAAATTCAAGAGTGGTAACCTTGCCATCAGTTCCTACAGCATGACTCCAAGCTAAACTCGAGAGCCCAACATAAGCTCCTATTTCTAAGACTAGTAATTTCCATTAGTAAATCCTTTTATTACATGCTCCTCAGAAATCTACGCTAAAAAAAGGAGATTAAATACTTCTCTTCGCCCCAATCGTCTTAGACAAAAATACCATCATCTGCGCCTGCGAAATGGAGATCATGTATTTGGCCGTTTCGGGCTGCGTTGTGGTTACGTGGGTATGGTAGTTGATGATGCTTTGAGGGATGCTAGAGCTGTGTACTTCAGAATAGGCGCTCACACGCTCACCCACGAGAGAGTTGGGATAAAGAGCTACGCTTTCTTTGGGGTAGAGAACCTGTGTCGTGGTGTTTGTTATCGCCATAATGGCCGTTCTTGAAACTATGAGTTGGGTTTGAAACTGTGTATAATTGAATTTTTCATTTAAGTTCTGTGTAAAAATTTTTGGAGTGTCATTGTAGCTTCACGCCGAGAAAATGTTATCTGATAATGCCGACTGGAGGCAATCCCATTGTAAGGCAGAATACGGCTTGTTTGTTGGGAAATCAAATACTACACGCCTCAATGATTAGTCCCTATGGACTCCAATGCTTCAAAGGTGTCAATAAGGCACCTTAAGGAGAGATTTACAGGGTAATCTACGAGTATTGTGCGCGATTTGATTAATTACGAGGCGCCAAGGTTTCATATGTCTGTCCTAGTCTCCTAGAGCCTTGTGGCATTAGGAGCAAAGAAACCACTCTAGTTTCAAGGTTCAGGCGCTGAGATCTCAGTAAACTTGGGACAGAGTTGTTCACCGTGTTGTGGCGGCCTAGTAGCAGCGCATATGCAATAATGACATACTTGGGTTGATTGTGACCGTGCCGTAAACGCACATCTACGGTAGGGTAGGGAGGCGCTGTCCGTAATCTGAACTTCCTATGAACCATTCTTGAAATCCTAGTTAAAAAGCCAACGGTAAGCTTACGAGGCGCAGGAGAGAAAGTACTAAGAGTTATGTTGGTGCTGAGCCGCAGATGTGCAATCTGCAGCCAACTATTCAATTTACAAGGATTTGATTACAGGGGAGGAACTCTGAGCATAGACTAGCACTCGTGGAAACTGCTGGTGCTAATTCCGAGCTGAAAAGTGATACCACCAGCATGAAAATTCCTGGATAAAGTGAGTTCAAAGTAATTAGCGGATGGCTGATATGTTGGTTGGTAAGAACCGAAAGGACTGCACCTTTTAACACATCCAGTTCTAAAATAGTCAGTCCGAGCTTATCAGGCCAAGAAACAGGGAGCATCAAGAGCCTCTATTGAATGGATATTATTCACAACTTTGGTATCGACGTCTTTGTAAATGAAAGCCAGCCGATTCTGTTTTCTTTGCTTGCGGACTTTTATCCCCCCCTTTTTTTACTATGGAGACCCTTCGAGATGACGTCGACCCTTGCACTGGCCGTATGGCTGTTCGGCCGCTCGATGTTATTATTATCGGAGCTGGTATCGGGGGACTGACAAGTGGCCTAGCACTCGCGCAGACCGGTCACTCAGTCACGATACTCGAAAGTGTGTCCCGGATTGCTGAGGTTGGGGCGGGCATACAGCTTGCGCCTAATGCGTCGCGTATCCTTAACAGGCTCGGCGTGTTGGAGGAGGTGATGAAGGAGACCTCGGTGCTATCGAGGGTCAGTATTAGGTGAGCGAAGTAAATAAAGTGTCATGTGTTAAACACCGCATTGCTAATAACATGTCATTGTAGGCGATATGACAGCGACGAGGAGCTCAATTCGTCACCACTGATGCCCAGTGTTGGGAACGTGTACCGAGCACCGATGGGTGTTATCCACCGAGGAGACTTGCAGCGAATCCTCTTGAGTGCAGCTCAACGGAGCGGGTGTCGAGTCCTGACGTCTCAAAGGGTGCTGACAGCGGATGCGGGGTTCGCCCCTCGGGTGCAAGTTCGAGACAACAAGAATGGGACGGTTGTCTGGTTCCAAGGTGATGTTGTTATTGCGGCGGATGGCATTCAATCGACGTTAAGAAAACAAATGGCCATGGCGCGGGGCTATCGGTACGAGCCTACCCCAACCGGAGATGCCGCCTACCGGTTGTTGATTCCCCGTGAGCGAATCCAACACGATGCATCACTTCTGGCCATGCTGGACCAAGACGTGGCAATGCGGTACATGGGCCCCGGTGGACACATCATGGCCTACCCGGTTAAGCGAAATACCCTTTACAACATGGTCCTCCTCCACCCGGCGAAGGCCAAGCTCACCACAAACGGCACAGGCACAGGCACAGGCACAGGCACAGATCATGCATTTTGGGCCACCAAAGGCAACCGGTCCGAGATGTTGGACTTTTACCGAAGTTGGTCCCCGGCTATCCGTGCGTGGCTGGAATACGCCGATGACGACATGCTGGAGTGGACTCTGCAGACATATCCGCCCCTGCCAGAATGGGTACGAGGCAGTGTGGCGCTAATTGGCGATGCTTGTCACCCGATGCTGCCCTATGTGGCGCAAGGCGCAGCAAATGCGATGGAAGATGCTGCCGTGCTCACCACTGCCTTCACCCAAACCGCAGACGTCCAGCTGGCGTTGCGCGTGTATGAGGCTGTGAGGAAAGCGAGGGGTGAGCATATTGCAGCAGGTGCCGTATCCACAGGCAAGAGCCTTCACCTTCCCGACGGTCCTGAACAGAGAAAAAGAGATGAGGCCATTCGGAATGCAGGCAGGGATAATTTGGGGAATGGGGATCATTCCGACAAGTGGCGAGATGCCACATGGCAGGAATACATGTGGGGAGTTGATGTTATGCGCGAGACAGTCGAGAGATGGGAGGAACTGACAGCGAAGTTAAAGATGTATCCAACACCCAAGTTCTAGTGTACTATATACTCTTCATTGTTTCATATCCAAACTACGAGCTAACATGCATTCCTTCCAACTTTCCTATTAGTATAGAATCTCTACACTATTTTCTGACATCTACGTGATGAAGAACTAAACAATATCAGCTGTACGCTTGACAGCGATGAAGTCCATAGGATAAGCCGTTGTCTCCAAGGAATCCTCATGCGTAATTAGAGTTTTCGACAGCGGCACGCCCCAGCCTTCATTTGGTTTACTATTACTGAGTTGATCAAAGCCCGCACTTCTAGGCCCCTTACTCGATTGAATTGAATCGCCTCTATACCTCGTAAGAAGGCTTCTGAACGGAGATTGGATAGAGGTGGTGAGTGATGAGATCCAATCCGCCTTTCTAAATAGCTGCCTAAACGTAGGAAGGCAGCAGCAGATTATCGCACATGTCTGCTGGCTAGTTATCGCAATGCCGGCGGAGAGGTTGTAAACCACTAAAGAAATGTTACTTTCAGTCTCAGATGGATGGAATTTGTTATGAATTACATTCGGGCTCCCGGTAGAGAATTGCTATTCTGACGAACCCAACAATTGCAACTCTTGGCTTAGTCAGAATGTGTTCGATCAATGTGGACAGGAAATTGAGAACTCACGCCCCCCCTAGCATAAACACTATTCCTAAGGATACCTTGTGTATAAACCGGAGATGCAGTTTTCGAATAATTCCGATAGGAAGGACCATAATGACAATGTCGAGCACTGAATTCGGAGTTTCGGTAAGAATCATAAACAAATATGGATTAATACATTTTCCTGCAACTAGAGGTGACCACGCCCTTCTCAAAGGCTGACACTGGAAAACGAGGGCAAGCGTTGTACCCACACCCCATAAAACATTAAGAACCATCACAATCTTGACGGCTATAGAGAACCTGGGATTAATGTTGAAAATCCGGTTGTAAAAACATAAGATACTAGTCTTTGCGGCTACAAAAACGGCGGGATTGAAAAGTGAGCCAATCCATGACATCTGCATTACACTTAGGTCAGAACAAAAAGCCAGACCCCTAATATTGATTGACTGGCCTTCAAAAAGTCTTGTAGGACGGGATAGGGTAGTTCCATATAGCTATAACCTGCTCCATGGTGGCCGCCTGTCCCATTTGCCGTCAGCTACACATCGCAAAGGCGACGTAACGATATACATACCATATATAAGAATCCCCATAAACACGGAAAAGACAAGTAGGCCGATAGCAGCCCACCAATCATCCCATCCATACTTGATATTTTTCGCTTTCCTGGCATAGAATCGCAACAGGACAGCAATAACACAGCTTGGTAGACATGTTGCCCCGAGGCTAATGGCAACGTAATTGTAGTTGTCGTACTTCATGATAGTGGTTATTGCGAAAGGAGGAGGCAATGACTAAGTGGCGGCCATACTTTTTAAAGAAAGTTCTAATGTTCGTGCAACCAACCATTGCGCCACGCAAGGATATAAACCCACCCACCGTGCGAGTAAGCGAACCAACTGTGCGAGCAAGGCAAGGGCATCAAATGTATGAACAAAGTACGAGAAAGGAGGCACAATAATTTCGGGATCAAACACGCCAATTCTGTAAGGTACCAGATAACCCTGAGGGGAAAATAATTACTCCTTCCAACCCATGTAGTTATCTTAATTCCAATAGAACCAACCAACTTAGTGCACTGTGCCTCAATATTGTTATGCAAAGGCGTGGCGTAGATGTTATAACATTGTAGTATACCGGGGTGGGAAGACTACCTAGGTAGGTAGGATTGGAAAGTGTGCATGCAATGTTATGGTGCCAACAACGCTTATGCTGCAGAAGGCACGTGGCCCAATTCAGCCGCTGGAAGGGCAGGTACATATACCCCATATGACTCTGCAGTTTATTCAAACCACTAAGAGTGGGCAGTCAACATGAAGGTTGCTTACGTTGCTGTTGGGGTGCTTTTCGCCTTCTCTGACTTCTCCAAAGCTCAGCCCACAGACGAGGCAACTTGTCGCGCGACGGCGGGTGTTATCGCAGACAAATATGCTGAAAGAAGCGCGTCAGCTGATATTGTTAGCAAAGCCTGCCAGGCAGCACGAAGCGCTCTTGGGAAAGACCAAGTAGACACCTCGCCTGAGGCAGAAGAACCCTGGTACGATCAATCCACTGGCGCATCATAGCCACTGGCTAGCCTACCGTTCTCTCGTCGCAGTACTAACAAGTACTTCACCTAGGTCTGAAACATGCTATGCTAACCCATATTGCACTATTCTACCGAGAAGCTCGAACGATGTCTTGGTTGCGATCCAGATCATTAAAAAATATCAAGTCAAGTTCGCTGTCCGAAGTGGCGGTCATTCACCCAATCCCGGCTGGTCCAGCATCGGAAGCCAGGGCATCCTCATAGCCTTGGAGAGACTCAACTCGACCAAGTTGTCGAGCGACAGCACCTTTGCCAGTATTGGGCCGGGTGCGAGATGGGGAGAGGCATACGAAGCATTGGGTGCCGAAAAAGCTCTGGTCGTCGGCGCACGGATACCAGATGTTGGGGTTGGAGGACTCCTGCTGGGCGGTATGTTATATATGTTATATTTCCTCTTATTTACTTACAAATTAATTCATGGTTACACCAAGGCTGGGCTTATTGAATGCAGGCGGATACTCCTACTTTTCCGAACAATTCGGCCTCGTCGCAGATAATGTGAAGAATTTCGAGGTAATAACTACTCTGCTAAACCACTTCCATTTTTATACCCGGTACTGACTTAGACTACAATAAGGTTGTCCTATCAAGCGGCAAGATTGTCAATGCGAATGCCGAATGTAACGAGGACCTCTTCTGGGCTCTTAAGGGTGGCGGCCCTAATTTCGGTATTGTCACTCGGTATGATCTCTATACCGTACCTGTATGGGAGATTTGGGGTGAGCTCTCGGTATATTCCACAGACCAAGCCTTTGATGTTCTTGCTGCCTTCGACAGGTGGCAGGAAAATGGATCATCTGATGTCAAGAGTAGTGTAGTCCTCAGTATTACTCTCGATTCTATCCTCGTCGGTCTCCTATACTCCGAGCCTCTCACTGAGCGACCCAGTGCTTTTGACGCCTTTTCCTCTTTGACGCCACTAGTAATACCGGTTCCTGCAATGAATATGCCCTTTACAGCTATAATTCAGATCGTCGGAGCAACTTCCCCATCGACCCCTGGGCGGTAAGTTTTCCCTTGGCAACTCAAAGCCTCTCAATACTCGTTTTCTCAATACTAAAACCTCCACATAGACATGACTATAGAGGAGTCAGCTCGCAAATCAATACAGAACTCACTCAAGAGGTCTACACTTTCTGGAGAGAGAAGGCACTTGCTGTCCACGAAGCTACTGGCGCCAATCAAACTTTTGCCATACAACACGTTGGGCCAAACCTAATCAAACAAGGGGTTCAAAATGGCGGCAACCCGCTTGGAATTCCGCCAACCAACCAGCAATGTGAGTTTTAATTATGGCTCACAACACCTCAGCCCCAAGAGTCGAAGTTATCGATGTTAACATTTGCCAGGGTGGACAACAACAATCGACTGGGAAGATGCGAAGGACGACGATCTGGTCCGATCAGTTTCGATTGAGACTACGGCTTTATGGGCAGAGTTAGGCAAGCAAAGAGGCTTGAATAACTCTTTTATATACATGAATGATGCTTCTAGAGACCAGAGCCCGCTTTCCTCGTACGGTAGTGATAGCGTCCAGAAGCTGAAAAAGATCTCCCTGAAATATGACCCGGAGCGGGTTTTCCAGAAACTACAGAACGATGGTTTCTTAATATCCAAGGTTTAGAGATATAATAATCAAAGGTGGTAATAAAGGCGGAGACGGAGGAAAAATGGTAGATGCACATAAATAGTTAAGTTAGTACATAGAGCTGTAGATCTCGAGCGCGAAGCTAGAAAGTAAGGTTCATTCAATTTTAATCTACGTTCTACACACTGGCTATTCTGGATTCGAAATCCAAATAATTACC
The DNA here is from genome assembly GCA_021307315.1 of Bisporella sp. PMI_857. Classification (NCBI taxonomy): domain Eukaryota; kingdom Fungi; phylum Ascomycota; class Leotiomycetes; order Helotiales; family Helotiaceae; genus Bisporella; species Bisporella sp. PMI_857. The sequence continues at coordinate 343,817 of JAJSPD010000049.1, forward strand.
CAAAAGCTACGTGCAGTGAATATTCAACCGAAGCGTCAATTTCATATTCCGCAGGAAATCGTGTAGAAGGCGCAAGAAGCATAACCGCCCTACTGGCATGGGGCATGCATAAGTCAGACCTAATTTAAACGCAAACAACCAGACTTAAAAAAGGGAGTACGCAACTTGCTAGAAAATTGCGTTCCACAGGGGGTTGGGCCAGGGTGGGTTGCAATGTTTGTTGGAACCAATATTCAATTTCCGCATATAGAATACCAAGTGTTGGAATGCAAAAACGATTCGGTTAAGGTACAGTAGCATCTGCCGAAGTGGCGAGAGTGTCTTTAATCAACGGCGTGTCGCTATATAAATCCACGAGGGTAGTATTGAGGTGTTTTTGACTCCGTGGATGATTTACGAGTACAGCGTATGCACGCCGCATGACTGCAGGTACGAATTTGCGAATTTCAAAATGGCGGTTAATATTGATAACTGCAAATGTAACTGTTACACAACATAAAGCAGCCTTACCAACGTCAGAGTAGGATTACATGCAGCATCCCTGGTCCAACCAGGCTCCGGGACGGAGGCATCAGAATGGTAATCGATAAGCCGGAAGACCTTTTAAACGGGTGGCCTTATCGCGCCGTACTTGTAAAACTAAGGGCTCTGCAGGTGCTCTGCAAGAGTTCTGTGGGTCTTTTATAGTCAAGAGGTACATTTTGAAATTTATTCACTTCTCTCGACGGTTTGGCAGGAAGTTATTTCCTCATTGAATTTTTTTTTATCAATATTAGGTCGGATGTAAATTCCGGATCTCTTACCCGGAATTTGATTAGTAATTTAGTTTTTTCTCGAAATTTAGGTAAATCCCAATGTTCTTAACGCTTTCTGCGACTGACCTGGGTTCTGCGTCTTCTAATAGAAACGTTTACGATGGCTCCCTTAGGCGAGCCCGAATTGCTCTTCTCAGATTCCGACCTAGTAGTTGAAGTGTAAGACACCAATCAACTTTAGAATTTTACCGAATTTGGAACTGAATATCCATGTGTGCATAGCTTTAACGGAGCTGTATCCGCCCGTCAACTCAATCATCCAAACAAATCTTTCGCTTTAGATATCACGCTCGACCTCGAAGTAGGCAGAAACATCTTCACCCAAAAACCACCAGTCCACTTCCACGTCCAGGAGGAGTATATAGAAGCACTCGAGGGAAAGTTGGGTCTCGAGATTGAGGGCAAGGAACTCGTTCTATCTCCTGCCGACGGCACTTTTCGCATCAATCCTTTTGTAAATCACCGATCTTATCCTCTCCCAGAGCCTCAGCAGGGAGGGGGAAAGATCGTAAGGTTTCGTTTATCTGGTGAGAAGACGTCAAACGTCTATGAATTGAGTCCAGTTTTTTTTGAGAATTGGTACAAATGCCAGAACGATTTCGTAGTCAATGGAGCTCGGATATCGCTCTTTCAGGTTTTAAGTGTAAGTAATTCCTTCTTCTGTGCCCCTTTTCGGTTTGAGCCATGAATAATGAATGTAGACATTTGATGCAGGAGGCTCCTACTTGTCATTCCCAAGCTGGGTTCCCTTTGGTCAATCGATTTCTAGAATAATGGGGGTCCTGGTTGGCAGATGGATAGGTGGCTTGCTTGGATATCAGCCTTTCTATCGCAAATGGACAACAGATTGGGACTTGGCTTGCGATAAAATGGAGTCTTCCATTTTCCAAAGAAGATTTGCAGATCGAGCCAAAACCAATTAGAGCCCTATTGAAAGTTCTTCCAAAGGATTCATAAAACTGGAGCTAGCCTTCTATTAAAGTTGATTCACAGTCCTTTTCCATGAATAAAAACTTCAACCCAAGACATATTCAGTGAGCAAACCAGCAGCAATGGAACCCCCGTGACCCAAAAGCCAGATGAAAACCATTTCCAACAGCTAGCGGGGTCCTCTAAATCGACATTGAAAATCATAAGTCCAACAGATGCTATACTTCCTCCCACAGACAGAGTGTAATAACAAGGCCCTGTTCCTCCATAGTAGCCTGAAGATACAAGTAGACAGCTCATGCAAGTAAAAAGAACCCATAGCAACGGTTTCGCGCGTTTATTGAACATGACAGCCATGCTTTTTACTCCAACTTTGATGTCGTCTGATACATCCTGGTGTGCATATATCGTGTCGAAGATTATTACCCATAGAACTGATGCAAAGAGTAAAGACAATGTTGATTTGTCTGCCCAGGGCTTTGGCGCCCCCATTGCGGAGCTTCCAACAATGATACCCCAAGTCAGGCAGAATCCGAGAATTACCTGAGCGAAATGAGTATGCCTCTTGGCATAGGGGTAGTAAATGGTTCCGACGATATTTGGAACCACGGCTTTCGCTGTCGCCACTGGGAGGAATAGTAGGAAACTCGCTGCCCCCAGAGCCTGGACCGCAGCAAATACGAAAGCAGCTCGTCGGGTGATGGCACCTCTCGGGATTGGACGGCTTCGTGTTCGAGGGATTAACTTGTCAATCGGTGCATCAACGAGGTCGTTCCAGGCATGGCTAGCATTACTGCAGAAGAAACTTCCGCAGAACAACAATGCACATATACGTAGAACTTCAGAGCCGGCAGGATTTTCCGTGATTGCGGCATGGGCAACTCCAAACAAATGAGGAAGATAGATGATGAACAGCGCGGCTGGTGGACTGAGCCGCGAGAGTTGTATGAAAGGTACCCAAGAGGATGGGAACATGTCAACCCATCCGCCTGTGTGTATACCACCATACTGTTGAGAAAGCGATGTGTCAGACTTCTTTGGCTTGCCATTTGAAGAGGATGGTGCCATCGTTGTTGTTGCTGTTGTTGTTGATGATGATGTTGTGGGACTCATGATGAAAACTACTTTGATTGTATTAAATGTTTAGGCCAAGTTGGGGAAAACGGGAAACTTTCATAATATTATATTATGAGTACAGGTTCAATTATTATTCGATGTTTCAGCCATGGCAAAATCATTGTCGTTCAGTTTCTATGGAACCCTCCGCCCGCCCCAGTTTTCTCTCACTTATGGCCAAGAAGAGCATATTTTAGCATGTGCGTACTTCCAACAGAGGCTTAAGTTACGTTTGGTATTTCTTGTTTCTTCTCTGGCGTATCTCGGATGTAAGGCTTCCATCCCGGGTTAGCCTCAACCATGCTGAAAAGTTAGGCGGTTGTATGGAATAAGATACAAGGGATTGAGGAACCTCGCCGCAGGGCATCGTAAAATATCGCGGGGCTTATCATCCTCGTGCAAAGCTATCTATTGTATGCAGGCTTGCTTATCGTGCTCTGTACGATCACCCTGCATAGAATGTTGCACTAGTTCCGGAGGCACTGCAACTTGGATAAATGCTAATCTGTACATGCATGTAGGAAGTGAGAGATGGTGTTAAGTATTACATGCATATCCCGGATGAATCGTATCGTACGTGCGTGCTGCGTTTTCGAGAGTGGATGGTCAACACTTACACGCTAACCCTGAGGGCTCTTCAGGAGAATGAATTGGCTTAGACGTAATTGTCGATCCGAGACTCTCTTTCTCACTATAGGTTCTTATATAATTAATTTGCCATTTTATTATAACACAGCGTAATATCGCCACAACACTAAGTGATTCGTATATTGCGATGTTTACAAATGGATGGCGAATACGAAGTAGCAGTGGCTAACAAGCCCGTAGCCAACCCATTGAAACACGCCTTCAATCCAACCTACACAAGAGCCGAGTTGGGGGTTCCACAGCCGGGTTTTGACATGCCCATTGAAAAAGCTGCATGCGTGTAACATGTAAGTGATGGTTGGTCTGAGTAAGCCGCTACGAAAATCCAACCAATGGGAATATCAACAATGGGTCACAGGAAAACCCATGCAACAATAATTTCAATTAAATTATACGATCTTGCTCTAGCTCATCAAAGAAAATATATCTTCTGATAAGAAAACAAGTTGTATTTTTTTTACCTAGCGGGTTCACATTATTCCGCGCCGCCGTAAACAGGAAATAATCGCTGAAGCCTAGTTCGTTCATTTTCTAGCACTAATAATATTTAATACATAATAAATCATAAATCTAACTCAAGCTCAGTTCTGCTCATTAATCACAAAACCTCTAAAATTACTTTATTCGGAAATATGTTACAATCGGTCTTTCCTATTTTCACTCAACATCACTTTTTCAAGGCGGTTGTAGGATGTCTCTTGATTCTATTGTATATGGGATTCCAGCGGGTATACCCTCGCCCGATTCCGGGCATTCCATATAATGCGCGAGCAGCGAGGAGCTTCATTGGTGATCTGGTTGAACTTGGAGAGATACCGAAAAATGGGGAAAGCGTTCGATTGTGGTTCCTTCGTCAGGCAAAAAGACATAAGTCAGCAATTGTACAGATATTTCTCGGTCCATTTGCAAAACCAGCTGTTCTAATTTCGGACTATCAAGAGGTTCACGATATCTTGATGTATAGGGGGGCCGACTTCAAGAGAGGCAAAAAGGTAGATGTGTTTAGTGGCATTCTTCCACATGCGTTCCCCGCAATGGAATCTTTCGACCCTAGATTCAAAAGCTGCAGAAGCCTCATGAGAGACTTAATGACTCCTTCATTTTTATACAAGGTAGGCGAGCCAGACAACTCATCGGAAGTAACGTTAAAACTAATTGTGTATAGGTTTCGGCACCACAGGCATACAATGTTTCAAGTCGACTAGTAGAGCTCTGGCGCATAAAATCTTTGAAGACCCAAGGTCGTCCCTTCGATGTTTCAAATGACATCGTATTGTTCTCTTTCGATGCAATTCTGAGCGCAGCTATGGGGTTAAGTGATTCGGGAGGGGATCTCGATCACCAGATAGCATTACACGGTGCAACTAAGTCATTGGATACGGAAGATTCAATGTCGGACAACGCCGTCACATTGGAGGCGGCAGAAAGGTCTGCAGAGTTGAAAGCCTTGACTATTGACGAAGAGTCTCTCGGAAGAGCATTCTATTTTCCCTCACCAAGGCTATATCACCTTGTCAATAAACTTCGCCCCTCAGTACGCAACGCGGGAAAGACTCTAAGGAAATATATTAACTCACAGATAGACAAAGCTGTACAAAACCTAGGAAAGGGTTGCGAGCCCCAATGTGCCCTTGACTACGTAATTCAGCGCGAACTCGAGGCGGCGGAGAAAGCAGGTCGTAAGCCAGTACTTGATGACCCACGAATACGCGATGGGATTTACGGTTATCTTATCGCTGGCCACGATACTTCGACCGGGTCCTTGACTTGGCTCTTAAGGAGACTGGTAGCTCATCCAACGGAGCAAGTTAAAATCCGCGAGAACCTGCATGAAACGTACAGATCTGCATGGGGCGAGAGACGATCACCAACCGCAGTAGAGCTTATCAAGGCAGCGCCGTACCTTGAAGCATTTATTGAAGAAGGTTTACGCTTTAACTGTCCCGTTGTAACAATCATGATCTACACTAGGGCTGACACGTTAATACTCGGACATGAAGTCCCGAACAACACTGCAGTCTTTTTAAATCTCAGCGGGCCATCTTTGAATATGCCGTCAGTCCCAGTTGCAGATAACATTCGAAGTTCCACATCTCAATCGCGTCGCAGTATCCGCACGAACTGGGATGATATGGAGCCGGAAGTTTTTCGACCAGAGCGCTGGCTTAAGAAGGACAATAGCGGCAAAGTCGTCTTTGATGCATTCAGCGGCCCGACCTTGTCATTTAGTGCCGGAGATAGAGGTTGTTGGGGCAAGCGGCTTGGAAATTTGGAGTTGAGGATTGTACTAACTCTGCTGGTGTGGAACTTTCATTTTAATGAGGTTCCAGAAGAACTCAACACTTGGGAGACATACGACTCACTAGTCACTGCGCCGAAGCATTGTTTCTTGCGGTTGTCACAGATCTGAAGACCTAAAAAGCAATTGAAAATGCTTGAATTAGATCCAAGAATTGTCCTGTTTAGAGGTTAGCTAATATCTCTGAACATATATATAAAGAACTCTACCAGCAGATTTTCGTAGTTTGCTTAAAATTCTTCCTGTACTTTCTTGCTAAAGATATTGCATTTACAGCGTCATGCTCTATCCTAAAAGAAGGCGGTATTTATTTAGGAAGGTGGGGATTATATTTCATTAATTAACATTTTGTCGACATTTATCAACTATAACATAATCCGATAGATTCGCTTGTCCGCCAACGATCAAGTATCGAATATGCAGGGTTTCAGTAAATTTTGCAAACGTGCAGGATCGAGAACAAGGCAGAAGTGTCGGACCTCAAGGTTCACTAAGATACGTGCCATATTTTTGCGTCGTCGTTTGTCGTAACCCGAGTTGCCTATATTTGGCCCCACTTTCAAAATTGCTTTTCATGCTTCCTGCAACGCCACCGAACAGACAAATAGGCATTGCGGGCTGGCGCAAAACGCCGCACAGAATGCAGGTCAGTGGGGAGAGCCCCGCATTCATCTGCACATATCGATCAGGAGGACCACCCCTGTTTTGTGCAGCATACGATCGAAGACCTAGGACTACGTTAAAGCCCCTTGGCAAATATAGCTCTGAAATTAGCCTGTCGAGGATACTCCAGGCGATCCTCTATTCCAGGCGAGGATCAATCCATGCAATAAACAAGAGCGTGAAAATAGAGGGAGGGTTAAATGTGTAGATATACATACAGTCTGCCTGTGACCAGAAAGCTGTCTAAAAGCCATCCAATCGCACTCACTACGTACTTACCCTTTACAATTGCATAAACAGATGTCGTCATCTTTCTTCTTCCGGGTTCTCCTCGGCTTTGGGTACATTGCTATTCTGATTACTAGCGTTACTTCAGAGGATGTTGGACTATGCCAACAGCTCGAGAGCAGTCTCGGTGGTGTGACAACTACACGGAACGAAACAGACTATGAAGCTTTACGAACACATAATTGGTAAATCAAAGTCCATACATGCCTTGCTTCCGAATGCTGACACACAAGGGCTCAAACCGCGTGGGCGTCCCCCACATGCATCTTCAGTCCAAGTAATGTCGAAGAGCTCCAGAAAGTTGTCCCCATGCTGGTCGCGGCAAATGTAAGCTTTGCTATTCGATCTGGAGGCCATGCGCCATTCCTAGGTGCAGCTAATATCAACAATGGTATTTTGATTGATATGTCTAAGTTCAACAATTTGACATATGACGAAGAAAAGGAAGTTGCAGTGATAGGTACCGGGATGAGATGGGGGGAGGTGTATGAGCAGCTTGGTCAATATCATGTGGCAGTCGTGGGAGGGAGAGTCCCAGGTGTTGGCGTCGGGGGCCTCATTTTGGGAGGCACGCTGACGCCACTTTCCTAGGAATGAGTACTCGCTAATAAAAACCAGGTGGGCTATCATGGCTGACGGACCTCTATGGGCTAGCTTGTGACAATGTAGTTAATTTTGAAGTGCTTCCCCCTCTTGAACATATGAGAAACTCGCTTAGAATGATTTTCAGGTCGTCACCGCGGATGGCTCACTAATTAATGCCAATGCTAAAGACAACAAAGAGCTTTTCTGGGCTCTGAAAGGCGGAGGCAATAATTTTGGTGAGTGGTGTCACTTTGGCAACAGGGACTGCTAATCTAAAACAATAGTTACCCTTTAATAGGAATCGTTACAAAGTTTTCACTTAAAACATATCCTCTGCACCAAGTCTGGGGAGGGAATAGGAACTACGCAATCGAAGACCTCCCCGCAGTCTTCAATGCTATGCATGAGTATCAATCGGTCCCACATAAGGATCCTTATGCCAACATGATAATACTCGCCTCCCCTACAGATGCAACGATCGGGATCGCGCTCACTTTAATATATCTGAAGCCACAAACTCAAAGACCATCTGTCTTCGATCCATTTTATCGAATCAATAGCACTTCGGACAATACGGGGCCACAAACCTTTTCGGCTTTGATCAATTCAAATCCTCTTCCTAATTCAACAATAAGGTAAGTAGAAATTTATACCGCCAAGTAGATCAGCAGACTAACTTAAGCTGAAGGTTTGATTGGGCAGCAACCAGTGCTCTGCCAAACAAGCTACTGTACCAGGACCTGGCAAATATCGTAGTAAACTCAACCGCAGTCGACACAATTCGAAATGCTTTTGGATTTTTTGCCGCTACTTTCCAGCCAATTTCTTCTAGTGCTGTTAAGGCTGGGTATAGCAATGGGGGCAACGCTTTGGGCCTTGACGCAATCAACCAAACATGGATACAGGTTGAAGCAGCGTGGCCATTCACTACTAATGATGTAGCTGTTCACGCTGCTCTCAAGAACATCACAGACGAGTCTAGCCATGCTGCAGAGTTACAGCACAGTCATATACCCTATATATACATGAATGATGCAGGCTTGGACGAGAAGGTTATTACTAGTTATGGTGAAAGGAACGTACGCAAGCTCAAGCAAGTGCAAAAAAAGTACGACCCTCAGCTGGTATTCCAAAGGCTTGTACCTGGATACTTCAAGCTACCCTTGTTCTGAAAGGTATGGCGATAGGAGTTAATTTTCAGACCGGGTGCAATTTGCATTAGAGAATATTAGAGACTATACAATACAATTGCTATGTTCTACCAGAATTTCAAGGTGACAATTTCGTTAGTTACTCACTTGGTATGTATTAGGGCAATTATAAGCTGAGTCATTGGGTTGTAGGATTAACACGATCACCCAGGTCTCCGTTGGCAATCAACTCGAGTACATTGTACATTTAAAGAAGCCCGGCTTCCAAAGCTGTATCACGCTTGGTAATGTTTGCCCATTCAGTACTTTTTACCCATAGCCTCTGCTGTACTTCCTCTTCCAAGCTCTGCGGAGCACTTTTGTCTTTCTTCAGAAGATTAAAGTAGCCCCGCTCGTTTGGGTGAGCACGGTTGGCAGCCAACTCGGCAACATCTACACCAGCCTCCGCCGAGGTACGAAATTCTTTGTCAATAAAACGACGCAAAATAGGAAGGAATGGTCGAAATAGGAATCTCTGCATATTGATTATCGAATTCGGGGTGTTGGTCGTAAAAGCGCGCGAATCCCCTAAGTTTCCAGGGTTGATGGCCACAGCTGTGATTTTGCTAAGTTTGGCATCCTATAAGTCGTTAAATCAAAGGTAACATGGTTCAAGTTTACAAATACTAACTTTCTCTAGATAGCGGTTTAAAGCATACATCCAGGTAGTAACTACGAGCTTTGAGTTGCTGTATCTTTCGAAACCGCGGCCTTGCTTGTCTTTATCTGGCCTTGGATGTACTAGAGTATCTAGATCTAATGGAATATATGGGGGATATTTCTCCATCGGACTCCTTCCGGGGATATGATTGGTGCTGGAGAAAAGTACAATCCGTCCGCAGGGATCAAATTGGCCCAAGAGTCGCAATACAATGGCAACGTGCGAAATATGGGCCACCTGTAGGGTTTTATCAAAGCCATCTGAGGTGATCTCTGGATCCACAAGAAGGTTCCAGTAAAATGCATTGCAGACGATGGCCTTGAGCGGAGGCAGTTCCCCGGTGGTTATGCTAGACGCTATCTTGCTGGCAAACGTCTCGACATTTTTAAGGTTGGCAAGATCGAGTTCATAAATAGCAGCTTTGGCGTTCGGGTGTCGAGATATCACTTCGCGTAGCTTGAAAGTATTCTGATCTGATGTTGCAGTATTTCGGACAGTAAGAATAAGGTTAAGCTCGGGAAATTCTTTCAAAAGATGCTCTGCTGCGGGAATGCCAACAGAACTATTAGCTCCAGTGAGAATGACGGTACCCATGGTAGCGACAAAATATGAAAAGAAGGGCGAGAAATGGGAGAGGAGGGCAGCAGTTGGAAGTGAAAAAGGAATTTACTAACTGAATATCGATATTGTTCAAGAAGACTTTAGCGAAGGGGTGTGGCTATATGCAGCATGTGCAGGCTGCAGTTGAAATTTCCGCTCCCCTTTCGCTTACACTCAGCACTGCACATCTCCACTCAAATGAAGCTGTTGAAAAGTAGTTCTACAGTGTGGAACAGTATTAATTTTAAGGTTCTTTTAAGTAGTAGAATTTGAATAGTTGTCGGTGGGATATTCTCGCTGTTTAAAATGGTCTTACCCGTACCAACCGAACGTGGTTGGTAAGAAAATCGCTCCAAAAACTCTGTAATCGACGACAAGTTGGGGCTATTCGTGTGGTGTGCCACTACAAATTCAACCTTTTCCACTTAAATGGATGGTACATAGACCCACTTCATTTAATGGTGAAATAACCCACTATTACGTTTCGGTGTCCCAATCTGGTGCTCACAAGTACTTCGCATGGTACAGTGCCAGTGCCAATTTGTTTCTAAATACACCCCATATATTGCCTTAGGCGGTTTGTCATTGAAGGGGCCAACAACAGGGATCAATAGTAACCTTGCGCAATGCGGTACCACCCTAAAAATAGCGGCTAAATTCACTTGCCAACACAGAAAGCCGTCAGATTTTATAGAAAGAATGCGACCCATAACCCGGCTAACCACATCAAGACTAGCATCGCATTTTTATGTTGTGTTTTATCTCACTCGGTTAGTGCCACGGCTTACAGGACTCCTATGTGATGTAACCGAGATCCCGCATCAAAGCACACCCCTGAACAAAGCACGTCAATTTACCATACAAAACGCCGATTTTACTTGATTTTTGAACGTTCATAATTCAACAACCACTTGTTAAAAATTTATTAAACTTTAAATTTGTATATAAATTTGAATAGAGTTTATTTTTATATAATTTAAATGTTTAAAAATATTTAACTTTTACGTTATTTGTATTTAAAACTGCGGTTTTTGTATAATTTAAATTATTTTAATAAATATTACACAGTTTTAAAATTATACAAAAACTTTTTAATATATAATAAAATCAATATGTTAAAAGCTAGTTTAAGTTTTTTAATTATTAAAAAAACTCACAAATACGTATAATAATTTTTAATATATTATAGCAATAATTTATATAATAAATAATTATATATAAAACAATTATATTTTAAAAAAGCTTGAATTAACTAAATATTATACAGTTTCTAATATTATAGCGCTTTATTTTATATAATTTTAATTAATTGTTCTTATATAAAATATTGTGAAATTATTAAGTCGATTTTTAAATAAGCATATATATAGTATATTTTAAAGTTTTATTGTATAATTTATAAAAAAGACATTAAAAAAACAAAGTTAAGCTTTATTAAAGATTTTTTTTATAGTTTAATTACTATTTAAATCTTATATTAAAATTTATAAAAATTAAATAGTATATAATTTATTTATATACTTTAACTATATTTTAAAAGTCAAAACATTATTTTATATTATAGACTTTAATTTTAGTTAAACAGTTATATTAAAAATACTTTTTTAAAAGCGTTGTAATAAAATTTTATAAAGCGTAAAAAAAGCGTTTTTACGTTAATAAAATAACATTGAATTAAAAAAAAAACGGATATTATTTTTATATTTATTAAATAAAACATTTACTACATTTAAGTTTTTTAAACCCTTTTTAAATTACTTAATTTGTTGTAAAGTTATTAAAAGTTGAAAAATTGAAATTTGTATGTAAAATCGCGTGCTTTGTACAGGGGTGTGCTTTGAGGCGGGATGTCGGTTAGTACACACACTGTTAGGAGGTGCTGTTGAATCAATGTTAAATTCTACATATAAAAGCGTGATACATGGTGAAATGAGTTCATTGGTGTAGTGGCTACCAGCGTTTCTTCCACCGAATTTTCATCTCGCGATCCGGAGGCATAGCTATGATTCCTGCATACCTGCCATCATCGTGAGCCGGCTTATCCGACTTTTTCCCATCCATCGTTGTCCAGTCAAGGAATTCCATGTCGAACTTGGTGATTAATATAGCAAGTGTGAGTAATATTTCCTGTTTAGCAAAATGCCGACCAGGACACATCACATGCCCTCCACCTGTGTACAAAAAGATCTCAAATTAGCATGTTCAGTTTGAAATTGGATGGAAATGACCTACCGTATGGAAAAAATGAGCTCGGGCGACCCTTCATACAGAACTGCGCTTGACGGGTGGTATTCCCAGCTTCACCAGTAGTATCAATATATTTGATATTGCGAGCAGCCCAGAACTCCGACGCAGGATGGTCATCGGTACCCCATACAGCTTCGTCACGGTGAGCCATTTCCGAGTTGGTCTGAACTAATGCCCCCTTTTTATATCGTACCCATCTAGTGAGACTGGTTGCACGACTTCTCGGGTGACTGTGTAAGAAACATGGAGCCGGAGGATTTCCACGTAGATGGATTGCAGAAGAGGCATTGAAACAAGCTTTTCCGCACTGATACGGCGCTCTCCCGTTGTTGGATCTACTACGTACGTTTGCATGGCTTCTTCCCGAGCGGCCCGGAAAAGGCTCTGATCCTTGATAAGCTCAATGAGTGCCCATGTGGTTATTGGTATTGAATTTCCATGGACACTGCAACATTGTTAATATATTTGGAGTGCTATGTAAATAAAACTTTACTCACCCGAAAAGTGTCCCCAAAGTATGTCCCGCTTGTGCTTTATCAGAAAATCCCTTTTGACGCATCCATTTGGCCACCTCGCGGGACAATCGAGAGCCCCAATGAGGCTCCCAATCAGACTCTGGTTCTTTCCAGTCGTAGCTCTCCCAGGCAGAGTCTATATACTTTCTTGTCATATGATGCAGCCGTTCTCGAGCTTGATACGGTCGACGATCCAACCACCTAGGCAAGCCCCAGAGGAGCTTACCTCCGTTTTGATCGAAATCCCAATAGGCATCTACCAATCCGGGGCTAAGCTCCATAATTCGAGTCCCAAAAAGGGTTTTTGTCGCGGATTCGGTCATTGTATGTTTCACGGTCTCGAAAAGGTTGATAGTGCTCCAACCTTCAGGTTGTTCCTCCAACATTTTTGCGAAGAATGAATGATATATATCCGCCAGAGCGTCTGCGTACTTGCGCTTGGATAGGAAGTCATGGTAGAGGCGAGTGTGCCCAAGCCAAATCCGTTTATCCTCCGGTACGCCTTCCATTCCTTGTTGTGGGGTTTCCAACCGCCCGGATTTATCATCAGAGAATTTCCGAATTTCTTCTTTTGACATTTCCCAGTGTTTATCCATAAGTATTTTAATCAGCCAATTCGCATCTAACGCCTCATGAGAACCAAAGAGCTTTTGTATATTCTTTACGCCAGTCACCATGTACCCTTTCATAGGTCCCATGTAGAATTTGATGATGTCTGTTTTCTGAGTTCGTAACTCCCGGCTTGTTTAGCTATCAACATATGTATCATCTTCGAAGTGACAAATTTGCTTACTTAACGTGCTCCATGAAACCTTCTACGTCGGTGAGATATAGGTATGCATTTGATAAAAAAGGGATATTCTCGGGAAGACTTGGTGGCTCTTTGTTGCCGGATGACATTGAAATTAGGACTCCCACTATGGTCGCTACTAGAGCCAGAGAAAGGAGAATTGGTAATTCATTCAAAACGCTAACTAGAGCAGACACGGCGCCCATTTTCCTGTTTGCGTGAAAAAGACTGAATATTGCAGAATCAATTCAGCTGATAAAAGGCTTAGGTACACAGGTGATTGTGTAATACCAAGCCTCTTGGGTTAGCTGCTAGCCTTTCATATATTACAAAAACTGTTTATTTTCACTTTTACCGTATTTTCTACCCCGCGTGTATAGATGTCGGCAGCGAAAGGCGATGCAACCATTTCTTCTCTCTATTTAGCTTGTGTTTAACCCGTAAGGCTGTGCCAGTAAGCTGCATTGGTAAGAGCAATACCTTGCAAATTGCTATACCCTACCTACCTATTGTACATCAATCCTTTCTTGTAATCTGTCCTACTACTTGTTGCATGTTTCAGCTGGCCAGGTAAATGCCATATATTTAACCTTTGAACTTATTTTCAAACTCACACTGTGTACACCTTTCGATCCCACCATTAATATATAGAATTGCGCTTATGCTGTTTGATTTTTTATCAAATTTACAACAAATTTAGTGACACTGTATTGACTAGATCGACATGGCTAAAAGCAGCGCTACAGGCGACGATTTCGGGCTACCGGGAGAGCCGGGCTGTGCAAGAGCTATTGCGTCAGTTGGGCTGCGGGGGTGTTTTCGGCTTATCTTTCGCCGGTAATTATATTAGTAGCATTTAGAGGCGGGAAAAGCCAAGCACAATGCCAACGCTAACGACCGCGCTAGGGCAACTCCTCAGAGCGTTCAGGTCTCGCTTAAGTGGGAGATTTAGCCAATCAGAACGTTTCTGTTAAATTGTTATTTTTTACAACTACTTTATGCCTTTTATAATAGTTTCACAATATTATTTTCAACAGATTATCGATAGACAAAAGCTTGCTAATTATACTAAATATGTAAGTCTTGCCCTGTTTATCGTTTTAAAAATTCACTATCACGTGACTGGGCTACAGGGTCTGAATGCCCTGGCTGTTCAAGGGATAAGGCGGTGTCAGCAAGGGGTTTGGTAGGGGACTAATGAACTGTGGCTTGAATCGTGGCGCCAGGCGCCACGATTCAGCTTTGCCAACTCCCAGGCCTCTACAATGTCTGTTGCTGTTTGCTGCAGCGGAAAACACCAAAGGCGCCTCGTTCGCAGTGCAAGAACTGCGAGATCCGAGACGACCTCTACGAATATCATGAACTCGACAAGACAAAGCTGGATGCACTCGAGGACTCTATACAGAGTTCTATTTGCGACTTTGGTCTTCACAGCGATCTAGTTCATTTTCCTCATCCCCAGCAGGAATTCTCACAACATACTTCCCTCCTTCCGAAAGCCATCCATCAGATCGAAAGTCGCTGTGATATTCGACAATCGAGCAGATTCAAGACTCGTTCCCGTTATCCTCCACTTCTCCTCCATCCTTGGGCCAGACTGGCCCATCCTCCTCTTCACCACATCAACCTTTGGGACTGTATCGAAGACATTCCATCGAAAGATTAAAGATGGATCTATCTAGCTTCGTGAACTGTCTAGCGCTGTCGACTTCGAGAATCATACGGATGTCTCTGCCTTTATGACAACGCCTCGGTTATGGGAACAGCTTGCGCCAGCAAAGCATGTCTTGCTCTTCCAGCTGGATAGCATTATCTGCTCAAATTCCCCCTTCGAAATAAACGACTACTTACAGTACGACTTGGTCGGCGCGCCCATACAAAACTTATTAGGCTGGGGACTGGGTTTCAACGGGGTTGTCATTACGAAATCTAGACAAGACAATGCAAATCGTGCGCAACAACAACTGGGCGGCTGAAGTAAAAATTCTAAGGAGAAAGGGTTGGACAGCGTGCCTATATTACCAACAGGAACTAGTGATATTAATGTTATATTTCCCGGCTACAGCAACTCGCCGAGAATACAATATGAGGACCAATGGTTCTTCAAGAAGTTTATGGAGCTTCCAGGTGCAATTTTACCGCCGTGAATGTATCGAAAACATTTTCTGTGGAGTCATTGCCGTATGATACCCCTTTTGGTGTAAGGTTTTTCCCCAGCTGGTGAGTGGAAAGAATACTATCTGATAATTGTAGTACCACAAACCAGGCTATGCTACACCGGAGCAAAAAAAGCATTTGGATGAGTATTGTCCAGAGTATACCTTGGCGACCAGTCAGTCGATTATTGATGCATAAGCATTATAGCAGTTTGAGTGAGATGATTTACCCTTGAATGAATCTCTTGTATATTTGGAGTATGGCGCCTGCATCATTGAGATTTTCTGTCGATGTGCTTTAACACATTATCGAGTTTGTTCCACGACACTCGAAATGCTCTTTTGACCACTCTCTTTCTCCATCGCAACTCCACTATTCTCTAGGTGGCACTCATTGCCTTCAAAACAGCACATCTGGTAGTAAGTAACAATAGGCCCAATCTCATTTCTGCCACCACTCACTCTGCAAGACCCTCTAGATATTGCGAGTTGATGGCAAGTAAGTAATAAGTTTCCCCAGCAGAGTCAAGAAGTCATGTACAATGCTAGCAAGAATTTTATAGTATTTAATTGAAACATTATCGAGATGAGAAGCATATTAATATAATAATGAAGTGCTTTGCGTGAAGCTTGCTAAATACGTGGGCCTCAAAACCTTACTATTGTTCAGCACAACATGGGGTTGACCTACGTGAACAGAAACATACTCAACCGAAGAGACTCAATTCCAAGGATCGCCTCCCCCGTCGAAGTTGGAGTTGTTTTTCAAGGTCCTCAGCTCAACTCTGAATATCGTAATAGTCCTCTTAATCTTCACAATCTACACATTGTTGGCGAACACTGGCCGTCGCTACGCCAACACCACGATTTCTGGTTTGAGAAGAGTGACCTCATCGATTTTCTCCGCTACAGCAAGCCAATCGCCGAATCATTCCGTCTCACAGCCCTTCTCAACCTCTTCGCATCCGCCGCGTACTGGGTTGTTATTATTATTATTTTCAGACACGACCAGGACCGTTTACGGGGCCTGGACTAATGTGTTCACCACGCACTGCTCCTGTAGTGAACGCCATTACCTTTACGATCTTTTGGCTCAAGTTTTACGACCCTGCTCTAGACCTCGCCAAAGTTATTACTTCTACTAATAAGTACATCGAAACGGTATATAGCACAGAAAATAATTTGTTCACTTTTTTGTAGTCACATTTAGCAATATAATTGACCGGCTGATATATGTACAGTAATAAATTAAATTACAAATTAAAAAAGGGTAGTAATTCTTGAATAATTAATAGTTATCTAGTGTTATTATTACATCTTATCAAAATCAATAACCCCGCGTTTCCGGCTTTACTAATTAATTGCACAACAGTTATATATAATTGATATTTAACCAGATTCAATTACTTTGTTAATAGTTACAGTATAAAATCGATCTATAACACTGTAGTACAAAGAAAGGGGAAATGAGCAATTAGACTTCGGTTAGAGCTCTTATATCGAGATTATAAAACCTATAGCCATTTCAGCTTCAGCTTTATTTTCGCCTTCGTTTGTTGTAGCTCTATACAATCTGGCTCATTGTATACGATCATTTAATGTAGCAAGCTTAGGTAACGATTTTAAGTAGTGGTAATTTCGTAACTTAGCAACATATTCCGTGAAAAAGTAGCATTGCAGCTTCGGTTTCAAGATCCAAAGGTATTGTATGCTAATTAACCTACCAAGTTGGCTACAGAGTGAGGAAAATGGGCTATCTACCTGGTCTGGAGTAGCTAAAGACTCAGATGTGGAAAGAGCGATTGTGCTTTAAAGATGGGATTTGAGTTCTTTGAAGTATTTTTTTAAGAATAAAGATCTGAGACTTGACAAATTATGTACTTAACTTGACATTTAAAGTTAGTTTGTACAATAATCTAACTCGACCAAAGCTAAAGGTTAAATATAAGAAATTATTCAAATGCGTAAAGCACCGAAAAAAAAACTCTACTTTTTTAAACTCGTTGCTACACCACCTTCGCATACATGACAATACGTCCCCATCCCTCCCCCCCCGCCTAGAATAATAACCTATCTATTACGCTATATCTACTAAGCTTGATGATTTTTGCAAATAGTTAATAATTATTTAGCAGATCTGGGTAGTGTGCCAAGCTTAAGCTTCGCACAAGAAGACAGGCAGGCTATAGAGCATCATGACCAATGAGGATACAGTGTGCAAAGATCTACTATTGGCAAACATTCAATTTATCCGCCTGCTATTTTTGGGTTATTGGTAGGAAGGGATGGGTGTTGCTTTTGTGGGCAGATTTGAAGCTGAAGAGCCTTTGATCCTCTAGACGCCACTCCTTCCTACTCGTGCGACTTGAACCTCAGGTCATCAGATCGGCTTAATTATATAGAAATAAAATCTGCATACACCTATATTCAGGACAGTGGGATAGCTGCTCCTTCTCTCTCAAAAAACTCCTCCTTCTCTAAGCCCCTCTAGGCACTAGGAATATCGAGAGATGGAGCGTTCTGCCTCAAATAATCTGCCCGCCTTGGCAATGCGCAGAGATCATATAAAACACATCCCGAGAATGATTCACTTTTCAAGTCTGATTTAATGCGCTAAGTTTCCCTCTCTTCAAATCTCGTCATTTTTTCCACGCTTTTCATTTCTTTCAGTCCATTTTCCACTTGCAGAAATGCGGCC